>JAVIWC010004352.1:0-514347 GCA_031894815.1 Creontiades dilutus
AGATATGCATGAAGCACGTAAATGTGTTCTCAACCAAAATACCTATTTGGATTGATCAGTTGATCATATTTGTGTGCCTCCTGAAATTCAATAATCGCTCTATCCTGTGAAACGCGCACACTCCAAAGCTTAGTAGAAATTCAAATCATGAACGCAAGCCAATTGAATAATAAACCCCAGTGAAAGAATTTGCAGCGTTTTTTAATATGATCTAGAACAACCATTAATGCAGCGGTAACCGCAGCTCTCAATAATAACACCTGCCAATGCTCCCGAGCGACTGATCGTCGGAAATGCTGGGTAGTGTCAACAGTGGTGCTCATTGCAACCGTGCTCGTTGGAAACCGGCAAATGCTCTTCTCGACCGCGAATGTTCGAGCAGCGTAAGCGTTGTCAATACAGAAATGATAAACCTATTATTTTAGCAGTTTGTCCAATACTGCTATACGGGAGCCATTGCTGCAACCATCCCCTTGCAGTTTATTTTATGGAAACGCTTTCACGTCTCATTATTTCTTGCTTTACCCCTTTTTTCACGTAGAATTCACGCTCATTTTCCCCGTTTTGTCACCCCTTTAGACTGGATTTCAGTCCGCGAGGCTACACCGTCAATGCAGCTGCTCCTGTTACTCCATTATTTCGCGAAAAAAAGTTACGAAACGCCGATTTACTTCCATAGGCTATACGGTGAAATATTACTTGTTACCCTCCCATACGTACCTAACACTTGCTAAACGTTAAATAACCTAATGATTATATAAGGTCACTATTCTGCGAATTGTTGGAATGTATCACAAAGTGCAAAAACAAATGATAATATTAAATTATATTCTACCTCAATTATCATAATTAGTTTTGAGTCAATCAGTTTTGAGCCAATCAGTTTTGAATTCTTATTTTGGATTATCATTCAATAATAAACCATTGCAATCGCTCTGAAAAAAAAATTCTAACCCCCCATGAAAATTTCATGGTTTACGTTTCAAAGGGTGTAGAATCCAAATCTGCAAAAAAAAAAAAACGCTGCAAATTCTTTCACTGGGGTTTATTATTAAATTGGCTTGCGTTCATCATTTGATTTCTACTAAGCTTTGGACTGGAGTTTCACTGGATAGAGCGATTATTGAATTTCAGGAGATATGCATGGAGCACGTAAATCTGTTCTCAACCAAAATACCTATTTGGATTGGTCAGTTGATCATATCTGTTTGCCTTGAAATTCAATAATCTCTCTAACCTGTGAAAAAGTCACACTCCAAATTTGGATTTTTTTTGGAAAAATGAAAAAAACGGTTGATCGAATGAAATACGCGTCTATGGCCCTTCTCGGAAAAATACGAGTTTCATTTTTTTATTTTATTTTTTTGTTTTGATGATATGAAAATGTAAAAATGAAACTCGTATTTTACCGAGATGATGTACGCGTATTTCATTCGATCACCGTTTTTTTCATTTGGTAGACAAGTATCGAATTAGTCCGTTTTGAGGCGGCCGCGATGGTTCAAGAGTGTCACCATTTGGGGTTCAGGATTTAAAAAAAATTAAGAATCACAACGGAAAAATTAATAGGTACAATGAAGAACACTCATATCGGATAAAAGTCAATGTTTGTGAAAAATTGCGATTTTTAACGAAAAATCCTTCTTTTTTCTCATCAAAACGTCATTTTACGAGGTTTATTCAAATGTACAGAGAAAAATGATGATACCGTTGAAAAGCTGAGGTCTTGGGCTAGTTTTTCCGTTGAGTGCACACCAGTATTCCAATTTATTACAGGCGATAAATTACCCTGAAAAATTTTCGAAAAATTTAAACTATGACTTTGGTTTATTTTTTTATGTTCGGAAAATGGCTTTAAAAAATAGCGTTTCACACTAAACGGATAGGAAATTTAACGCTCTTTCCAACGGTTTCCTCAAATTTGAGATTACTCCAAAAACAAGGGAGTTATGGCTGGTTTTAGTGAAGTCGATAAAGTCGCTCCCATCTCACGAAAAAAAATGACCCTGTATCGTATGGTCAGTGAACTATTTTCGATATTTTAGCTGTTTCGAAGTGTTACTTGTGTGTGTTCGACTAAGGATAATCGTTAAACTCATAGGTAATGTTTGCACATTGTGGGAATA
Organism: Creontiades dilutus; assembly: GCA_031894815.1. Classification (NCBI taxonomy): domain Eukaryota; kingdom Metazoa; phylum Arthropoda; class Insecta; order Hemiptera; family Miridae; genus Creontiades; species Creontiades dilutus. The sequence goes on from JAVIWC010004352.1 coordinate 2,127, forward strand.
GTCTAGTTAGAATGTATACCTATAATCAGGGAACTATTTTTGATATGCTGCCTGTTGTGTGTGTTGAACTACGGATAATCGTCAAACCCATAGGTAGTGTAAGCTACAATCACACTAGCGAATTTATACCTGCATAATAAAACTTCAAGAACAGAGATGGTTAAAGGGAAAATAGGAGTACTAACAGACTAAAGGAAAACCTTAGGTTTTTTCCACGAATTTGGTCAGAGAAAAGTCTGAAACGGATTTGTATCATGTTATTTATTCCTCTTGGGCTTAGCTGGTCCTACAACCTCCCGTAGACCAATTATCCTTATTTATTATCCTTCTATTGATCAATCATTGCATGGGACTTCCTAAACTAGCGGCACCTACCTAATCTCGGCGTATATGATTTTTAATTAGAGATTGTGTAGGAAAATACTTGGTACTTACCAATGTTTTGCATGTTCCCGCATTCCATTGTATCAATCCATGAAGAAGATTCATGTTCCGAATAGATGGAAGATGAAGATAGAAACACTTTTAGAGCGAACACGGAACGGAGAAGACTGCGGGAGACCGCCACGCCCGAGCTCGGACCGAAGACTGGTTGAGACCTGCCGCTCTCCGATCCGAGCTGGCTGGCGGAGGGAGACATAGGCGGTCGCCGCGGTGCCCGGAAACTTCGTGTTTTCGACGCTTATAACGCGGCGCTCAGGGAGCGCGCGTTCTCCCCGACGTTTGGCGATATAGCTACGTCACACACATCGCGTTATGTTGCGCGTTATTTTGGCCTGCGACCCAGCATTGTGATTGTTTCAGGAGATATGCATGGAGCACGTAAATCTGTTCTCAACCAAAATATCTATTTGGATTGATCAGTTGATCATATTTGTGTGCCTCCTGAAATTCAATAATCGCTCTATCCTGTGAAACACGCACACTCCAAAGCTTAGTAGAAATTCAAATCATGAACGCAAGCCAATTGAATAATAAACCCCAGTGAAAGAATTTGCAGCGTTTTTTGGTTTATTATTGTTTGTTTGTAACCTAGTGATGCCGATAGCCGATGATAGTGATGCCGACAGCCGATGTTGATAGTTGTAGTTTATAGCCGATACACGGGTTGAAGCATTCTGATATGCATGAAACGCTGATGATATATAGGTAAATATTATTCAATATAAACCAAAATAACGCATATGTTGGCACCATAAATCGGGCCATCCACCGGGAATGGTTTGAGCTACGGACCTTGGGAAGGGCTCATTCGATTCCTCATGGAAAGTTCTTCAAAAAAATTCCAAATTTAGGACGCCTAGACTTTTTCTGAGGTTTTTAGGGATTTTACAAAACTTTGACAACCCTTAAAGAGCACTTTAATTTAAGTGAGACTGCTGGCTAAAGAATTGGGGCATTGTCGGACCAAATTGATTTTTCCTTAAAATTTCAGATTTTTTGCTCCAGTCGTTTGGGAGAAATCGTGCGTACGGCGTACGGTGGACGGACGGGAAAATTTGTATTGCAGATTCGGATTCTACACCCTTTGAAATGTAAACCATGAAATTTTCAGGGGGTTTAAAAAAAAATTTTTTTTTCAAGAGCGATTACAATATTTTATTATTGAATAATAAACCAAAAGTTAATAGCTTCGTTTATTTAGGAGTGGTGTTTGATTCTCAAATGAAATGGACCCACCACATTCAAAATTTGTGTCAAAAGCTAAGGAAATGTGCGTATACCCTGTATAGAATCAAATTTCTATCAGAAGAACTAAAGATCAATATTTATCAGGCGCTGTTTGAGTCAATCTTACAGTATGCCATTGTGGTAAGGGGGAGCACTTTCAAGATTCAAGAAATTACATTAAGGGCACTGTTCAATAAACCCAGGCGCCATCCTAGTGATACATTATTTCATGATTTGAATTTGGTAACCTTCCACCAATCGTACCTACACATCAAATAAGCTAAAACTAATAATTAGTTTTACGAATTATTTGTTTACGAATATATATATTTGTTTACAAGTACATATTTTGCTGGTGCGAGACAGCCGCAATGAAAATCATACAGACTCAAGTTGCCAGGAGTAAATGACGCATACAGAGGCATGTGAATAGAAAGCTAATGAAGATAAATAGTGAACAGCTATTCGAAAAAGAAACTTGTAAACTAATAGATAGATATATAAGAGATAACCCATATGAGTGAGTACTTTAGGGACTAAAATTAATGATTATGTAAAATTAGCAGCTATATAAATGGGGTGTATGCTAAGTACATCATTCCATGGAAGTGGAATCTAAATTTCAATAATTAATGTGGTGTAAATATAGTGTTATAGGTACCTTATAAAAATTAGATGTAAGAACCAACTCCGGGCTGGGCCACAGTGTTACACTATCCAGCTCGGTCACCAGTTATTATTCAACTAGTTCAAAAGGCAACTGCTACGATCAGGTTAAAAAGAAATAGGTGAATAACACAATGAGAACAGGACGGGTATGAAAAACAATACGCACAGTAAGCCAAAAAACCCCAGTGAAAGTATTTGCATTTTAATAGAAAATCATGTTTAACCCTACCTAAAATTAAAGGAAATGGGCTCACTCCCATATTCGAGTTGAGGGCGCTTGGAACGGCCAGATGGGAAACTGCCAGTTATCAAGAAGGCGATAACAGAACTCGAAAAACGCAAATCTTGCATTAATCATGCCATAAATCGGGAATGGTTTGACCTACAGACCTGGGAAGGGGCTCATTCGATTCCTCATGGAAAGTTCTACAAAACAAGTCCACATTTAGGCCGCCTTGATGTTTTTTGAGGTTTTTAGGGATTTTACAAAACTTTGACAACCCTTAAATGGCACTTCAATTTGAGTTAGAAAGCTGGCTAAAAATTGGGGCGGGCATGGATTATTCCTTATAAAATTTCAGTGAGTTCCACCGCCCAGCGCGTTACCACCCCTTGAAACGATAGATATACTCTGATAGTTTCATCTTTATATACGATATACGACGATTGAAGAACGTAACATCCAAAATGATGTAAATAAACTATCTATCTATCTATTGAGGGTCTATTCCGATAACTCTACAACCATTCGAGGTAGACGGTGATGGGGTTCCCCCAGGCTGACGCGGAGAGATTGCTCTTGTATTATTCCATTCCGCCGTTTTGCCATCGTTTCATTATCAAGAACCTTTCATATTGCACCTTTTCGGAAAGCTCTCTCCGTGATGTTTGGGCCATGCAATTGATTAAGTAGGTAATACAGCACGTTCTATAGCAGACCGAAACAGACCTACCCCAATAATACGGGAAATGGGGTTTCGATGATGGTAGGTAGGTATTGTGTAGGTAAAGGACAACAAACAGCCACCCATCGCCCATCTCGGCGCTCATTGACCCGCGTCTGCGCACTCGCCTCCCCCGCCGCGAGGCGGCGAAATAGAATTAAAAAAATCGCGGGCGGCCCCAGACGTCTGCCAGTGTCTCGCGAGCCAACCGGTGCCACCTCTCGCAATTCCCCGAATTCATTCGCGATCGTCGGACGTCCCCATTCATCTTATTCCGTTTAAAAACTACTTATCACTGAATCCAAACTAACAACTTCCACTTGGAAAAGTGATTAATTTTTCCTAACTCAACGATGCACAACCTCAAAGTCGATCCGGAAATCAAGTTAGATTTTCAAGACGTACTCATCCGACCGAGAAGGAGCAAGCTCAAATCTCGATCCGAGGTAAGATAATCAGCTGCATACATTTGATATGACGGTGATATATATTATAACCACTTATAAATAGGTAGCTTTTAGTGAAATAAAAAAAAAACACAAAAAACTAGCAAATACACTGAGGTGTATTCCCAAAATAAAGTACTGAGGTATGCAGTCAACGCTCCCTGGTACATCAGAAATGTCGACCTCCATAAAGATCTCAGAGTGGAAACCGTAAAAGATACTGCGAAAAAATTAGCTCGAAGATATGAACAGCGGCTTCACGCTCATACTAATTTGGAAGCCATTCAGCTTCTTGACAACTCTAGTACTATTCGGCGCCTGAAGAGGACTAAACCCTTGGACTTCGGATGCTGATACCGATGTGATAGTGTAGTGTGGTGCTAGTTAGTGAACTCTCACCATAAAATTGCGTAATTATGTTATAATGTTATAGCTAAATAACTAGATAGTTACTTACTGTATGTACGTATGATGTAACTAGTTGTTATGTTCAATATATAATATATAATAAATATATAAATGTACGCTTAAAAAAAAAAAAAAAAAAAAAAAAAAAAAAACTGAGGTGTAGGACTTAATGGGTACAAAAGAAATGAAATATTCCGAAATTCTCTTCATAGAACTTTTTTTTTTTTTTTTTTTTTTTGTATGATGATTGTTGATGATGGAAACTGGCTTCTGTTGATAGGAAATTCGATGCCGATTTCAAAATTGTGGTCAAAATCTAAAAAAATATTGAAAATAATTGGAGAAAAGCGTTTTTTTTAAATTCGTCGATTTTTGTTGTTCGCAAAAAGCGAAATAACTCTGAAACGAAGTCTCTAAAAAACGTCTGCCAAGTGGGTGTGGCACATAGCTTCCTCGTATCCAAAACATGACTGTATAGATCATTGAAAATTATTATTGACTAAAGAACTTCGTTCAATTAGGCGAAGTAAATATTGAATTAGGGTAAATTTATTGTTATGCAGGATCATATCTTGAGCAAATAAAGGTAGGCATGTTCAACTATAAAATATACCTAATAAGTTCGAACAATCCCTGGAAATTTCATCGAAATCGGTCAAGATCTCACGGAGTTATGCGCGTAACAAGGATTTAGTTTGCGCATGCGTAGAGACTAATATTGATCCGGGGGTCATGAAACTCATAGGGGACCATCTACACATCAAACCGAACAATCCCTGAAAATTTCATCGAAATTGATCAAGAACTCCCGGAGTTATGCGCGTAACAAGGATTTCACGTTTGCGCATGCGCAGAGGCTACTATTGATCCGGGGGTCATGAAACTCGTAGGGGACCATCTACACCCCAACCAGCACAATCCCTGAAAATTTCATCAAAATCGGATTATAACTTCGTGTAGTTTTGCCCGTAACAAGGATTTGCTGACAGACAGACAGACACGCAGACAGACACACAGACAGACACGGAACCTAAATTGTTCAGAAAGGTCTAAAACGCAAAACGCGAGTGGAATTTTTGATTTTGGAGACAAAAAAATTTTCACATTCCGAAAGTGAAAACAATGCTCCCGCTACTTTAGTAGACTCGGAAGCAATAGGTAGGATTAATCTTTTATTCAGACCCTTTTTTATATTACCTACTTATACTATTACGTTTTTTATTTTTGTATTACCTACCTGTATATTATTTTCCTGCATATATTATATGTATCATTTTATTATTATATTATTTCCTTTTGTATTGTTATACTCTTGTGTGATCACAAAGTCTAGTTTTGTCTGGAATTGTTTGCTTTCGAGGTTCCGAGTCAATTAAATTTACTTTGTCATTCGATACTACCCATATCGATACATTTCTTTCGATACTGTATCGATATCGATACCAAATATCGTACCGAAAGCGGTATCGGAACGTCCCTAAGTGCAAGCAACAATCACGCTAGTGAATTTATACGTGCATAATAAATATTTAAGAACGTGTTTGCTCATTGAGGCTCTAGTTGGCAAATATACGTATGATCAGGGAACTATTTTCGATGTGTTGGCTGTTTCGAAGCGTTAGACTAAGGATAATCGTTAAACTCGTAGGTAGCATGTTTGCACATTGTAGGAATAGTCTAGTTGGCAAATATGTTCAACTACGCAATATGTTCCGTGTTCAACTACGGATAATCGTTAAACTGAAATGTAGTGTAAGATACAACCACACTAGCGAATTTATACGTGCATTATAAAACTTGAAGAACGTACATGGTTCGAGAGAAAAAAGGCGCACTAGCAGACTAAAGAAAAACTTTTGGTTTTTTTCCACGATTTTGGTCTGAGAAAAGCCTGAAAGGGAATCATTGCATGGGACTTCCTAAACATGCGGCACCTACCTAATCTCGACCTATATGACTTGTTATTAGAGATTTTGTAGGAAAAACTTGGTACTTACCGATGTATTTGCGTGTTCCCGCATTCCGCTGAACCAATCCATGAAGATTCGAGTTCCGAATAGATCGCCACGCCCGAACGCGGAACGAAGACTGGTCGAGACCGCCCGCCCGAACAAGGACCTGAGAAGACAGGTCGAGACATGCCGCTCTCCGATACGAGCAGGTAGGCGGAGGGACCCACAGGCGGTCGCCTCGGTGCCGTTCCTGTTTTCGATTCACACTCGCGGTAGCGGGAACGTCTAGGGTTGTTCCGATATCGAGGGTCTTCCGATATTCGATATCGATAACGATATTAACCATCAACATCGACTCATCGATAATATCGCAACAAAATATCGATATCAGCAATATCGAATGATATTACGCAATTTTTATGATTGCTCACAATTATATGACAAAACTCTTTGTATTCACGTGATTATATTACTACAATCTTAAACTGATTTTATAATGAATTATAACGTAGAAAATTGGGTAAATTGATATAAATTGGAAGCAATTTTCATTCCTTACTGTAAAATTTGGTTGAAAACATTTTTTTTTTAGTTTAGCTAATATAAGTTATCCAAAACAATCACACAGTGAATTTCCAGTACGAAAACAGAAATAATTCTGGTACATTTTTTAAAACTTTATATTGCAAATGTGCTGTTGGAATAGGCATAACTGAAAAACAAACCTTTTCACCCAAAGATAATATTTAGCAAAACTTACATGCATACATGGGCAGAATGAAATTTTAGTTTCTTTATTTAAAAAAATGTATTTGGATCAAACTAATATCATTGCCATTTGCGATTGAAAACCCGAATTTTTATTAAAATAGCTAACTCAAAATAATGCAATATCGAAATCCGATATTCACCTAAATCTTTCGATATGACGATAATATCGAAATCCTTATATCGATATAATATAGAAAATATCGATATTTATTGATATCGACAATATCGGAACACCCTAGGAACGTCAGATCACGTTCGGTGACGGGCGCGTAGGTATGGGTATTTTACCGTTGAGTATCGATACTGGGCCCTTCAAAAATAAACGAGTATCGATACTTCAATTCCGATCGAAATATCGAATATCGAAATATCGGCAAATGTTTTCTCACTAGCTTAAAAAAATTGGTTTTAATATTTTTCTTTGGTCGATTTTCTTACTAGTCAAAGAACTCACCAACAAATCTTTGGGTCCATTTCTCACTTTTAATGGAATCTGGAATGTAAAGGAATAGTGGCTTTAATACTAGATGGAAAACAGGGAAAGAAAAAGTAGGAAGTCAGCAGTAGGAGGCTATAGCTACTGTTACTGTTACCTTACCTCTCAAAAGTTCAAAAAATCAACACAAAGATTATTTTCGGTTCTGTTTAAGTAGATAGGATTGCTTTTTGCTTCCTAGTCTACCAAGGTAGCGGAAGCATTTTTTTCACTTTCGGAAATTGAAAATTTTTCTGTCTCCAAAATCAAAAATTCCACTCGCATTTTGCATTTTAGACCTTTCTGAACCATTTTGGTTCCGTGTCTGTCTGTCAGCAAATCCTTGTTACGGGCAAAACTACACGAAGTTAAAGTCCGATTTTGATGAAATTTTCAGGGATTACTCGGTTTGATGTGTACATGGTCCCCTATGAGTTTCATGACCCCCGGATCAATAATAGTCTCTACGCATGCGCAAACGTGAAATCATTGTTACACGCATAATTCTGGGAGTTCTCGACCAATTTCGATGAAATTTTCAGGGATTGTTTTATTTGATGTGTAGATGGTCCCCTATGAGTTTCATAACCCCCGGATCAATAGTAGCCTCTGCGCATGCGCAAACGTGAAATCCTTGTTACGTGCATAACTCCGGCAGTTCTCGACCAATTTCGATGAAATTATCAGGGATTGTTCGGACTTATTAGGTATATTTTATAGTTTGTTCAATAGTTGAACATGCCTACCTTTATTTTCTCAAGTTATGCTCCTGCATAACAACAAATTTACCCTACTTCAAAATTTACTTCACCTAATTGAACGAAGTTCTTTAGTCAATAATAATTTTCAATGATCTATAAAGTCATGTTATGGATACGAGGAAGCTATGTGCCACACCCACTTGGCAGAAGTTTTTTGTTCACTTAAGATTTTGGTTTAGCATTTAAAAAAAGTGGGTGTGGCACATAGCTTCCTCGTATCCATAACATGACTGTATAGATCATTGAAAATTATTATTGACTAAAGAACTTCGTTCAATTAGGCGAAGTAAATGTTGAATTAGGGTAAATTTATTGTTATGCAGGAGCATAACTTGAGAAAATAAAGGTAGGCATGTTCAACTATTGAACAAACTATAAAATATACCTAATAAGTCCGAACAATCCCTGAAAATTTCATCGAAATCGGTCAAAAACTCCCGGTGTTATGCTTGTAGCAAGGATTTCACGTTTGCGCATGAGCAGAGGCTACTATTGATCCGGGGGTCATGAAACTCATAGCTGACCATCTACACAACAAACCGAACAATCCCTGAGAATTTCATCAAAATTGGTCAAGAACTCCCGGAGTTATGCGCGTAACAAGGATTTCGTTTGCGCATGCGCAGAGGCTGCTATTGATCCGGGGGTCATGAAACTCATAGGGGTCCATCTGCACATCAAACCGAACAATCCCTGAAAATGTCATCGAAATTGGTCGAAAACTCTCGCAGTGATGCGCGTAACAAAGATTTCACGTTCGCGCATGCGCAGAGGCTACCATTGATCCGGGGGTCATGAAACCTATAGGGGACCATCTACACCCCAACCCGAACAATCCCTGAAAATTTCATCGAAATTGGTCAAGTTATACCCGTAACAAGGATTTCACGTTTGCGCATGCGCAGAGACTACTATTAATCCGGGGGTCATGAAACCTATAGGGGACCATCTACACCCCAACCCGAACAATCCCTGAAAATTTCATCAAAATTGGTCAAGAACTCTCGGAGTTATGCGCGTAACAAGATTTAACGTTCACGCATGCGCAGAGGCTACTATTGATCCGGGGGTCATGAAACTCATAGGGGACCATCCACACATCAAACCAAACAATCCCTGAAAATTTCATCGAAATTAGTCAAGAACTCCCGGAGTTATGCGCGTAACAAGGATTTCACGTTTGCGCATGCGCAGAGGCTATTATTGATCCGGGGGTCATGAAACCTATAGGGGACCATCTACACCCCAACCCGCACAATCCCTGAAAATTTCATCAAAATCGGACAATAACTTCGTGTAGTTTTGCCCGTAACAAGGATTTGCTGACAGACAGACAGCCACACAGACAGACACACGGACACAGACACACAGAGAGACACGGAATCAAAATCGTTCAGAAAGGTCTAAAACGCAAAATGCGAGTGGAATTTTTGATTTTGGAGACAAAAAATTTTTCACATTCCGAAAGTGAAAACAATGCTTCCGCTACTTTAGTAGACTCGGAAGCAAAAAATGTTCAACGACGCATTTCCTCTTCTAAATTCAACGTAGAATCGAAACTAAAATAGAAAACGCTGCAAATTCTTTCACTGGGGTTTATTATTCAATTGACTTGCGTTCATGACTTGAATTTCAAATAAGCTTTGGAGTGTGCGTGTTTCACAAGTGATACAGCGATTATTGAATTTCAAGAGGCACACAAATATGATCAACTGATCAATCCAAATAGGTATTTTGGTTGAGAACAGATTTACGTGCTCTATGCATATCTCCTGAAATTCAATAATCGCTCTATCACTTGTGAAACACGCACACTCCAAAGCTTAGTATAAATTCAAATCATGAACGCAAGCCAATTGAATAATAAACCCAGTGAAAGAATTTGCAGCGTTTCATGCATATCATAATGCTTCAACCCGTGTATCGGCTACAAAGCCTTTTAGGAGTTCACTCCAGTATCCACATTACTACATCACTACGTCACTAGGTTACTGACATCAGAACAAAAACAATAATAAACCAAAATAACGCAAATGTTGGTACCATAAATCCGGCAATACATCGGGAATGGTTTGACCTACAGACCTGGGGAGGGGCTCATTCGATTCCTCGTGGAACGTTCTTCAAAAAGAGTCCAAATTTAGGCCGCCTTGACTTTTTTTCTTGGGGTTTTTAGGGATTTTACAAAACTTTGACAACCCTTAAAGGCCACTTTGAATTAAGTGAGAGAGCTGGCTCAAGAATTGGGGACCAACATGGATTTTTCCTGAAAATTTCAGCTTTTTTTGCTTCAGCCGTTTGGGAGAAATTGTGCGTACGGCGGACGGACGGTAACATTTGTATTGCAGATTCGCATTCTAGACCTTTTGAAACGTAAACCATGAAATTTTCAGGGGGGGGCATTTTTTTTTTTAGCATTTTTTTTTCAAGAGCGATTACAATGGTTCTTTATTGAATAATAAACCAAAAGGGGGGCAAGAGGTAACCTCAAGTTTCAATCGAAGATTTGAGGAACTATAGCATCGACAAATGAAAAACGGGTTTCACCACCTTCAAATAGAGTGAAAATACTATAGAAAACGACTTCTTCAATTTTTTTATAGCTCGCACCGTATGGCTGTAATTCCTTAATGGGCCCACATATTCGTAGATTCGTGTAAATAGCATAGATGTGTGCATGTTAATTTCTTTTTTAATAAAACAAGATTTTATTTAGATTTCCTATATAAGATTCCTCTCGCCTCCACAATTTGTAGCATAGGTACTAAAAATTCAATATGCTCGATGCCAGCAAGATGTTTTCCTCGTAACAATCAAGAAAAATTGTATTCACTTGCTTCCTAGACTTGCTAGCGTACTATATTGTTCAAAGTTAACATTTAAAACAACTCGTCAGTAATTCTCACAAACTGCGATAAACTCTTAATTCAATAGCACCTAACTACTACGTTTGGAGTATTGTTTTCAGCCCCAATCATATGCAAGAATTTGGTATTACATTAGGGCTTATGCGTATTTTTCTTCATTTCCTAAATACTGGTGGAAAAGTTGAATTTGAGTCGGAAAAGGTTGGATTTGACTTGCTGTAGTTATGAGATAGATTGAGGAAAAGATTTACTGGACGTAAGCCTGGACAGACTAACATCCTTACACGGGTTAGACGGCAAGCGAATCCCAAATTACGAAAATATTGTCATGCAGCATGCATTGCTGTGGGACTGGAAGTTGTTTTTTCTGTTATCTTTTGGAATCCTTTTGTGCAGGAAGTTGTACCCAAGGTACTGATGTTTTTAGATCATCATGGCTTCGTAAGTAATCTTTATTCATGACTAGTTTAATGGCCCTGCTACGCAGGTTAAAAAGAAATAGGTGAATAACACAATGAGGGAGTATAATAACAATATGCAAAGTCAAAAAATCGTATATCCCAAATCCTCGAGGAGAGGACCACGTCGCTTGCCCTGGGAGACGCTTCCTCCCGCTTGGGCCTCCTTCCTTCACTGTGGGGGGGGTGTCGGAAAAGGTTGAGGGAGCAGGTGGTTGCCCTGGGAGACGGGGGGAGAATTTCCACTCGCCCAGCGTTACCACCCAAATTACGAATTATATTGTCATGAAACGTCGATATGTTGTTTCTGATAAGCTCGTCTTTATATAGTGTGATCATTTGAATCACAGATGAGACTATTTTTTCAGCGGAGGTCATTGCCATACTTGAAGCTCTAAGACATTCATTGAGCTCTACAAATACAGCTGAAACTATTGTGGTCGTAACAGACTCACTAAGCACACTTCTGAAAATTAGAAACATCGGACCAGATTCAAAAATTTCGCATCTCCTCAAAACACTCCTAGAACTCGTCTCACAACTGGAGAGCCAAGGGCCGACTAAAGCTCACATTGGAATATCTGGGAACCAAAAAGCTGACTGTGCGGCAAAGAGAGGGGGAATATACGGAGAAAATCTCAGAGTAAGCTTGCTGACAAAGATGGTGTTATTCGTCTTGTGACTAAGGTTTCTAACCGAAAAGATACTCCAGGTTTCCGTTATCCTATAGTCCTAGCCCAAAAACATACAGCTGTCGTCAGATTGATACGCGAATATCACGAGAAATTTTGTCATGTAGGTGTACTGACTCTTCTAAGCATTCCCACAGAGCATTATTGGGTTCTACAGGGACGAAGAGCAGCAATAAGAAATTATGCCGTCTGTAATAGACAATCTGGAAAAGCCGGAACCATCTCTTCACCACCACTCCCAGAAAATCGAGTAAAGAATGCTGCCTTTTTTTTGAAATCTCCAGTCAAGACTATCAGCCAACTGCTGTTCAACACGCCAACTCTCCTGACCTCTCCTGACTGTACCTTCTGAAGAAATAAGACGACCGTACATGTACAACCAAGTAGGGGGGGAGTGTGTTGTAACCTGCTTCACTTCGTGAAGTAGGTAGTTGAACTGAACGAGCCTCCATGCATACTTTGTGCTAAACATATGATTTAGAGCCACGTAGTTTTCTGAGTGGAGTTCCATTTTATTAATTCATTCTACTTATTACTTGTTCTGTATCAGTCAGATTTTTACCATATTATAGTTTTCATCAAGAAACTTGCTCAGACTTTTTTCATCATACATATAAAATATAGTTAACACGCCAGTTCGGCTTTGGTTCAATAACACTTGCCGTTTCGGGATTTGTATCAAACTGTGCAGAAAAATATGAGGGAGACACGGCTAACGTACTTCACTTTACCCATGCGGGAGTTACTATAGATCAATTTTCCCCACCCTCCCAACACCTTGGTTTAACTCCTACCCTACAGAAAATAAACAATTCATAGCCACTATCAACCGACTGAGAAGTGGACATATGATCTGCAATAATTACTTAAACAGATTCAACATAGGAGAGACACTGAACAGTTGTAACTATTGTGGCGATGAGGAAACTATGAGCCACATCATATTGGAATGCCCACAATTCACCCGAGAGGTCTATAAGGAACTCTTTCAGTTTCTCAGTACTATTACAACAGTGAACTGAAACTTATAGCTGTAAATGACCTGGATCACCATACCTAAGTAACTCGATTGATTTATATATGTTATTTACTTTATGACGCTGGCTGCCTCAACGATCAAAGCTCTTGACGTGTTTGAACGCAAAATCTTGCGAAGGATATTTGGACCAGTGAAAGATGGCGACCGATGGCGGGCACGATACAACGATGAGATCTACCAACTTTATGGTGACCAACGCGTTGTTGGATTCATAAAGTCTGGGAGGCTCAGATGGGCCGGCCACGTTGCAAGAATGTCTGATCGGGAAATGCCACATAGTGTCTTAAAAGGCAGCCCAGGGGGGAGGCGAATGAGAGGAAGACCAGGTCTCCGATGGCTGGACGGAGTCGAGGAGGACAGTCGGCGGATAGGAGTCCGCAACTGGAGGACTGTTGCCCAGGATAGGACGGAATGGAGACGGCTCCTTGTGCAGGTCAAGGCCCGAAATGGGCTGTAGCACCCAGGAGTAGTAGTAGTATTTACTTTATGGCGTAAAAGTATAAGCTTGAGCCAAATAAAATTTATATAAAAAAAAAAAAAAATAAAATAAAATAAAATAAATCACAGATGAGCTAAGCTCACCATTAAGTTAACGTTATGTGGTACCTATCTACCGACCTTGACCAAATAGTAAGCGGGTGTACAATGCTAATTCACGATAATTCAAATGGATTAGGTTTGAACTGTTCTTTAGGAGTGTTCGTGAATGTGGTTTAACTCTGTGATGTAGAACTTAATGGTAGTAAAGTAGATGCAAAAATTTAAGACTCACGGTGAATATTCGAATTTGCTGTCACGCTTTTTACATTGAGGCCTTAATCCGGAATGTATAACGACATGATCTAGGAGACCAAGCTGTTTACGATGTGGCTCGTGTAAGAGGTTTAGCGAGAGAACGGTCAGCTGACCCGAGGTGTTTACATCAATCACGAGTTCAAGTTTGCCTCGCCCCACGATCACGCGACACAAAATAACCGTTATACCAGGAAGCCTGGTAAGTTATAATCGACTCGATTCCCTGACAGGGGAGTTCCACGCAATTATATCAGCTGATTCTGTCACAGTAGTTAGTAGGCGATTTTGACTGTGTTCACAGTGTAATAGCCTTGTTCCCATTCACATTCGTGTTGGCGTGTCTGATAGGCGGTCCAGCAAATGGGCTTAAACCTGCACGGACTTACTTGACAATTTCATTAGATCGTGGAAATGAAATCTTCAAAAATGAACGAAAACATTGGTAAGTATTGCATTACAGGGACGTCTCTAAATCCGGATTTGATAACATAAACGTTGTGTTATAGATCCGAGCCAGAGGAGCGAGCCTGGAATAAACCAAAATAATAATAATTTTTGTTCACCATTCGATAGTATGAAAGCATGCCATAAAGCCACGAACCCTATATTCGCCTTTTTGCCCCGGAAAACAGGGAAGGATGTAAAAAAGAGAACCTCAAAAGAGAGGAGTGAAGAGGGTTTAAGTGCGAGCCAGAAGGGCGAACATTGAAGCTCCCCATCTATCTGACAGCTTTTGCACATCTCACTTTTGCTCTGCCCTGTGAACCACGGTGTTCCTTATAGCCATCTTAAATAGCGAAAATTTACAAGATGATATTATTTGGATTCATAATATACTGTAGGTGTTCTATAACTATCTTTATCTTGCGCACAATAAACTGTTTTTGGTACGTGCTAGATGTTTGTTAAGCATTATGAAAGCTATTCATTTTTTTAAATTCTCTTATATATCTCTGAAATGTATTAATATTTGGTTTGTTTTGACAAGAGGTTCCGAAAAAGTTTGGGATAGAACCAGAACCTACAGGGGAAGGAACAGAACCACCGAGAACTTTCGGTATTCGTTCTACTTGTCCGAACGCTTTCCGAACTAGTTTGGAACCAAAAACCTGAACGTCCCCTTCCCGCATGGTTCCGTCAGACATCGAGACCAATAACGCTGCAAATTCTTTCACTGGGGTTTATTATTCAATTGGCTTGCGTTCATAATTTGAATTTCTACTAAGCTGTAGAGTGTGCGCGTTTCAAAGGTGATAGAGCGATTATTGAATTTCAGGAGGCACACAAATATAGTCAACTGATCTAGGTATTTTGGTTGAGAAGAGATTTACGTGCTCGACGCATATCTCCTGAAATTCAATAATCGCTCTATCCTGTAAAGCACGCTCTCCAAAGCTTACTAGAAATTCAAATCATGAACGCAACCCAATTGAATAATAAACCCAAGTGAAAGACTACTTATTTACCCCAGTAATAATATAGAATAATAATCCCTAGTAATAATATTTACCTATATATGATCAGCGTTTCATACATATCAGAATACCTCAACCCGTGTATCGCCTACTGATTAAACTACAAGTATCCAAGTGAAAGATCGGCTATCACTCCAGTAACCATATCAGAATACTTCACTACAACTTGACGCTATCACTCCAGTAACCATATTCACTACAACTTGACGCTATCCGGCATCCCTAGGTTACAAACAAACAATAATAAACGAAAAAACGCAAATGTTGACACCATAAATTGGGCCATACATTGGGAATGGTTTGACCTACGGACCTGGGGCTCATTCGATTCTCTGTGGAAAGTTCTTCAGAGAGAGAGACTCCAAATTGCCTTGACTTGTTTTAGGTTTTTAGGGATTTTACAAAACCTTGACAGCCCTTAAAGGGCACTTTAAATTGAGTGAGAGAGCTGGCTCAAGAATTGGGGCGTCGTCGGGCCAAGATGGATTTTTCCTGAAAATTTCAGATCTTTTGCTCCAGCCATTTCGGAGATATCGTACGGCGGACGGACGGAAATTTTTTTTATTGCAGATTCGGATTCTACACTCTTTGAAACGTAAACCATGAAATTTTCAGGGGGGGTTAGAATTTTTTTTTCCAGAGCGATTACAATGGTTTATTATTGAATAATAAACCAAAAAGAGGCAACAGCAACAATAACACATAATAATATTCCTACAAAAATCAAAACAACTTGACTACTTAATTTTGTTAATTAAGCTACTAAGGAAGTAGGTCATGCGCACAATTGTAATTTCTAACGTACTGATCGCAACGTCAAATCTGTCAGCTGCATCCCGACAAGATGAAGTCTGGTGGCCACAGTACCACAAAAATATCAGAATTCGGCAGCGTGGAGTTATCCTGCCGTGAGGACCATTTGAGTCGGGGAAATTATACGAGGAGTTTTCGTACCGATCGACGATTCCTAACAACACACCAAAGGCACTTCCAGATCTTTGTGAAGTTCATCATTTCTAATACTTCTAATAATTCTAGTGAAGGATTGCCTAATTTCCACCTACTATTCCTCCTACCAAAAGGCCTCATCCCATGGAAATAGCCTCATCAGCCGTATCCCTCAGGATCGTCCACCCCCTCGTCATCTTAGGCGACTCAAACGAAAGCATCACTCCGACTTTGCTGAAGGCTTCAACTAGACCACTACATTCAAACCTTCCATTGAGACTTTTTTTTCTTTTTCTCCATACACTCTGAGCCAAATCAGTAATATTTCAGTACAGCTGGTTTTGTACTCAACATATTATGTTCCCTACTAGGTAGTTAATGAACATAACCTAGTATTTAGCCATTATACACGTTGCTTGTTATATATCGATTATTGTTATCCTACTAGAAAGTGCTACGCACAAAAATGTATCGTTTGTTAATATATAAAAAAAAAAAAAAAAAAAAAAAAAAAACACACGCCGACTCACTCTAAAATGCTCGATTTGCTTTGATGCCACTTCGTTGTATTGAGCGACGGTTTCCAGGTAATTTTCCGTTTTCGGGAGCAGCCGTTGATTAACTACGTACTCCACTACTTCTTAGTTAGACGAGCTGAAGTCAGGTTCACTGATGACGAACGTGTGGTCCTCATCACTCAAACTTGATGAAGAACTAGACATTGTTGTAAACCTCGGAAATTATACTTGAAACAAACTTTGTTTTGACAACCTCAACGGTGTAGGTAGGCCGTATTTGGGCGAAAATAGACGATAACCGTTGATAACGCGATAAATCGACTGCGCATGTCTCGGACTAAAAGTTCTGGCAAAAATCTTCGAATCACTTGAACTAGTTCTAAGTGGTTCTGGACTCCTTGTCCGAACAGCGAACCAAGAGGTTCGAGATTTTTCAGAACTAGTTCCAGCGTGTCAAAACGGCCAAAAAGGGGCGTGTTTGGTTCTGAACTGGTTTCGAACCTCTCGTCAAACAAACCTATTAATAATTGGTGAGGGCTTAGGATTTTCAATAATATTGACATTTCACGTACCAAAGTTCGCCTTTGTGGCACGCAACAAATCCTGTATTTGGGCGTTCGTCATTAAGGCATTTCAAACTTCATAGGCGATTTCCTCAAAACCCACTCTTTGACGTTCGCCCCTATGGCACGGCCCGTCTCATTAGATCACATTTATAAAAATACAAATAAATAATCATGAAAATTTGACCAATTTCTCAATCGAACAAAACCGCACGAATATCGGCTGGTAATTCTAGAAGGTATGAGCAGTTTTTGAATGGATTACCCTATCCATCCCCTTTCACAACGTCAAATTCAAAATTTCTGTAGGATAAAAATTGTGAAGATATAATGATTTATGAGGAACGGGTTCGGCTATCATTATTTGCTTGCAATTTGGACATTCTAGGGGTAGATGTTGCATGGATTGAGTTATTACTTATTTTAGTTATGGATTTATTTAGTTTCACACATTACAAATTTAGCTGCCAACTTTAAAATCTTTATTGAAGCCACTCTCAATCAGAATGCTGGAAAGTAGGGCTAACACTTGCCACTGACAAAAGACGCATCATTGGTTGAAATAACCCTCAATCGCAATCCCTTTTAAAACTTCCTGCAAACATTTAATTTTATATTTCTGTATTAATCATCTTCACCTGATCATCACAACTCTTTACCACACTTGGTCTTCCGAAGAGTGAGATTCTGAAGAAGTTTCAAAGTTCCTCGTTACACCGGAATCTTGCGGTACATTCCAACACCGTCTTCATTTCACCCTCGACCTTTTATGATCGATCGATAACTCTAAAACCGACATGTTGAACTCTGTAGACTTAGCTGTTTACGAAGTCCTTTACGAAGTTTGTTACGACTTCCAGATTTGTGTAAATGGAAACCCTGAAGGGTGCCACAGTTTCTAATAAACATATTTACAGCCCGTAAAACAACTGTAGCTTACGATCAAACTTAAATTCCCTACAGCATCGAATGTTTAAGATCTATTTATCCAATTTCGTTCAAACTCTGATAGTACTTGGGAATCGATTTCAGGGTTGTTGCTGAGTAGTTCAGCCAAATTTGGAATCTTTTCAGACCAATTTGTCAAAGTTTTAACGCTGAGTTTATGGGCTACGGCATTTACACAGATGGATCAAAATCTGAACATGGATGTCAAAGATATTAGGTAAGCTAATGCGTTCTGGAGGAATGTAACGGTAACAAAAATCGCCTTCTACTCTTTATAATGAATGATCTTGTTAAATTAACGATAATCTAGCATAGAAATATTTCCCTCTCGCAATTGTTCCCTAACTTTCACGTTGTAATAGTAGCAGCACTGTTTTGGTTTATTATTCAATAATAAACCATTGTAATCGCTCTTGAAAAAAGAAATTCTAACCGCACCTGAAAATTTCATGGTTTACGTTTCAAAGGGTAGAGACTCCGAATCTGCAATAAAAAATTTTCTGTCCGTCCGCCGTACGGCTGAAGCAAAAAAGGTAGAATTTTCAGGAAAAATCCGTGTTGGTCCGACGACGCCCCAATTCTTGAGCCAGCTCTCTCACTTAATTTAAAGTGCCCTTTAAGGGTTGTCAAAGTTTTGTAAAATCCCTAAAAACCTCAAAAAAGTCAAGGCGGCCTAAATTTGGACTCTTTTTGAAGAACTTTCCACGAGGAATCGAATGAGCCCCTCCCCAGGTCCGTAGCTCAAACCATTCCCGATGTATGGCCCGATTTATGGTGCCAACATTTGCGTTATTTTGGTTTATTATTGTTTTTGTTTTGACATATATAGTAGTAATTTGGATACTGTTGTAGTGAACTCCTAAAAGGGTTTATAGACGATACACGGGTTGAAGCATTCCGATATGCATGAAACGCTGCAAATTCCTTCACTGGGGTTTATTATTCAATTGGCTTGCGTTTATGATTTGAATTTCTACTAAGCTTTGGAGTGTGCGTGTTTCAGAGGATAGGGCGATTATTGAATTTCAGGAGGCACAGAATACGATCAACTGATCAATCCAAATAGGTATTTTGGTTGAGAACAGATTTACGTGCTCTATGCATATCTCCTGAAATTCAATAATCGCTCTATCACCTGTGAAACACGCACACTCCAAAGCTTAGTAGAAATTCAAATCATGAACGCAAGCCAATTGAATAATAAACCCCAGTGAACGAATTTGCAGCGTTTTTTCTGCTAAAATTCTAGTTTACTCGCGAGATATTCGATAAATTGGCCCTTAGCCACATATGCATTTTGGGAGCGACCCAATTCCACTTCCACAAACGCAGTTACCTCGCTAAGAGTAAAATATCCTAGTTATTCACCGAGAATGCAGATTATCAACATTCACCCTCAATTTCATAAATTTGACAAAATAACCACATAAATGAATTTTCTTGATTTGTGATTTTTCTTACTTCCTTAATTTATGAAAATTGTTTGGTTCATAATTTTCAATAATAAGCCTTTGTAATAGAATTGCAAAAATTGTGCAAAAACCTCCTCAAATATCTTTTTACGTATCAAGGTGCATAGATTGCAAGAATCCGTCCGCCGAACAGACCATAAAAGGCCTAGGAGTGGAAGCAAAGAATGGGTTCTTTCACGCGTGGAGTCCACTTGAGCGCTAGTTTAGATCTAGCATATTTACTGTAGGTCAAAAACTGGTCAAGAACGTGGCAAAAAACGGTTTCGGTCTATAGAAATCCACCCACAGCAAATAATTGTAATTTCTACAGTTAAAAGTGACCCTGACCGAACCTCACAATGACTCAAGCAATCCCTTCATTGTTAAAAAAATGATAAACCCATGCGTTAGAATTACCAGCGTTCTTCAGTAATATTATTCTGCTATTCAAGCACAATTCTGCCATTTTCTACTTTTTCTATGAAATATTGGGATAAAACCCCTAAATCTAACAATTTTCAATCTTTTTGCCTTCTTTGTGATTTTGTTCAAGGACATTTTCTTGAAGTTTTTCAACGAGATTATCCTCATGCTTGCTTGATATCCCTGGGTAAGGAAGACACGATGATGAAGTTCTGGGCATAAAAACATGTTTACATCCGGGTAAAGTTTCAGAATGTCCCAAAACGGATTCATATGAAGCGCATCTTGGTAAATAAGATTTTTCATCATCCTAGAAGCCCGTGCAATAGATATATTTTCCACGAAAGTTCTCTAAAAATTATTTGGTATTCTGAGAGTAACGATCCGCTGAAAAAGGACGAAGGAGGAGCCGACCTCGATGTGATATTGACTTGGCGATCAGGCGGTCCACTCCAGTTTTACCCTACCTAACCCCACTAGACCCAAACTCGACCCTTCGACTCAACAACCTTTCTCAACATTCATTAGCGAGACGAGGACCATTCACAGATGAAGTGGGCTTTCGGGAACGTAATTCTAAATCAATAAAAAAAATGTCGATAGAGGAGATAAACAAAATTATCAATTCCTTTAGTAGTCTCCAATATTACTGAAACCAACCAAGAAAATGTTATTTTCTTAAAACAAACCTGTACATTAGGTACCTACCTCTTACAAGGTATTTCTAAAGGTTATTAACATGGTGTTAACCTTCCTGAAACAACGTGCGTGTCAAAATGACCCGAGGAGAGGGAGCAGAGGGAGGCGCTTGGGGCCTTGAGTAGCTGTCAAACCAGTGTGCCTGTAGATGACAACCAGGTTGATACCGGTTTCAGAGGTATCTCACTCGCCATTATTGAAAATATTAAGAGAAAACGTCGTCAGGGTCAACCTGTCCCAACATTGTCTGTTTCGTTAGTGTATTATTTTCTGTTTTTCTTCATATTTTTTCTGATTTATAAGCAATTTGATCATAAGCTAGTCTTGATTTTTTTCTCGTGAGATTGGAGAGGAAATTAAGTATTTTGAACTTGTGATTTTGAATAGTAATTCGTTGATGGTGAATTAAAAATATCATTTTACGGCAGAAAAAGAACCAAATCGTTTCACATAATGATTTGAATGACTCCTTCCACATTATCTTGATATTGGGTCAAAATGACCCAACGTTGTCTCATATGTCCACGTAGCCTCAGGAAGGAAGAACAATGGAATTGTTGGTTGTAATTGGTCTATTAAATTACGATTGAAACCCCCAATCATGAAATATCAATAAAAGTATCAGTGACCTTTTTATACATACAAACAAGCTTAGCAATTTGCCTTTCATTTTAGCAGGTTTTATTCTGTCCGTTTCTCACCTTGAAAACCCCCAAATAAGAACCATATAGCATTGCTGTATGAGCAAATTTTCGTGAATTTTCATTTTGATTCCGCTTTTCAATAACAATTGATCAAGGAAAAATTCATTAATTACCTCCTCTAAAATTCGGTGGTGTAATATTTATGCTTCATTCAATTATTATTATAAGGTAAAAGAATCGAAAATATGGGAATACCCAAGGTCACTTTTATGACTATGGCTATATTTAGATATTCAACAGGTTGGTAGTGACTAGTGACATCTATCGGAAGCAGAGTGAATGATTAACAATCGATCAACGAGTAAGGACAACAGATGTTTCACGATTCAAGATGTGTGAAATCCAAAACATAAAATAATAATAATAATAATTCACTAAACGCTACCAATTCTAACTCATGAGTTCAGTATTTTTTAATAATGGGTAATCTTGTAATTTTGGGGTGAGGTGGGGTGTAATCGTGTAATGGGTGTTTTTGTAATTGTGAGGTTCGTGGAGTTCTTGTGTTTCATGTTCCTATATTGCAATTTTTTACTCTTATCGTGAATTTCTGCGTATCTGAGACATATCCCAGTTGATTTTGTTTGAAAATTAATTGAAAATGACATTCTAAGTGTTGATGTCAGTAGAACCTCGAAAAACCACGTTTATGAAGCGTCTTTGACGAGTTTTTGTCCCACAGCTCGAGGTGCCTAGACGTGAGTACTAACTTCGATCCCATGTGCGAAAGAGCGGATTTTTAACATCGGCTCTAAGGTTTTTTCTAGTAAAAAATATTTGCTATACCATTACAAAATCTCAGGGGTGCCCCCCCCCAAGCTTCATGAAGCACCCCCCCCCCCCCCCAACTTAGAACCAGCACACCGCATGTAAGTTGGTACCCCCTCCTCAAAAATATAAAAAATACTCGTAAGCACCCCTTTTTTCATCTTTAAGTAAAAGAAGATTTATATAGGTGTAAATAATCTCACCCGTTGATTGGGTTTCGATCATCTCTGATAGCAGCACTTGTTTCGGTGCCCTTTGTGATGGTATTTCTATTCATAGTATATTATTATCTCGCAGGCAGAGGAGTTACCTTGTTGTTGTTTCTTATCGTTGAGCTTTCTTGTTACAATATTGTTTCCTCTTATTTTGTGAACAGTCAGTCCGCCGCAGGCCACACGGATGGAATAAGCTCTGAGCCTGTTTGATATCTTGAATATCTAATTTCGCGTGTTTCTATCAACCTGTTTAATACAAAGTTACTCATCGTATTTGGAGTTTTTATTCACGCGAAAATGAAAACCCAGGACTCGGACTTACATAGGTATTGAAAAAATTCTACGGCAACATAGAAAACGGACAATATTCGAGCACTGACAGTGTCATTTATACATTTCAGATAAAATAACTAACCATATTTAAATTAATTACTAGGTTCATTATTATTTACTTTCTATCTAGTGATGTAATATATTTTTGAATGTCGTCACGTTAAACAATGTTTCAATCAACTTGACACCCCCCCAAGAATTTTGATGACGCAGTCTGCGTCACAGCCCCCCCCCCCCCCCTGTGGGCACCCCTGCAAATTCTAATATTTGAACAAAACCAAAATACTTTCGGCGGCCCATGCTTTTCTTCCAAACTTATGAAACCTCCAACTCCAAAATCTTACCAAGCATACAGAACCCAGTCCTTACTATGTAAATCCTTGATTTAACTTATGACGTTTTGAACACTAAGGTGATATGAAGGGTTTGAAAAATAAAAAACTCCCGATTTTCAACAACCTTCGAAGTCTACAAGATGATTTTTGGTTGCCACTAAGTAGCTGGATTAGGTGGAATCGGATCAATAGAAAAACGCTCAAGTACCTAATGATTTTTGTTTCATCTGTTTGCAGGTGGACCTGTTCTGTGAATACACCTTCAAAAACTCCAAAAAGACGTGCAAATGCATTCCTCTCGTCGCATCCAACATGGACACTATCGGTACATTCGAAATGGCTGCTGCTCTCAGCAAGGTAATTTTACTTATTATGTAGTTGTGTAATATTATTTTATTACAATTAAATGATAATAGTTGAATATTATTACGTAGAATTTGATAATAGCGCCGGACCACAATCATTACTGCTCTCTCAAGTTCTGCGACTTCCACTCAATCGCTCCCCTTTGGCCTGAAGAAGAGCTTGACAGTCAAATCTCAGCGGTTAGATGAGGGGGATGGAAGGTAGCTCCGGCGCGTTCCATGACACACAAGGGAATTCCTCATGAAAATCAGCACAGAAATCCTCGTTTTCCAAATTTTAGATGTCAAAGATGACAGATTGAGATGTTATTTGTAACGAATCTGAAAAACCTCTTGAAAAAACCCCTTCCCTAAATAAACAATATTGGTCCATCAGTTGCATCAAGAGACAGAGGACTAAATACATAAAAATAATAATATAATAGATAACTACCTATATACGAAATAATCGAGCCAAGAGCCAAAGACGAATAATATTCTCTGAATGCTTGGTGATTTTCATTGCGTTGCGAGATTCGTGGCAAACAAAGGGCGATCAAAACCATCAACTGGAAATCCATTGCTTTCGGTTGATTCGGAAAACCTCGGGAAAACGATGTTTTCTTGACTAAAATTCAACAATCTTCCTCAATCAATCACATTGGAGCTGCTCAACTTATGGAACAGGTTCTGATATCGTTGGATTCGTTACAAAAAGTTATTTTCGACGGTTGGCGGCATGTCCCTATTCGGTTTGAAAATGTGTACAACTACGATACCTTTCCATAATAGCGAACGTGTTTATTCAATCACCGTCACTAAGGATGGCCAATTCCAGATATAGGAAGACGTTGTGTTGCATTTGATGTCGACAGGAATGTTTTCTGGAACTTGCTAATCACAATGGAACAATCCGTAACAAAATCAGTTCGGGGGATTTGGCCGTTTAAAGAGGAGGAACAGGGTCTCGCAGCATAAGAATATCAGAGAGACAAATCTACAGTACCTACTAAACTCCTTGGTTCCAATATCGATTGTGATTTACTAACCAACTAAATTTTTTTATTTCAATCCCTTAAAATCGCTGGAAATTGCAAATATTTCTTCGGCTACCTACAGGTAAACTCGACAGCAGTAATATTTGTAGGCCAACAAGTTGAAAATGTTTTAGGAAACTACTGTGAAGCCTCACATCTGACCCTTAATTATATTAATGCCTCATAGCTGTTTTGTCAGAAACTGAATGACAGCAATTTTACGTTTATCTCGGTGGTTTTTCAGTTTTGATCAAGTCGTCAACATCTTTTTTCAAATATTGATTGTTAAAATTATTTCTTCACTGGGAAACAATTAAATATTGCACTGTTATGCAAGGATTCATTTATTTTTTGTAATCGCCAAAATTTTTTTAAAATTTGTCCCAAATCATCAAAAGACAAAAATTTTCAAAAAAAGTGAGAGCTCTCTCACTCTCAGTGATGTAGTGATGTAATAATGTGGATACTGAGCGAAAAAGGCTTTGTAGCCGATACTCATTATTTAAAAAAAACCTGCAAATCTACTGGGGTTTATTATTCAATTGGCTTTTCATGATTTGAATTTCTACTAAGCTTTGGGTGTTTCACAGGTGATGAGCTGCACACAAATGTGATCAACTGATGAATCCAAATAGGTATTTTGGTTGAGAACAGATTTCCGTGCTCTATGCATATCTCCTGAAATTCAATAATCGCTACATCACTTGTGAAACAGAGACACTCCAAAGCTTAATAGAAATCGAACGCAAGCCCCCACCAATTCAGCGTTTTTTTTTTTTTTTTCAAATGATTGTGTGTGTAAACAAGTAAATATTGCATTGTTATGCCCAGATTCATTTATTTTTTGTAATCGCCAAAATTCTTTTAAAATTGTAATTAACTAAACCAAAAAGTTACTCAAAGATGTGAAAATTTCCATCATTATTTAAAAAAATCCTTACATCTGCGGTATTTGGCTCAGGGTGATGCAGCCAATCAAAAGTAGCAGATACTGTACTATTCACAATCATTTATTTAAAATAAGTCTAATCAACTTCGTAAAATCGACAACTTCAGCTGAGTGCGACCCCAATTAGTCTCAAGACACGGGACTCGTCATACACAGAACCCTTCATCTGACCTTGTCCACCTGTACTTTAAAGAACACTTTCAAACAAAAACATGTAGCAAAGACATGAGGCATAGGCTCGTGCTTCAAAAGTGGGAAATACGCTTGAAATAGGCACATTTTTGGAAAAAATGACGTTTTCCTTAAAAACTGCAAAATATGCAAGAACGTACAAATTAAAATTTGAAATTTCGAAACGGAGTTGAATGGAAATGATCCAGATTGTTGAATCCCAACGGAATACCTACTGAAGAACACTATCGGTGTCGAAGAGGGCTTTGGCGAATTAGCGAATTGGCGATCTGACGTCTTTCTCTTGGCGTGGGGGCTAATTCTGTCACTTTCCTCGTTGAGTACGTCATGCATAGTTCAGTCCGATCACTGCCTTATCTGAGATATCATTGCACTCAAGACCTTCCAATTATGTGATCCCTTTGAGTTTGATTTACAGCAAATAAAAGTTGTAATCACCTTCTTCGCGAAATTCCGAAGAGTGCGAGAGGATGCAATTGTTTTGGCAAGGCCGTCGCACTAAACTTTCCCGAATGCCTTGATGAACTGCTCCTTACCCCAGTTCTATTTATAAGTAGCTATTTCGTTCTAATTTGGGTTGCCCTGGCTTTCAGTTGGATTTCCACTTTCTTTTTCTGTTGAACGACGACACGTGGCTTTGACGATGTTTTCTGATCTGTCAATGTTTGGCAGGGTTATGATTTTAGAATCAGATTCTGGCTTAAATTCGTTCTACAAGTATTTGCCATGCCATAAACATACCAGATTCACATACATGCAGAATTGCGATATGGTTACCGGCTTCTGACTGTCCCGGGCTTAAGCATGACGTGGATATAGTTACCTATCTACTTATAAATCGGCATCTTTTTCGTTTAAGATGGCTTCCATCATACAGGGTGTCCCATCTATATGGGCCCATTAAGGAATTACAGTCATACGGTGCGAGCTATCAAAAAATTGAATCGGACCTTTTCTATAGTATTCTCACTCTGGTTGGAGGCGTTGGAACCCATTTTTCGATGTTTCAGTGCCTCAAATCCTCGATTGAAACTTGAGGTTACCTCTTGACCCCAAACGGGTTCCAGACGCGCACACGCTTAGCGGACCTTAGAGATGCGTTTTTGGCTCAGCTAACTTGATGTCTTGATTAAGATGAGCACCTAACTTTCAGAAGCGTTATCACAATTTAGTTCTTTAAATTGTTACTTGTTCAGATTTGTGCTGGTCATGGACAGTTACCCCTTCCTGTCTCGTGAAACTGCGCTGAGCTTAAACCTGATGCATTTTAGCTTCAGGGGTATCCGTAGCTATGCAAGCTTGTAGCCTCGGCCTTGGAAGTGGTAACTAGTCCTTTACATTGTCTTCTTGTTGAAATTCACATTGATCATAAATATCAATTCAATAGAATGTACATTATTTCAAATCGATTGATTTTTACAACATAGACATTACAATACCCCTAATGTTCAACTACTTGAAAATTACCGCAAAACCATGTTTTCAGTAGTTACGCGTCACAACCAACACACTTCTAATATTTTCGGATGAAATGATTCTGTAGATCGAAGTATTATCCGTAATCCCTATAGCGTTTGCTCGATATTGAGAATGAGTTAGGCGCAACACTATCTTGACAGATAAGAACTACGGCAGATGGTATCCCGTTCGGCGGAGAGACGACCGATAACAGCTGGTACATTAGTATTCTGGCTGGTGAGTCGTGCACATCCGTGAATTGCCCCTGACCCTGGAGCGTTGTTAGGTGTGAAGGACGCGAAGTGTTATATTTGCTAACGAAGAAACAGTTAACGGAGTTACAATTCCTTAACTGAACAGACGCGCACATGCATCACATGTGACGTTTTCATACTTTTTGATCTCAGGAAGAGTTTTTGTTCGTTCCCATTGAATTCGCTAATTGGCCAGAGGTACATGATGTGGTTGTACCTCTTGCAACCCTCTTCTTTTCCGAATCGCTCCAGTGAGAAGTATAATTGATATTTTGACAATTTTTTCACACAGTTAGGTAGCTTACTAGTAACTTTTTGAGGAAATCATGAGACATTACAAAATTATAATTATTCTAGTATCAAAAAGGTAATAAAAAAAAGGTCACCGGTACAGCACCTTCCTCTACCCACTCATAAAATGTGCTCAATGGTTTGAAAGTATAGACAGAATTTCAATTCTACAATTCACGAAAGCTGTTCCGAAACTTAGTGCAGGGCCGACTGAAAAATACAGTAAATTAACAGCCATAAATGCTAATAGAATTGTTTGTTAATTTTTCTGATAGGAATACATATTTATGAAAATGATCGATTTTCATTGTTCCCATGCATTAAATAATGTTACGTTTCACATAATAAAATCAGCCAATAGCAAGGAAAACAAAGGGCTCACGTTTATTGAACGGAGATGGTCCGCTCCATCTCCTGGACAAACAGGGGACGACGAAGGGAACCCTAATTAAGCCCTGAGCACTAAGCTAAGGGCGCTAATCGTTCTCCCGACGCCTTCCGGTGTAGCCTGGCTATTGGATTCGCTCAAACACGTAAAAAAAAAAACTCTTTTACATTTAACTACCCCTTGGGCAAGTACGTCAGATTCGTCTAGACCAGGGGTCTCCGAACTACGGCCCGCGGACTCCAATGGAAAAAATTTGGCTACCGCCAGTACAGAAAGAAAACCCCACCCAGCGAAAGCTACCCGTACTTCTTACTAAATACATAAATACAAAATATATTTCTCTTTAATGTTTTGTTTTTGCAATCCTGAAAATGAAATTGTTATTATTTCTTATTGAACAATGAAAAACTAATAATCATGGAATTAAAAAAAATACATTTAATCACTAAAAACTAAGTTTTGGTTCCTATTTTATGCCTAATTTTGAACTTGTCAAATTCGTCTAGGAGGGCTTGAACACCCTGTTTCCAAGTGAAAGACTTTCAAATTTTCCATTCCTGAATATTCAATTGTTAATATTTTTTATTGACGGCCCTTGGAGTAAATAGTTTGGAGACCTCTGGTCTAGAGAAAAAAAAACCACTCTATTTAGGAAAAGCTAATAGGTCAAATTCGTCTCGACGAAAGATTTTCTAGGACCTACCGAAAGCGAGTACGTCAGATACGTCTAGACATAGAGGTTTCCACCCCTTTAACCAAGTACGTCAGATCCGTTTCGACAAAAAGGTTCACAAAAAACAAAACTTCCCTAAATTCACTCCCTGCTGAGTAAGTCAGATTCGTCTAGACGAAAAAGCAAATGTTAAACAAAAAAAAAACTCCCTAAATTCTGTCCTACTAGTCTAGACACTAGGGTTGTTCACATTTCTGAAAGGAATAGACATTTTTAAGAATGGTTTTTCGATTTGTTAGTTAATCTCGCAAAACTATACGTTTCATGAAGAAGTCAGCATTCCACCGTTAAGAAGTGAGGCATAGACTCATGGATTTGAATCTTTTTGTTGTTTTCGACGTATTTACCGGGAGTTCCCAAAACGATGTAGAAAGAGTGGGAAATTGGCACAATGAGATGTAGATAGTGTGATGTGAAATAAATTAAGAATTCAGCAAGTGGTGGACGTGTTTTGTGTGATGGAGAATAGGCAAGTTACTACTCCCTAGAAACAATTTGTCGTACGAGAGAAACATTCCAAAATAACACGTACCTACGACAACATTTTCGTAACAGTATTTTGTGCTTGTTTGACGATCGAGTGTACAGGGGTCCGTCCTGCCGGAAGGATCGATAGGAAAAATCGATTTTTTTAGGCAAACGGATGGGAAATTCTGTCAAATTTCAAAATTCAATGAATGGCCAAAATAGGAATTTTTATTTTTTATCTTATTTTCGCGGGAATTTCAAGTGATCTTAGCTTTCAGTTGGTGGGATCGAAAGTCCTGCTACGAGTACGTAAAAACTTAAAATGGCAGGAAAACTTGCGTCCTGCGCGAGTGCTTAAAGTTTTGCTCTATCATTAAAATACAACGGGAGCTAGATTGAAGAGAGCACCCTAATAGAAAAGGCCGTTCAAAGTTTCATCATCGCAGATAGAAGAAGGAAGGATCATGCTTTAACATAATCAGCGGATAGTGGCGGCTATGCACGAATTTGACCGTTTTTCAAGAAAATGAGCCAATGAGGCAAATTAACCTACTTGCGATTGAGGAGGGGTTTGCAGTTCACAACTTAATTGCCTAGCTTTCGCTTTTCTTGAAACCAACTGGACTTCCTTGTCCTCGCCATTATATTACACACAATATGCCGTCTGCCAGTAAATATGTAATGAATTCAATAAAACATCACCACAGTTATCAAAAACATCGACGAAGATGACAAAAACTGTCGACCGAAGATTGTGACGATAGATCTCTCTTCGCATTCAAGTTTTCCTTAATCACGAACTTGCTCAAAGGGGGATTTCGAGACGGAAAGAACAAAGGTTCGGAGGAGTTTAAAAATGTTGATCCGAAACTTTGCTATAATTTTACACGAACTTGGATCAAAATCGGTGAAGCCGTTTGGGCGTGAATCGACCTTATAAAAACAAACATACTTCTCTCTTTTAGACAGGAGAACAGTAAACATTATACACAGCAACGAAAAGTGTTGAGAACCGGGGTAATTCCAACTTAACCAAAGTAGATTTCTATGAGAGAACTGTTTGAGGACGTAGTGGCTAACGTTATTGACCCATTGAAACTGCTCAATTTGGTTGCACAAATTTGGTATTCATAAATAGTGCATAGTGTCCAACAACATGTTCCCCCTTTCTCCTTCTAAAATCGTTGCTTATGGACTAGAAATGTTGTTTTTGAGTCCGCTATTGTGTTTTGTTTATTATTCAATAATAAACCATTTTAATCGCTCTGGAAAAAAATTCTAACCCCCCCCCCCCCCCCCCCCTGAAAATTTCATGGTTTACGTTTCAAAGAGTGTTCTATCCGCAATAAAACGCTGCAAATTCTTTCACTGGGGTTTATTATTCAATTTTTTCATGATTTGAATTTCTACTAAGCTTTGGAGGACTAAACTAGAGCGATATTGAATTTCAGGAGATTTGAGTCCAAAATACCTATTTGGATTGATCAGTTGATCATATTTGTAATCCTAAGGATATAAAACGTTATGGTAGAAATTCAAACGCACCAACTTTGATCGTACCAACTGTTCACATTGTTTTCATTTTCTGACTCAAATTCTTTGCTTAAATTCATGAGAATTCAAGCCCTCATTTGATTTTTCCGGCTGTTCAACGTGCCTACACAGTTCCCAAATTATCAAAATCGTGTAAACAAACATTAAGGAAGCCAATGTGTGACACATCAATTTTCAATGTTTTTAAACGATGATTCGCTTAGTACTATCCGTTTTTTCATTTGACTAAATTTGAACGCTTTTACATACTCCCGAATCAGCAATTATTGTGTCACCAACATTTATGTTTGGACAATTATGAAGAATTGACAAAATTGTAGGCTCACTGGAAGGGTTACGCGCTGGCGCCATGAAAAAATTAACGATGGGTCATTTGTTTTTGAAATTTAGAGAATCCGGATCTGGAATAAAATGGGGGGTACCCAAATGCAAAAAGCAAATTTGGAATGCGTTGAGTACATTTGAATACTTGCAAAGAGCGGAACGTGGGGATATTTAAGATCGTTGCCCAAAAATATGAAGATTTAAAAGAACGCTGCAAATTCTTTCACTGGGGTTTATAATTCAATCGGCTTGCGTTCATGATTTGAATTTCTACTAAGCTTTGGAGTGTGCGTGTTTGACAGGTGATAGAGCGATTATTGAATTTCAGGAGGCACACAAATATGATCAACTGATCAATCCAAATAGGTATTTTGGTCGAGAACAGATTTACGTGCTCTATGCATATCACCTGAAATTCATTAATCGCTCTATCACCTGTGAAACACGCATACTCCAAAGCTTAGTAGAAATTCAAATCATGAATGCAAGCCAATTGAATAATAAACCCCAGTGAAAGAATTTGCAGCGTTTTCCTGAAAATTTCAGATTTTCTGATTTTTCCTGAAAATTATTAGAATGCTTCAACCCGTGTATCGGCTACAAAGCCTTTTAGGAGTTCACTCTAGTATCCACATTACTACATCACTACGTCACTAGGTTACTGATATCAACACAAAAACAATAATAAACCAAAATAACGCGAATGTTTGCACCATAAATCGGGTCATAGATCGAGAATGGTTTGACCTACGGACCTGGGGAAGGGCTCATTCGATTCCTCGTAGAGTGTTCTTCAAAAAGAGTACAAATTTAGGCCACCTTGACTTTTTTTGAGGTTTTTAGGGATTTTACAAAACTTTGACAACCCTTAAAGGGCACTTCAAATTAAGTGCGAGAGCTGGCTCAAGAATTGGGGCGTTGTCGGACCAATATGGATTTTTCCTGGAAATTTCAGCTTTTTTTATTGCAGATTCGGATTCTACACAATTTGAAACGTAAACCATGAAAGTTTCAGGGGGGGGGGGGGGGGGGGGGTTAGAATTTTTCTTTTCAAGAGCGATTACAATGGTTTATTATTGAAAAATAAACCAAAATCCTCTCTACGAAATTGGAAATTGTTGTTACCTCTCAGTCTTGCTTATCAGATAATAACGATCAATAAAAATCGTTATTATGTCGTCAATTGTTAACATAGTGTCTGATTATAGTGGTATCGTCAAAATATTTTATAGAGTTGGATCTCTTCGTTTTCTGTTCAACACTGAAAATAACTTGTTCGTGAACAAAAAAGAGGGACAGCAAATTTGTGCAGCTGCCGCGAAACATGATGGTGTGGGAAGTGCGCCAAGTGTGGAAGGGGGGCAAGGCCAAGTGGAGAATTTTAGCGCAGCTCTTGTCGTCATTGACTCATCAGCTGAGTTCAAGAGCGAAGCGTTTATTCTGAGGCTGCCAACATTAGACAGTAACACGGTGCTGGTATGTTGTACAGTTCCCCAAACTGTGTTGGGGGATTTAAAACGAAATAGAAATCTGCCAGGTTGAGAGTGGCACGAGGCTTTCTCGTATCCGTAACGTGCAAGTATAGATCGTTGAAATATCTCAAGTTCTTCGACCCCTGAACTGAAACTGCTGAAAACATGCTTTCTACGACGAGATGGAATTCATGCTTGCACCTGGTAATGCACGGCTGTGATGAGGTGCAAATGGAGGATTCAAATCTTCATTTCCAGACTAATCTCCGATTTTGAGTGAGCTAGGACGAATAGGTCCTGGGAAAATGACACTTCACGGATTTTGGTTGATCATTTCCAGTAATGAGCCTTTGTAATTGTCTACCCAGTATTTTCAATAACCGACACTGTATGAAAAAAAATCACACTATATAAAAACCAGCTTATCAGAGTATATCGACGTTTCAGGGGGTGGTAACGCTGGGCGGGTGGAATTCTCGCCCCCGTCTCCCAGGGCAACCGACCTGCTCCCCCCCCCCCCCCGACCCCGCCAGTGAAGGAAGGAGGGCCCAAGCGGGGCGAAGCGTCTCCCAGGGCAAGCGACGTGGTCCTCTCCTCGGGGATTTGGGATATACGATTTTTTGACTTTTAATATTGTTATTATACTTCCTCATAGTGTTGTTTAGTACTCTACCTCCTGTACACACGGGACTTACCCCAACAAGAAGGCACAACTGTTGCCACCTTTGCAGATGATACGGCTATCCTCTCTGTTGGAGATGATATAGAAGCTGCAACACGCAAACTACAGACGTCTACTACTGAGGTTTATAAATGGACCAAGATGTGGAGAATGAAGCTGAACGAATCAAAATCAGCCCACATCAACTTCACTAACCGAAAAGTCCCAATCTTGGATGTTGAGATCAATTCGAATAAAATACCGCATACTGAAGCAGTTAAATACTTGGGTTTGACACTTGACTCCAAATTAAACTGGAATAAACACATAGAAAAGAAGAAAGAAGAACTTAAAATCAAGTACAGAAGGATGTATTGGCTAATGGGAAGGAATTCCCATCTCTCACTTCACAACAAACTGCTTATATTTAAGCAGATCCTTCGCCCTATTTGGACCTATGGGATACAGATCTGGGGCTGTGCCAAGAAATCAAATATTAAGAAAATCCAAACCTTTCAGAATAAAATACTGAGAAGTATAGTTGGAGCCCCTTGGTACATGCGAAACGATGATATTCATCGAGATTTGAGGATGGAGACAGTCTATGAAATTATTGCAAAATACGCAAGGAAGCATGAACATCGCCTCCACAAACACGTGAACCCGGAGATGCTCTACGTTTTGGTGCTCTAGCGAAACAAACCACTGGATTTAGTTGTGCTGCGTGAATAGAAGTGCAATCGAACTCAGTGCTAATTAATTGAGCTATATAATAAAGGGCTAGATTTTGCTGTAAACCTACCCTCTTGGAGTGTACCTTTATTGATATGTAAAATCGCTAGATGAAATGTATTTGATTTTTCAGTCGCAATTAATAAATCACGAAAAAAAAAAATTGTGTTATTCAACTATTTCTTTTTAACCTGTGTAGCAGGGCCATTAAACTATTGTATAATATGACTCAACAGGTATGTAGTAGGAGAGTTCCCCCAAAACTGCGTGCTGTAAAGGCCGTGAGCTGAGATGCGGGATTTGAAACGAAAAAGGAATCTGCTATGTTGATAGTGGCACAAGGCTTTCTCTTATTCGTAACGTACAAGTATAGATCGTTGAAATGTTTCAAGTTTTCCTGAACATGTCGTTGAAATCGAATTGAAATTCAGAAACCAAGCTTTCTACAACACTATTCATGCTGGGAAATGCACGGCTGTGATAAATCGCTAATGGAGGATTCAAATCCATTGTTCCAAACTAATCTCCGATTTTGAGTGAGACGAGTAGGTTTTGGGAAAATAACGCTTGACGGATTTTGGTAGATTACTTCCAGTAATAAGCCTTTTTAATCGTCTAGAAAATATTTTTCATAACCACAACTATATGAAAAATTTATAATATGACTCAACAGGTATGTAGTTGAGTTCTCCAAAACTGTGTGCAGTAAGGACCGTGAGCTGTGATGCGGGATTTGAAATGAAAGAGAAATTTGCCACGATGAGTGCGGCACGAGGCTTTCTGGTATCCGTAACGCCCAATTATAGATCATTGAAATGTTCTACACACTTCCACCCTCGATCATGTCATCGAAATCATATAAACACTGCAGAAACCATGCTTTCTACAAGGAGTTGGAATTTACGCTTGCGCAGCAGCTACTAATGCACGGCTGCGAGGATTCAAATCTTTATTTCTCAACAAACCTCAGATTTTGAGTGAGATAGAACGAATGGGTCCTGGTGAAGCGACAATTAACGGATTTTGGTTTATTATTATCAATATTAAGTCTTTGTTTTTTTTCATAACTACCACACAAAATTTGTTATGTCCGTCAGTCGCCCAACACACGTCTTATGGGCCATAAAAGGCGTCGGAATGGATGTAAAAATCAGTTCGTTCGCACATGGGTTCCAGTGCTCCTATCTTCTAGCCACCTTGACCGCTGAACTAGCACGTATGCTTAGGGCCAAAAACGTGGGTTTTCGGGGTTTTTACTATCATAGGCAACTGGGGAGTCATTTCCTAGTAATTCTGGACGAAAATACGACTAGGGTAGGTTTGAGATGTGTAGGAATTCACCCATACCAAATAATCACAATATCTGAACCTTAAAGTGCTCAAACAAACCTCACAATGTCACCAACAATCACGTATTATTCACGAAACCCATGTCTTGGAATTGGCAGCAATTTACGTTTGCACCAATCTGTGTATCACACTAGGGAACCTGGCTCAAATAGAGATGGGGCAACGTATTGTGAGTAATGGAACTCATAGGAGACTCTATACCCGCACATTCCCAGAAAATTTCATCAAAAATGGATTAAAACTGTAGGAATTGAGCTTTTTACAAGGATTCCATGTTCGCATATTTACAGAAGTTACAAATAAGTTACGATGTTATTGAAAATACATACTTTATCGGACCGTTTTTTCTCGACTAAGCTGAACAATTGAGGGCGAGACTTCTAGAACCTGAGAAAAAGAGGGAGAAAAGAGAGAATTGTAGGATTAGCGGACACACTGCTTTTGAAACACACAGATACGAAGCGAAAGTTGTTCAGGATGGTCTAAAACGCAAAATGCAAGTAGAAAAAAAAGCAAGTGGGGTGTCAGTTCCTAATGGTTTTGGACGAATAGCCAAATGGGATGGGTCTCAGATCCGTATAAATCCATATTTAGCAAATAATCACAATTTCTGGACTCACCAAGCATCACTATGACACCAGCAATCACGCATTACCCGAAAAATAAAAAACCCTTGTGTTAGAATTGGCAGCAATTTACATTTGCACCCATCTGTGTGCCACACTAGAACTTGACTGAAATAGAGGTAGGCCTCTTTTCCAGCATTCTCTGTCATTAATGATCAGCCCAAAGGGTAGGTCAAAGTTCATTTTTGTCAAAATTATGTCAAGAACTGACGTAGTTACTGATTCTGTTTCAATATTGTCCAGTATTTCTAAGTGATTACCTTTGCGCGAGGGACGCATAAACAAAAACTCCAGTGCTGCAGTGCGTCTTGTCTTCGCCCAAAGCCTTCGGGGTTGGTTTAATTTCCCTTGCACAGTGGACTGACAGCTTTTTGACCAGCATGCAACAGAAGCATATGCGACCACAGGTCCGGTCACATCATCTTGGGGGAAAATTCCCCATGTTTGACTAAGCATTCTGTGGCAGGACCATAGTGGTTTTGTACCTGTCAAAACTGAGTACTCCAGGTGCTTGTTTCATGTTAGTTTTCTATCAAGCACAACCCCCAGGGTACTAGGTCTAGTTGGCCCTAACTTCCAGCAAGCCTACAGTCTCACACGCATAAATAAGCCAAAAATGGTCAAAACATTTTAAAACTGTCATTTTTCGAGGTTTTTACTGACTGGCAAGGGGGTATCCTATTATAGTAATTTTTCTTGCAAAACCGACCGGGATAGGTTTCAGATCATTAGAAATTCAACCATAGCCGATAATCGCAATTTCCGAACCTAAAAAAGACAACCAAAGCTCACAATGACTCAAGCAATTATATAAAACAGCTAATTATATTATTCAATAAAAAATAGTAAAGCACTATTATTTGTTACACCAATTGCGGCCTCTAATAATATATTAGTTATTATTGGTTACTAATCGATGTGTAGTTAAGTAAATAGTTGACTTCGAGCAGACCATTATTGCTCATATTCGCACGCACGAGGTTCGCGTTCTTGACCGTGAGACTCCGGCTGTCCTTCGCATTTGAAATTTGAAAGAATTATATCTGTTTTCTTATCGAGCGAGATAAACGATGTCTGGCGAGAAGGTTCGATGACATTAAATACGATCCCGTGGCGCATGATCTCACCAACTCAATTTTCCCTTGGAATCATTCCGCGTTTTTCCTGTTTGCAATATGAATCAGATGCGATTGCAAATATAACTTGAATATTCTCACGAAAGAGTCACAAAAGAGTTAGAAAATTGATAGAGTTTACATATCATGGGTTTTACATTTTCTGAATAATGCGTGGGGTAACATTGTGAGGTTTGTTTGAGCACCTTCAGGTTCAGAAACTGCGATTATTTGCAATGGGTGAATTTCTACAGGCCTAAAACCAATCCCAGTCGATTTTGCGTGGAAAATTGAGAAATGACCGCCCACTTGCCTATGGTAGTAAAAACCTGGAAAAATCACATTTTTAAAAATGTATCACCAATTTTTGGACCACAGCACCTATGCGCAAGAGGCTAAAGGCTAGCTAGAAGTTACAACCAGCTTGTCCGCAAGACGAGTACATGTCAGGAAGAACGAATTTTTCACGTCAATTCTAACTCCTGTCATACGCAGTATGGCGGGCGGAATTTGGAATCTAAGCAGCTTGCAACTTCAAAAGACAACATTTGAGACAAGCTATTAAAAAATGTCTACAATACAATCACAATGGCGTATTGTCAAAAATGATAAACCGAAAGGTATTTTCAGGAAAAACCAGTTTTGTGCCATTAAAATCCACATTTCGCTGCTTGAAAAAAAACTTTGTTCAACTTCTGATCACATTTCTGGATCCAACAATAAATTTCCTACACGCCTTGAGCATATTCATTATCAATTCTAACATAAGTGTTTATTATTTTTTTGAATAACGAATGATTGCTCGAGTCATTGTGCTCAGAAATTGCGCTTACTTGCTACGTGTGAATTTCTACACGTCTGAAACCAATCCCAGCCGATTTTTCTTGGAAAAAA
Source organism: Creontiades dilutus (assembly GCA_031894815.1). NCBI lineage: Eukaryota > Metazoa > Arthropoda > Insecta > Hemiptera > Miridae > Creontiades > Creontiades dilutus. Next base: position 40,297 of record JAVIWC010004352.1, read on the forward strand.
AAAAAAAAAAAGATTAAAAAAATCTACGCATCTTGAAATTTGAGCAAACAACATTTGAAATACGTACGATTAGAAATGACTTATTCTTAAGAATAATAAACCGATAGGTATTTTCAAGGAAAACAAGTTTTGTGCCATAAAAATCCGCATTTCTCCGATTAAAAACAACTTTTTATCAACTTCTGATAACATTTCTGGATTAAAAAAATAAATTTCCTACGCGCCTTGAGCATTTTCACTATCAAAAACGCTACCAATTCCAAAATAAATGTTTATTATTTTTGGAACAAAGAATGATTGCTTGTGTCATTGTGAGGTTGGGGGGGGGGGGGGATAATTTTTAGGTTTTAGGTTCAGGAATTGCGATCAGTTGCTATGTGTGAATTTCTACAGGGCTGAAACCAATACCAGCTAATTACGCTAGAAAAAATGAGAATTTGTGAATGAAAATTGATTAGAAAATGAGGAATTTGGAATTTACGCATCTTGAAATTTGAGCGGTCAACATTTGAGGCAAGCTATAAAAATGTTTCCGATACGATTAGAAATGACTTATTCTTAAGAGTTAAACCGATAGGTATTTTCAAGAAAAACAAGTTTTGAGCCATAAAAATCAACATTTATCGGCTTAGAAACACCTTGTTTCTACTTCTGATCACAATTCTGGATTCTAAAATAGATTTGCCACATCCCTCGAGTTTTTTAATGCGTTTATTTAAGAATCCTTTTAGAGGCATTCTGACACGTTTCGGGAAACTAAAAAGTAAACTTAAACCGGGGGTTTAAAAATGCTCCTATGCAAATAACTTTATCATCATGTCGTTAGTTATCTAGGGATATCAAGCAAGCATAAATATACCCTCGTTGGCAAACACTTTTTGAGTATCAATACTTAGAATACAAAGAAAAAAAAATCCTGAAACAAAATCACAAAACAGACAAAAAGATTAAAATCTTTTGAAAATCCAGAACTATGTTCCCATAACATCATGTTATTACCGAAAACGCAGGAAGTTTTAATGTGGGTTTATTATTTGATGGTTGCTTGTGTTATTGTGAGATCTCTTTTACTTTCCGAAATCGCGATTATTTGCTACATGTGAATTCATACAGATGTGAAACCTATCTTAGTCGATATAGCGTGAAAGAATGAGAACATTGCATGAAGAAAAAGAGAGGGAATGTCCGACTCAATATAAAGTATTCTGGGAACTATTCGAATCCTCCTGTCTATCTCTATCCACCGTCGAGATCGTCGTAAAACGAGAGTTTTTATGTAGGACAGTGGTCCGTCCAACTTTCAGACGGCTGCCAGCCAAGAATCAACTTGGAAAGTGTAGGTAGGTAAAGGGTGTGTGTAGCGTGTCAACGCGCCTTGATCAAGAGAAGACAGCTCTCCAACGGAACATAACTGAACGTCCGTCAGGCTAGTTGGGGCGCATAGTTTCCTCGTATCGGTAACAAGGACGTAAAGGTCAAGGGAAATGTTGTAAATAAACTTGAAAGAATTTTAATCTGAAAAAATGTAGAATATAAGCTCGTTAGAACGGGATATGGTACGAAAAGTCATGTTCCAGCTGACATCAATACCTTCAATTTGGTGATTCGACATGTGCGCTAATTCTCAGCTTTGTAGCACTAATTCTACAGCGGATACCATAATGGTACAATTGAGTTAAAATTGACTGGAGATGATAAAATTCGCTTTCCCATCATCACACGATCGGCCTACGAGAATCTGAGAAAATTACGCTTAATGGATGTCACGTTTATGTTTGCGCAGAGTGAAGTATTGATTTTTGAGCGGTGAAATTCGTAGAAAACAAAAATTTGAATTTAAATTGAAAATTTCATCAAAATCGGATATAAACAGTATAAATTAGGCAAGTTACAAAGATTTCAAGTTCGGGCAAGCGCATTACCTACTAATGGTGCGATCATGTTAATATTGAGATGTTGTTATGAAACCATGCTATCCCGAATACCCACCGAATTTGAACAAGATCAAACCTCTAGAACCTGGGAAAATGGTGTTTGGTAGGGACATCTGCGCAGATTAAGTTATTAGATTAGTCAGGAAATGACAGATTTGTGGGAGTAAAGCAGAAAAAAAGGGGTTTTATTGATTGATTTTGTTTCTTATCAAATCATATCGAAGCTGTTCTAAAACCACGATTCATCCGATTTTCATGATTCTCATCTTGTTCAATCCTAATTTTAGTCTAGTTGTGTCAAAAAACTTTGAAAATGTCTATTTTCGTGAAAAAAGAGAGATTTGAGAAAGGAAAGCTGAGAAAAATTGTTTTATTGACTGATTTTGTTTCCCATCAAATCATTTTGAAGCTTCTAAGACCACAATTTTCATCCGATTTTCATGATTCTTATCTTGTTCAATCCCAATTTTAGTATAGTTGTGTGACTTTGAAAATGTCGATTTTTATTAAGGAAAGGAGACGTTGAGGGAGGAATGCCGATTGATTTCTGAGCGATGAAATTATTAGGGGACCATCTACAACCTAATCAGCACATTCTCTGAAAATTTCATGAAAATATTATGAAAACTGTAGAAGTAAAGCTTGTTAGGTACAATGCTTTGCGGACAAGTGGACAGACAGACAGACTTATACAAAACGATTGTTATTCAGGATACACACACACAATAAGTATATGTACATACCTACATAATTATGAGAAAGAAATATTTAAAGAAAGAGATCATTAGAATGAAAAAATGGTTTTTAATCGCTCGTTCTGCCGGCAGTCAGAGTTTGTTTAGGAAACATTAATTAAATTGTGACAGGTAGGTCACAGAGAACGAAATATCTGGACCAGGGGAGCTTTTGCCAAAACATTGCCCTCAGCATCCAATCAGGCTGTGGACAGCACTTTTGCCAGTTTCCTATCAGATCTACGCAGTTTCAAGTTTTGCCCATTCAAGCTTACAACGATCTTACAAGCTTCAGCATTTCAACTTTCCTCTTGTTGGCGGACGTATTAATCAAATCATTTACATAGACAGCTAAATAATTACGTCTTCCCCTTTCCCTGATATGCAAATATATGGGTAATGACGTTTAGAAATTCAGCGGAGCAACTAGCAAATGGTACCTTCTTTCTCTTTTTTAGCGAACAAATTAGGTAGGTATTCAAAAAGGATGAACTCGTTGGAAGATCTAGTGCGCAATCAATTGTTCAAATGTCATGAAAATTCCAAATACTCACTAAAAATGGAAAATAATATAAAAATATTTATACATTGAAGTAGAACAACACTTTGAAATTAATATCAATAGTCCGTAATTATACGCAGTAGAATATTTAGAAATTTTTACTCAAAATGCATATGAGAGAGATAATTACAAGGAGTTTTTGAATATTCATGGTTTCTCTCTCAAAACCTGTTTTTTCCATAATACCCAAGTAATAACTAGAAATGAACTTTTTTCGTTCGTTCGAAATTATTTTTGCTCGTTTGATGTATGTCAATGATCTCCATTTGAGTGTTTTAGGTATCTCAGAAGCAAGAATAGAATAGAGAATAGAATAAGAAAAAATGAATCACAGAAAAGACAATAATGTCATAAGAATTCTTTCTTCTATCCACCAACCTACTAAGTTCTTACGAAATTGTGGGGGCTGGCTATTCCCAGAGAAAAAAACGACTAAATACCCTAGACATAAAATATTTAAATACATTTATTTCATTAATTCTTTAATTTTTATCAAAATCCCCTCCTTAAAGCTCTTCAAATCACCAAAATCATCAGGGTTAATTTTACAGGAATAAAGGGAGCGCAATACCCTATGATAAGAATGACTCTCATTCATGAGGAGGGGGGGGGGGGGCTCGAAACAAGTAGGGCAGAGGTATGACAATTATTAAAGGGGTCATAATTAATGGCATTTAGCCTAAGGGGAAATGCGAGTGAATTGGGGTGACAGGACTGTTAATAATAAAAGGGCCAGTGGTCGTAACCACGCTCTGCTAGCATGTAACATGGGGAGGTGAGGTGAAGGAATAGTACAGTAGAGCTGATTGAGCCCCTACCATTGAGCTGAATGCGGTTCAATGTTCCGCCACGCTCAGAGGATGACCCAGACGCTTGAAGTCTGATTCATTCCCCAAGGCAACGGATTCAAGAATTGAGAAGAGGCAACCAATCATATCCATCACAAATCCTAAAAATAATGTTATGGGCAACTTGCAAAAGACCTATTAAAGATCTACTGACGCTTCCCCACACTAAACTACCATATTTTAATCATGAATAAACCAGACCAAAGTAGGTATATGGTTCTCAGCTTCACGACAGATAAAAGATTTCGAACTTCACCAAACCCAAACAACTCAACATGAGAAAATAGTAGTTGATTTGCTTGTTTTTTGTTAAACCCAATCGGAACAGAGATTTTTTTTACATGCAAATATTTGTGTGATTATAGCATGACAGCTACTGTGTCGTTTTGTGAAGTATAGCATGTATCAGCGGTAGCATTGATAGAGAAGCTCATGCCTTTGAACTTGAAAGAAGACTCTTGAGCAATTAGCAGATCCTTTAGAAAGCAGATGGGGGTTTAAAGAAGAATTCGCCACCCTATCCAGTTTCCTTTTTCAACCACATTACCCGGGTATTCTTTATGATCTACGTGTGCTGCCTTCCAAACGGCTACGTGGACGGTGTGAAATTAGAAAATGTTGAGTGAAACCTTAGCGAATGTTCAACATCGTCCGCTACTATACCAGCTATTTAAATGTGTACGTAAATAAATAAATAAGGGCTAAAAACTTGTCAGAAAAAAAGAACGTCAATAGGAGTGTGAATCTGAAAGTCCTCTCATTACTAAAAGATCCACTATTAAATCGTCACTCAAAATCGGGTTCTAAGGATGATAATAGGTGCTCCTTGGTATGTGCGCAACTCTAGGCTGCACGCTGACCTCGGCATTCCTCAAGTGCACACCGTCACTAAAGAAACATACAAGGCACTAAATAAAAAATGATACAGCACGAAAATCCATTAATAGCATCGATACCCGAATCAGCAACACCTCCCTCCACAGCAAGAAGATTAAAACGGACGAGACCTCAAGATTCACTACTCCAACCTGAGAATCAAAATTACCCAACTTGAATTACCATAATTACATGTGAAAACAACCATATATGAAATGAAAAAAAAAGTTCCCATAATAGTTTATTGTTATTGTTATACTTTCCTAGTTTATGATATTATTTTAGTAGCTCATTATACTACAAAATTAACTATTCAATAACTGGCTAGGGACAACTACTGGCTTGTACCCCTAACACAAGCACCATGTAAATTAAATTTATTTATTATAAGGAACACTATCAACACTGTATAGTCATTGAGTTGATAATAAAGTTATATATAATTTTTGGTTTATTATTCAATAATAAACCATTGTAATCGCTCTGGAAAAAAAAATTCTAACCCCCCTGAAAATTTCATGGTTTACGTTTCAAAGGGTGTAGAATCCGAATCTGCAATAAAAATTTTTCCGTCCGTCCGCCGTACGCACGATATCTCCGAAACGGCTGGAGCAAAAAATCTGAAATTTTCAGGAAAAATCCATCTTGGCCCGACGACGCCCCAATTCTTGAGCCAGCTCCCTCACTCAATTTAAAGTGCCCTTTAAGGGCTGTAAAAGTTTTGTAAAATCCCTAAAAACCTCAAAACAAGTCGAAGCGGCCTTAATTTATACCTATTTGAAGAACATACCTCTAGGAATCGAATGAGTCCCTCCCCAGGTCCGTAGGTCAAACCATTCCCGATGTATGGACCGATTTATGGTGTCAACATTTGCGTTTTTTGATTTATTATTGTTGATATGTTATTGTTGGATGATTGATCAGTTGATCATATTTGTGTGCCTCCTCTACATCAGTCTACCTTTGGCTACATCGTTTAAATTTGGGTTTGGGGAAGTTTTAACGCAATACGAGCGCTAAAGGACTTGATAAATTATGGATGTTTTTATTGTGGGGGGGGGAGGGGTATTGAGGTTCAATAAAAAAACGATGCAAATTCTTTCACTGGGGTTTATCATTCAATTGGCTTGCGTTCATAATTTGAATTTCTCCTAAGCTTTGGAGTGTGCGCGTTTCACAGGATAGAGCGATTATTGAATTTCAGGAGGCACACAAATATGCTCAACTGATCAATCCAAATAGGTGTTTTGGTTGAGAACAGATTTACGTGCTTGATGCATATCTCCTGAAATTCAATAATCGCTCTATCCTGTGAAACGAGCACACTCCAAAGCTTAGGAGAAATTCAAATTATGAACGCAAGCCAATTGAATGATAAACCCCAGTGAAAGAATTTGCAGCGTTTTTTTTAAACAAGTAAATTGGACTGAAGAAGTCAGCTGACATTTGACATTTGCTATGGAATTTCATGTTGAGAGTTTTTCTTGAAATTAAGTTTTCCAGAACATGTGAAAGGCTCTGAGGAAGAAGGATAAGATTTTGAGTTGGATGCTGTTAGAGTTATTTTTTCCTATCAAAATGTAATTTTAAATACTTTTTGTCGGTAAATAAACTTTAAAATTGGCATTCTCAAGAAGTTCTTGAAATGGTATTGATCGTTTTTTTCCCATGGACCTTTATCCGTCATAGAATAGCGGACAGGTGAAGCGTAGGTAGGTGTTTTATTCGATCTCGTTAAATGTCAGTTGCTCCGCTTTTGGGTTTCAATAAACGTGTATTTATATAGTATATTGAGCCATCGTAGGTATTCAGTTATCAGTTTGTGTCACTTACTAAGGGACTAGCAAAGTTTGAGTGTTTAACCCACAACGACATTGTCCGGTCAGACTGATCCGAACTTGTTGAATTTGAAAAGAACCATACATTTCTGAAAAAAACATGGTCTTTTCGTATTCCTAAATGTTTCCCAGCCGGAGCAATCAGATCAACAACGACACCTGAGGAATTAGGGCTACATCTTAAAAGCGATAAGTAGGTTTAGGACAGAGTGACGGAATCAAGGAGAGGATCTGAAAGAATGAATCATTTTGGGCTGGTCCGGGCTTATTTATAAGGGTGTCCTAACCCCCGTGTGACATCTCCCACCCCTTCAGCCATGAACGGGGAAAATCCAAAGTCTTCCACTCTTGGGTCGTCCTTCGTCTATGTATCGTACCAAGTTTTTGCAGTGGACAGATTTTCCTTAAAGGAAAATTCATAACTTGAAAAACAAATCAATGAAGGTCTTTTTTATTTGTTCTTTTCAGATGGCATAAAGGCCAACAAATTCTAAGAAATCTCTAATGGAGTGAAAAATCTTCAAATTTGTTGAATTGAAGTAGTAGGAGTTGTTTCGGAAAATGATACGGTTTGAAACCCCTAAACCGAGGAAATCCTGATTTGCCGCCATTTTTGAACAACCAAGGCCAGCTGTTCGAAGCGGTGACTTGAAAAACTGTAGCCATCTTTCACCAAAACTTTAAGGACATCAGAGGTTGCACGCTGGTAGGCTGTGTTCTTACAATTTTAGTAAGATCGGTTGATATTCGTTTTATAAGTGCATAACAATAATCAAGTAGGTATGTTTTAATAAATTTAATACGTCCGGTCTTTAGCATGATGTTTCTACACAATTAGGAAGTCTAATAAGATGGAAGAGTACTGTGACAAATATTCTCTTCAAAGCCTTTGAAAATCTCTCTAAAATATGACAGATAAACTGGGAAACGTGGTGGGACAGCCCATTGTGAATGAATAACATAAACTTAATGTTCTTATTCATTTATTTTACAGCAAGGGCTAATGACTGCAGTACACAAATACTACAGTGTAGATGAGTGGAAAGCCTTTGCCCAATCCAACCCCGAAGCTTTGGAATCTGTCACCATTTCGTCCGGTACCTCCGAAGACGACATCAAAAGACTGTCAAGCATACTCCACGAAGTGAGTGTTAATGACTGTCGAAATTAAATGAGATTTACGTTTCATTTCTGATTTGGATAGTATTTTGTTGCAACAGGGGAAACAATTCTGAAGTCAAATTAGTCATTTCTCGACTCAAAGTTATAATTTCTCAAGTTAAACTAAACATTTTTCACGTAACACTCAACATTTTTCAATTCAAACCCTTTACGTTTGTTATTTCTAATCAAATTTATAATTTCTCAAACCAAATGCAACATTTGTCAAGACAAATTCAACTTTCAAATTCAAGTCCAATTCGTCACTCTTCAAGTGAAACTGAACATTGGGCGATTCCTAAATTTATACTCCGGTAGGTATAGTACATTTTTCAAATCAACCTCAAAAGTTTTCAAGTCAAACTCAACAACGCCCATGTCAGCCTCTATATTTCGCAAATCTGACTCGACATGATCCAAGCCGAAGAAAACATTTTCCAAGTTGTACTCAACATTTTTCAAATCAAATTTATAATTTGTTATTTCAAATCAAATTTATAATTTCTCAAATCAAATTCAACATTAATGGAACAAACTCAACATTTTTTGGGTCTACCTCAACATTTCTTAAGTCAAATTCTCAAGTCAAACTGTTTCCTCATTTGATCCAGCTAATTTGCTGTTTTTACAAGAAAATTATACGCTATCTTATATTACAAACGTTTCTTTACTTCTTTCATAATTGCAGGTTCCTGGGATCTCGGGGATCACCCTGGACATAGCGAATGGTTATCAAGACTCTTTTCCCGATACGATTGCACGAGTGAGGGACGAGTTCCCTAAACACACGATCGTTGTAAGTTTGACGACAACTTGGTAATCATCCTTTCGTACACTCATTTGAACGTAAAAGGGCAATATTGTGATATTTTTGTTTTGTTTCGCACAATCACTTTGAGGGTACCTCTCAACTACTCTCCGATTTTGAGTGATTTTGCATCTTGTGAAATACATATGCACATTAATTGAGATGAATCTGCAGAAGGTTTCCTAAAGCTGATTTTGGCTGCTTGATGAGAGCACTCTAACAGTATGATTAACAAACTATACATTTTCGGATAGATGAATACAAACTAACAAAGTCGTACAAGTATTTGTATTATTAAAAAAATTAATTTCTCCGAGAAATTTGATTGGAAGGTTCAATGGGCAGATAAACGTTGTGTTGAGGATGTTAGCAAATTTCCAAAGAAAGAAATGAGCTATTTAGGGATTTGGTACTATGAATAGTTGTATCAAACTTGTATTCTACATGTTTCGAGATTATCTAATACATCTATACATCCGTTATCTAGACCAGAAAGGTACGAGCCACATCCAACTGTAAAAAAGAGATTAGAAATTGTAAAGGAGTAAAAGTGTTGTTCGAAGCTGAAGTTGATGAAGATAGAGACAGCTCTACTCAGTAGTAGTTTTTGGACAAGTTTAATGTATTTCCTAATCAAGTATGTTTGATGCATGATTAAACGTTCTGTATTAAATTTTCCCATTTTCAGGCTGGCAACGTCGTGACAGGGGAAGTCGTAGAAGATCTGATCCGTGCTGGCGCGGACATCGTCAAAGTTGGTCTCGGCCCGGGATCCGTCTGCATCACCAGGATCAAGACAGGAGTGAGTTCTTTGAATTTCTGACCTGAACTTTTGGTGGTGAGATGGATACGGATAGTTCCCCCTTACCGTTTCATGAAATTGCAACATTGGGGCATAAACCTGGAGCTTTTTAGCTTTGGGGGTACCCCCTGGATGTTGCAGGAATTTCGCCTAAGCCCTTAAAATGGGGAACCAATCCATGCCATAGTAGTTTGTGCAAGTCAGATCAGCTTGTCAGCCTTCCATGTTCTCTGACTGTCTAAACTGATAGATGTCAAGTTATCAGGGTTAGGGTTTGAAACTGAATTGAGCTCCCTTCGCTGAATCTTGATCTCAGTATTTGTCCAATTTCTGGTTTGTAGTTCAGTCTTTACCTTCTCACCCTAGTCTCAAAGCACTTCAACATCTCGGTAGGCAGAAATAAGTTATTTATTCCCATCATATGGAGACTACTCTTAAGCGCATATTGAGGACTACAGGCTAAATTTGAAGAGTAGAATTTTATTAGACCTAAGAACTACAAGTCTGAGGATTACAGGCTAAATATGAAGAGTAGAATTTTATTAGACCTACTTACAGAGTATGAAAAAGTGGTCATTCTGAAGATTTGATGAAAATCACTTTTCCAATTGATTTTTTACCGATTGAACCAACCTACAATATTTTTTTGATACACTAGGGAGATAGAACATTTAACGCTCTTTCTAAAGGTATAATGAAAATTGAATTTTCTTAAATAAATCAGGGGGTTATGGCCGTTTTAGTGAATTAAGATCGAAAAAAAGAAAAAAATCTTAAAATTTGAAATCTCGAGAACGAAGAATCTAAAAAATTTCCAAAATTCGCTTTTGTCAGAAATGAATTGTAGAATCTACTCCAAGCCTGAGGCGGGTTTCTCAAGTTGACACCCGGTGTAGTAACATTTTATTGAATTCATCTCAACGCGGTAGTATCAAAAACATATCTATGTTTCATAATAACTGAAAGAATATGATTGTTTAACGTTTTGTTTTCCCCAAGGTTGGCTACCCTCAGTTATCAGTGGTCTTGGAATGCGGCGAAGTTGCTCATGAAATCGGAGGTCACATCATGGCTGTAAGTATCTACTTTTTATTAGAAATGCTAGTTAATACTTTAAAGAATAGCGTACACGCCCTTCACCGAAGTGTATATTATTGTTAATAAGTGGGCACCTAAAAATGTTTCAATTTTATTTTCCCGTCTCGGTTCATGGATTTTTGAAATAGACATAGAATTTAGTAAAGTTTAAACGGTCGTAGTGTAAGAAGAAGCTGTGGCGTAGCAAATCCTTTGCTAATGGGAGTGAGGTTCATTAGCATTCATAGATTATTTAATATATGTATAGTATACCCCACATTACGTACCTAACGGTCGTTTAAATATGTACAGCATATATGTACATTGAAATGAGAAGAAATGACCAATGAGCATTGCCCATGTTTGCACAATCCTTTTTTTCAAGTGAAACTGGTGTTTTTTGGCTGATTAAGCCGAAATGTTCTCGATCCGTATATCAAAATCATCGATTGGAAAGATGCATTGTTGATTATGTTATGCTTAAATACAAAAGACATAGATTATTTAAAAAAAAAAAAAAAGTGATCAATTTTTTTGTTTTCAAACGGTCTCGGCATATTACTCAAGTGAACACCCATAATCTTGAACCGTACTGCTGATAAGCCATTTTGAAAAGAAGAAACTTTTGTAGGGACTGAGGTATTTACTACCAATTTTCCCCTGTGGCGTAGCAAATCCTTTGCTAATGGGAGTGAGGTTCATTAGCTAAAGTAAATACTAAGATTTCTATGCCAAATTGTGCAAACTTACTACAAGCAGATCTCACTCCCTAAAATGTATGAGGCTATGGATATTGTAGGGAGTGAGGTTACAGCCTTTCACCGCCTTTACAGGCCACAAATCAATCAAAACTGGTTGTGCCAAAATGTTGTCAACGAACTTCCAACAACTACACTAATTGTCAACGAGTGAGATCAAGTTTCGCTAACCACAGTCAGAATGTAATATCAGTAGGGAGTGGGAGTTAAAAGACTCACACTGCTGCTTCGGGGATGGTTTTCCCGGTAGAACTGACTGGGAAGGTCTAGACAAAATCCAACCATCAGCGTTGGGACCATCTTGAATGAAGGATGTCAACAGAACAGAAGCAACTTCATTAACACCCTTTCCGCCCAGTTGGGGGCTACTTTTCAAAACATCGTAGGGAGTGAAGAAAAACCCTGCGACACAGAAGTAACGGGTTAATAAGGCGACTTGCTTTGATCAAATCTTTTTCTGAGGCGGATATCTATTTTAGACGGTATAGTCTTTTATAGTGTAAGTGGATATAAAGGCCCCAATAAATATTTCGCTCAGTAGTGATGATGGATGTTGTATACCTCTAGTCAGTGACAGCAGTAGGGAGTGAGAAATCAGCACATCGTAATTTTATCCTGGGCCCTCTGGGCACAACTGTTACAAAATTATCCATGGAACAAGTAGGCCTACATGAAGATTAGAGAGAAATGTTGAAAATTCACAAAACTGCATTCAGTTGAGTTCGACGGCAATACACAGTGACATAAATGTGACGGAAATTTTGAAATTACCGTATATACGTAAGAAAGTCGTGTTAGTTACACTATTTATAACTCAAGAACGGCTGAACCGATTTGGCTGAAAATGGGCGGGGAGGTAGCTTAGAATCAGAAGGACACAGGATACTTTTTACACGTTCTGCTGAAGATTTCTCTAAGCAATTGCAGACTATCAGTAATAGTCCAGTACCTGTCGACAAATCGAGCGGATTGATCAAATTTCCTCAGAATTTCTGTAATTTTGTCTCGTCAGAAGACGAACTCTTTAATAAAGTATTACCAAACAACATTACTAACCACAAAAATGATAAATGAAATGGTTGTGCGAGCGAGCAATTTTTGAAGAAAATAATAAAGATGTAGAAGACTTGAACTTCATATTCATTATGAGATCATCGGTAGGTACACTGCATTCTTTCAAATCAATTGACTGTGTAACCTATGACGATAAAAGCACTAACGATGCAATTGAATTTTCAAGATTCTTGGATATGCCAGGTTCACCACCGCAGTAATCATCCTTCGAAACATAAACCAACCAAAGCAATAATGCTTTATTTAAAAAAAGAAAAACAAGTGGGTGTGGCACATAGCTTCCACGTATCCATAACATGACTGTATAGATCATTGAAAATTATTATTGACTAAAGAACTGCGTTCAATTAGGCGAAGTAAATATTGAATTAGGGTAAATTTATTGTTATGCTGGAGCATAACCTGAGAAAATAAAGGTAGGCATGTTCAACTATTGAACAAACTATAAAATATACCTAATAAGTCCGAACAATCCCTGAAAATTTCATCGAAATCGGTCAAGAACTCCCGGAGTTATGCATGTTTTGTGGCGAGTTATGCGCGTAATAAGGACGTTAGCGCATTCACGTTACACATCAAACCGCGCATGAAATCGGCAAGAACTCCCGGAGTTAGCAAGGATTTCACGTTTACTATTGAACCGGGGGTCATGAAACTCATAGGGGACCATCTACACATCAAACCGAATAAACCCTGGAAATTTCATCGAAATTGGTCAAGAACTCTCCGAGTTATGCGCGTAATAAGGATTTCACGTTTGCGCATGCGCAGAGGCTACTATTGATCCGGGGGTCATGAAACCTATAGGGGACCATTTACACCCTAACCCGCACGATCCCTGAAAATTTCATCAAAATCGGACTATAACTTCGTGTAGTTTTGCCCGTAACAAGGATTTGCTGACAGACAGACAGACAGACACACAGACAGACACGAACCAAAATTGTTCAGAAAGGTCTAAAACGCAAAATGCGAGTGGAATTTTTGATTTTGGAGACAAAAAAATTTTCACATTCCGAAAGTGAAAACAATGCTTCCGCTACTTTAGTAGACTCGGAAGCAAAAATACTCTAGTTAAAATATATACGTATAATCAGCGAATTATTTTCGATATATTGGCTGTTTCGAAGTGTTGTGTTTGTTCAACTAAGGATAATCGTTAAGCCCATGGGTATTGTAGGTAACGATCACGCTAGTGAACTTATACGTGCATAATACATATTTAAGAACGTGTTTGCACATTGTGGGAATAGACAAGTTGGAATATATTCGTATAATCAGGGAACTATTTTCGATATGCTGCCTGTTCCGAAGTGTTATGAGTGTGTGTTCAACTACGGATAATCGTTAAACTCATAGGTAGTCTAAGCTACAATCACACTATCGAATTATTTCGTGCATAATAAAACTTTAAGAACGAAGATGGTTCGAGAGAAAATAGGAGTACTATCAGAGTAAAGAAAAACCTTTGGTTTTTTTCCACGAATTCGGTCTGAGAAAAGTCTGAAACGGATTTGTATCATGTTATTCATTCCTCTTGGGCTTAGCTGGTACTACAACCTCTACTAGACCAATTATAATCTATTACCTATCCTTCTATTGATCAATCATTGCATGGGACTTCCTAAACATGCGGCACCTACCTAATCTCAGCGTAGGTATATGATTTTTGATTAGAGATTTTGTAGGAAAATACTTGGTACTCACCAATCCATGAAGATTCACGTTCCGAATAGATGGAAGATAAAGATGGAAGGCTTTTTTCGCGAACACGACACGGAGTAGACTGCCGGAGACGCGCGCCCGAACACAGACAGGAAAGAACTGGTCGAGACCGCCCGCTCTCCTATACGAGGCGGCCGGCGGAGGGAGACTAGGGTGTGGCCGCGGCGCCCGAAAACTTCGTGTTTTCGAAGCCCAAGTTTTTAGGAGCCCAAAAACTTCGAAAACACTTACTTTTTGGCGCAACTTCACAAAAGACCCTTTAGAATAAACTTGAAAACAGAGTACCATGTCTTAATCATCAAAAATATAGGAACTACTTTTCTAATAGTAATAATTCCCTAGAAAAATAGCTTAAAGGCGGATTCACACTCGCGGTAGCGGGGAAGTCAGACCACAGTCAGGTCAGAGTCACGTCAAGGGGCCGCCCATTCACACTGCAAGGTCAGATCACGTCAGGGCAGGGCAGGTCATCTATTAGAAAAGACTGAAAAAGAACGAATCGTAACGAAATGAGCAAATCAGAAACTAAAATTAGACGAGATTTGACTTCGTGATTCACATTTTCCGTTCAGGGGGAAGGTCACGTCAGGTTTTGATCGCTCGCCGTGCGACCTGACGGTAGGTGACTGGAGGAAGATTTGATGTTGACGTTACCGCGCCCGTGAGTGAGGATCACCCCGTTTGGTTTCCATAGAAGCAATCTTGACGTGACTCTGACTTGACTGTGGTCTGAGTCACGTCAAGGTCAGATCACGTCAGGGCAGGACCATTCAGCTATTCCGCGCTGCAGCTGAACTGGCACGATCCGAGGTGATAAAAAATTGGTATAAAATCGCTAGAATTGGTATAAAATCCACCCGGCATACTTCATTAAGAGTTCTGTATTAAGAAAGTATCAAGTATTAAGAAAAAAGGACCTACCAATGTGAAGTTAGTGTAATGTTTTTAAGTAACACGCAACATTACCTATTATTAATAACCAAAAATGTTTGCCAAGTGGGTGTGGCACATAGCTTCCTCCATATCCATAACATGACTGTGATAGATCATAGGGGACCATCTGGAAATTTCATCGAAATCGGTCAAGAACTCCCGGAGTTATGCTTGTGGCAAGGATTCACGTTTCCGCATGCGCAGAGGCTACTATTGATCCGTGGGTCATGAAACCTATAGGGGACCATCTACACCCCAACCCGCACAATCCCTGAAAATTTCATCAAAATCGGACTATAACTTCGTGTAGTTTTGCCCGTAACAAGGATTTGCTGACAGACAGACAGACACGGAACCAAAATTGTTCAGAAAGGTCTAAAACGCAAAATGCGAGTGGAATTTTGATTTTGGAGACAAACAAATTTTCGCATTCCGAAAGTGAAAACAATGCTTCCGCTACCTTAGTAGACTCGGAAGCAAAATGTTGTTTACCACAAGATGTTTCAATAAAGAGTGGAACCCATGCACTAAACTGCATGGCCAATAAAGAATCCTTGAAGTATTAAAAACTACTACCAAATTTTGGTTTCCTTTATTGACCTACATTAATTATCCAAATAAAAAATTGATCTTGATAAAATTAAAAGTCTGCTCATAACCTCTAAGGAGGAACAAAGTTGGCCAAGTCAGCTAGTTACTTATAAAGCGAAAACTGATAGACCTTCGAATTGATAGAATTTGCGTCCTACTTTCCTACCTACTCCGAGAAAATCAACATAATCATACTAATATTTAAATGAATAGGATCCTACCCAAGTAAATTTGAAGAAGAAGCAAGCAATGTACCACGGTTGTAGCTCAGCGTCGCTATCTATAAATTAACGCAATAACTTAACCTGTCTTTCGGTAGACACAAAAGAATGTGTGTATAGGAATATTGTTTGGGTTGTTAACCAAACAATTCTGGGTAGAAGTCGAGAATAGGTGGCCCCTTCCTGATAAGAGCGTCGACATGTTGAAAAACCCGATGTCTCCTATCGATATGTTCTGTCTAGTTCGCTGGTCTGGATGATCGCTTCACTCGCATCTCAAAAACAAAAAAATTGCCTGCATCAATCCTTCTAGTAAAGTATAGATTAGTTGGACAAATATATCAGAATGTGTTAACACTTGTGTTTCTGCGTATTAATGATTATTTTATCGATATGACGGTCGTGAAAATCTTTCCATAATACATAGCAGTGGCATCGATATATTATCCTATACACACATTGATCCTAGTACACATCGATATATTCTTCTCATCAGAAGGGGCCTCCTATTCTCTACTTCAGCCCAATTCAGTCTTAGTACTTACTGGTAAAAAAAATAAACACTAAAACCTCGTTTATCCGGTTTTGATGGGACCAAGGTCGTCGCGGATAAACGAATTACCGGATGAACCGATTCAACTATTTTTTGAGATACATGGGCTAGAAAACGCCTAGAAAGTTTCTGCAGTACTGTACCAGCAATATGGGATCGCTTTTTGTTGCGTTTCCTCTCTTTAGGCGTTTTCTATTAAATTAGTTAGGAGTCATTAATTTTGCTTAATAAGTGTAGTTTTTGCAATTTTCTCATTATTTCTTCCGAAATCATCGCGGATTAACGAGGTTTTAGTGCACTTAAATGAACTGGTAATTGACTTACCGCTTCCAGTCGTCTTCGCATATCAGCCGTTACTTCCGCACACACTTTTAAACCGAACACGATTACTTTCGAGTAGCACAATCTTCGACACGAAATGACGTTATACGATTCGAAATCACCTACTACGGGAATCTCAAAAAGTAAACAACCCGAAATGGTCAACAATTCCGACTAGGGTCAAAGTTTTTAATCGATTGGTTCACATATCGAGTGTTTTAGTCGTTCGATTCGATTATATTGAGGGACTTCAATCACCAGCAGTTGGTGATTCGCCAAGTTTTTTATCATCATTGTTTTGTTTTTTCAAGATTCTATTGATTTTATTTTACTATTATTTCTCATAGGACTAAAAACCGAAATAAGGAAACAGTTACGACTTTTATGAGTTAGAAAAACATCGTGATGTTGAGAAGGGGACTAACGATTATACCTGCATCGATGTTACTGTGTCGAATCAATCAATCGAAATTGGCAAGAGTTAATGTTTGGATCAAAAAAGCCGAGTACCAGATATAATAAAAAGCATTGTGAAAGTTTTGTTCGGATTAACATGGCCGAACGTTTCGGAAAGCAGGGAAGATGTGTAGCAAATCGGAGAATACGGACAGATCGTTAAGATGTTTTATGGATTCGACTCCTTTTACTACGAAGAATTGGGAGAATGAACGACTTTTGTCAATTTTTAATAACTAGGTAACTAGACTTTCAAAACAGGTACCGTAAAACCGTATAAAGTTGACCCGCCCGCGTAAAGATGATCACTGTGGGTTTTTTAAGATGGCGCCACAGCCCACTGCCACATTGATCTTCTGGATTGGTTACCCTTGCGTTTTGTTTCTCGAATCTATAAGTAATGATTCTAAGGGATTTAGAGGAATTAACAAATAAAATAAAATAATGAAAAATCATTTTATGTTTTCTCGTTTTTATACATTTCTCCCAACCTCAAATAAGTTCCCTGGATCTCGGACTGTGATGCAGATACGAAGTTTGTGTTTGTTTTCTTTTGTTGGCAGCAGTGTCATAATGTTTATATGACCTTTAAACCTGTTGCATTGATTTATTCAAAACAATTAATAGTTGTTTTTTCTCAAGTTAATGAGCTACGGCGAAGTATAAAACACCCGATATGTGTGTGAAGCGACTATATTCCGACAGTGCGATCTCCCAGGCAGTGAAAAATGTTCGACAAATCGTGATTTCAGGTGAAAATCGATGAAACAAAGTTGTGAATGCATTAGCAATAAGGTCATTTTTTATAAATCTTGAAAACTGATCAACTTTAGACGGTGTTACGGTACGCTTTACGGATTGCATCCTCCAATCGAATGTATTACGCTGATTTTAGTAACGTATATACATTTTTCCTCATCGTGTCTATTCCTAAACATCATCTTGGGGGCACTGATACTTCAATATTTTCCCCCCATCTCAGTTTTTGCATTTTTGAAATGAACCTAAACCCCCCTTTCTGGGTCGCAGGTCTACAAGTGTAAGAATACACATGTATCTGTTTCACGAGTTTTTCTCCTGTAAATTTGTTCATTGTTTAATCTAAGCTCGTAGATAGAGAACTGTGGACTTGTTTTGTGAAACTTTTCATCTAGACGAAGCTGACGTATTCGTTTCCTAATAGGGACAGGCTTTTCGTCCAAGGATATGACGTACCCACTGCAGTAGGGTAAAGCAAAATTTGTCGAGTACGTTTATAATACTCGTACGTTTATAACGTAAATAGGTACGTTTTGAGTTTGTAACGAATCAAAAGCGAGCAGCGCTAAAGTCGGGAACGTTCTGGATAAGTGATTAGAGATCTCACATCCCCTATGATCAAGCATTCCCGCATTGAGTATCATCAAGATAATGAATTGAATTAATTGTATTGCAGAAACGTATAGAGGTGCCTAGAAAATGAAGTATGTATAGCATTTCCAAGCCAAATGGAAACCTTTTTCATATGAAATGAAACCTTTTCTAAACCAAATGAAACATTTTAACGAGGCGAGTAGGTAGGTACCCACTCAAATTCAACTGTTAGAAATTTCTCAAACTTATCTACTTGTTTCCGACTCTACTAAGGTGAGATCTACTTCGATAATCCTATGGCTAAAATTCATAGAATTTCCATTTTGTCAATCAATCGAATCAACCTGCAATTTGCAGGGTTCCTACCTATCTAGTACCTCATTTCACCTTTTTCTCAATAGGTTTCATTTGGCTTGGAATGCTAAATAATTAATGGTAGGTATATTGATTGAATAACATTAGTTAGTTACCTGTTATTATTGCAATACCTAGTTTATAGCTACACATTTATCTCTATTTTGCAGGACGGAGGTTGCACTTGCCCCGGAGATATTGCTAAAGCCATCGGTGGAGGAGCTGATTTCGTGATGATGGGAGGAATGCTGGCCGGACATGATCAATCAGGTACCTATGTTGACACCTACATATTTCGTAAGATTCATTGTGAATAAATTAATTAGTTGCCACTTTATGCATGTTTTCAGTGAGATTTGCTCCCTCTTACACACAAAGCATACATCTTGGAGTTGAAATTTCGTAGGTATTGTGTAAATTTTAAAACTAGAGGTGGTGTAATGAACTAATTGCCCCTTCCAAAGGCTGAGATGATATACCTACAACACCTAGATGATACCTCTGAAGCCAAGAAACTTTGAATTATGCTCAGATGTGTCAGTGTCAAGAAATGGAAAGAAAGAATTCATATTCATCACAATTTAGAAGATGATTCGAAACAATTGATGCTTTCGATCTCATCCATTCACTGATTTGTTAAAGTAGTTCCTACATACATCAAACGACAATCCCCACCACAATTATCAAGCACTAAAATTTAAAATTGAAGCAATTGTTTACGAAAAGGTTTATAATGATGGGGTGGACTAGATTCCCCTTCCAAGTGATGAGGCGATATGCCTGCAACGCCCAGAGGATATCCCTAAAGCCCAAGCCTTCAGCTCATGTTAAAAGGAACGGAAAGGAGGAACAATCCATATCCATCACACATTAAACATCGAACAGTTATTAACAATTAACTCTGTATCTACGCATACCGATCACTGGCAACGGTTCACCTCAACTGGTTTAGTGATTTTGAATTAATTGTCGCAGCATTTCTGTTCCTCAATTCCTTCTTCAGTTTTAGGACGTCCTTCAGAAGCAAGGCTTCGTCAGTAGATGAATGCTTATTGGAACTGATCCAGGAGGTGGGGACGAAAAAAACTGATGACTTCATGCAAATACGTTTCATCCGAATTGTTCAAGCGATCCTCATTCCTACTAAAATTCCTAGCCAATTTTCTGGTTATTTTTTCTCCATATTTCAGCTAATCAAAAACAAAATCATTATGTGTTTATAATTATTTTTATGGGCGTGATAATTTGATCTGTCCTGAGGACAAAGGTACTGATTTAACATAATCTTTCAGTACAGATCACTGATATGTACTTTTTTCCTGATACGGATGGGAGGAACCTCTAGCCAATGACACATGAAAGATATATGACGGTCATTATAAATATAACTACATACTTTAAGCATCACAAATGGAGTAGAAGTGGAACCAACTACGTCAAGCAATCGCTGCTTTGCTAATCACTTTATGTTGATGTTTTTTACCTCTTCTAAAACATCGCCCATCCTTCTAATTTTAAATTATTCAACCCTTCAATTTTACCCTTTGAATGAGAGCGAATGATATCCTGGGTTCAGGCCCAAATAGATTATTCTTGATCCTAGTTTCATAAACTTTGCTCCAGTTCTCAATTTATCCGTTTATGATGGGGCAATGGTTTCTGGACTAGATTTTCTACTTCGTAAAGGTGGTTGTCTAGAAATTAGTAGAGTACACTAGACTAGAACACTAGTAGAGTACACTAGAGCAGTGCTATGAACGTGCTTGCCCTGAAGCTATATCAGTTTGGGACTTTACCAAAGCTTTAAATAGAGGCTCTGTGCAGCTCTTGGATCAATCATTATTGCGAAATCCTTGTGATTAATACGGGGACAAAAAATGTTGTCCTCCAAAGTCAAGATGTAGGTTCACAATTCAGAATTGGTCAAATACGTCATCTGTTTGTTGATGATTCGTAAAATGCATCCAAACCTGTTTGTTAGGAACATAATCAGCTGTACCATCTAAGTCATTCCTAAATGGCATCGGTTTTATATTCCTCGATCATTTTCAGGAGGGGAGTTGAGAACAAAAGAAGACGGGACGAAGGTGAAGACGTTTTATGGGATGTCAAGTGAAACGGCGATGTCCAAACGCGTGGGCCAAGTAGCATCTTACAGGTTTGTAAGAGTATCTGTGTACTAGTAAGTACCTAATCCCCTGTGAACCTCAACTAGCGTTCCCAAGACTTATATAAGTAATAGGATGGTTGGATAATTGGGCTGAGTAATACACTCTCACAATACTCCAAGCCATCAAAAGAAAATGCACAAATGCTCTTTTCTCACTGAGGAGCAAAGACCTTTACTAACTTCTGGGTCTCTTCATTCGATGCTGTCCCAAAAGTATCTCAACAAAATAAGGCCAGGATAGCAGAATGCTGGCTGTGCTTCGAAGAGGCGAAAACAACAGGACAAATCCTCTGCAATTGCAGCTTTAGAGTGTGAATAGCGTGCAAATTAAGCTTTAGGAGCCTGTCAGCAAGTTCAAGGCCTTTGCCTC
Organism: Creontiades dilutus; assembly: GCA_031894815.1. Classification (NCBI taxonomy): domain Eukaryota; kingdom Metazoa; phylum Arthropoda; class Insecta; order Hemiptera; family Miridae; genus Creontiades; species Creontiades dilutus. The sequence continues at coordinate 61,816 of JAVIWC010004352.1, forward strand.
ATCGGGCTATAGTAAAAAAGGAATCTACAGACTGAACTACAGCTTTGAAGTGCCAATAGCATTGAAATTAGCTTAATTAGCCACTCAGCTCAAGCTTGAATAGTCATTAAGATCCCAAATCATGGTTTGGAGAGTTTCAGGGTCTGGTTACAAAAGAATCGGATCATCAGTGAAGGCTAGTATCTCGTCTTCCTCTATGTTAAACCATTCCACCCATCACATCCCAAATACTATTTAGAAAAATGTCGAACAGAATTGGCGAACTCACTCAACAATTCTCAAAACCTACTTGTGAGGAGAAACAGTCTGAGAGAAGTGCATTAAGCAACATTCTCGTCTGAGGTTGGTTGTACATTTCCCTGAAGAAACCCACCCGAGTTTGGAGAAGAGAGAAGTTCTGTTAACACTGTCAAACGCAACAGAAATATCAATGTAGAAACAATACAGTTTCTTTGCCTATCCAGCACTCATAAGATCCGATCCTTATTCTTTGAAGGGTGAAGATATTGTCCACTGTCGAATATATAAGTGTTCGATGTATGTGTTTCCACTGAGTGATGAAGAATTATAGGACAGAAGATGAGAAAGTTGAATATCAGCAATGGTTGGTTGTTCATGGAAATCATTGGAAACACTTTTCACATGGCAAGTATGTGGTCTATAACGAATGAGCTAATTTTCCTCTAGTTACAGCATCAATCAGGTCTAAACAATATTATATCTTTCTTTCCCTGAAATATGCAAATATCGTAGAAAGCTGTACAAGAAGTATATAATACAAGATCCTATCATTAATCATATCGAAATGCATTTCAAATCTAAATTTGATCTAAAAGGTGATTAAACCGCCAGTTGTAAATAGTAGCTATTTCGTTTGGTAATGGTATCAGATGAATAAAATATATTGTTTATCGTTGGCAGGACTGCAGAAGGAAAGTCCGTAGAAGTTCCGTACAGAGGAGATGTGTGCGACACGCTGCAGGACATCCTGGGCGGCCTCAGGTCAACGTGCACCTACACTGGGGCGCCCTCCCTCTCCCAGCTCGCCTCCAAGACCACTTTCATCCGAGTACAGCATCAGGCTAACTTCTTCTATGGAACTAAACATTGATTCTTAGCTTAGTAAGTTTTTTTTTTCAAATTGATTACCAGAGGTGTCTTGTCAGGGGGACTGAGGTAACTGGATAGTTCCTACTTTAAGTAATTGGTTTATTTACTGAAATGTAACTGAAACCACTCATGCAATTTATGAAGTGTTATTTAATAATTTCGAAAACTCGAGAGAACAGAACTGGAAACAAAATAACACAAATGGTCACTAACTAGACCTTATTTGTCGAGGTGAATGGTGGTGAAAGTAGTTTTCTGTACATCCGTTAGATTGTAGCAGTCTAGACCTTAACAATGACAGTAGATAAGAACGATATTCCATACTCTAGCGGTCTAGCAAATAATTAATCCCGGGCTATCTTTGGTTTTACGAGCTCTCTGCTTGGTCAATCTCAAAACCCTGCCTCAACTCAAACTGACAATCTTCAATCTACCACACAGCACAGGAAGAGCAAATGTTTCAGAAAAATGTAAAGAGATAGTATGAGAGTAATGGGAAACAAATTAAGGGGCTCATATGAAAATGGGCCCCAGAACTTAATGTATGGAACAGTAACAGATACTGAGATATTAAAGGGAAGGGGCAGTAAATCCATGGTACAAGAATAGGTACCTAGGAGTCTATTCTGCTATACAACAATCACTTGGTCACACTGCTTGTTTCCTATAATACATCATTGTATTGTTATATTAATTGTGTTAATCTGGTCTTCAAAATTGTTACAGATTATTGCTCTTCATTACTGCTATATCAGCATTGCAACGAAGATTCAAATATTAGCAACTCGCAAGCATTTTTTCTTTTCAAGGTAACAATATATTATATTATTACACCAAATGCTCATTTCAATAAACATAAGAAATATAGGTAAAAACATCTGTGGCCCTCCTAAGTCAAACAAAATAAATGAAATTCCATTATTATTTCCATCATTAATATCTATTAATGTTTCCACTCAATTTAGAATCGTATGTAAACAATATATTGATGATTCTGAAATATCGTCCGAAGTAGGGCACTTCGATATATGGAATAGATTTAAAATTTTGTTCGTTTTGGTAATGCTTTTACTTGGTAAGGTGTATTAGATTCCCGCGTTATATTACCTAAGTGATGTAAATCGTAGGGATCAATCAACCAACGAGGACGAATTGAATTCAAAAACAAGAAGTAGATATCACGCTAATAAAAATTATTGAAATATATTACAATAAATATACTAACACCAATTTTTTGTGCCAATTGTTCTTGAAATTCAGAAAAAAATTATTAAAAATCGAAATGTTCACAAAGTTATTTATAGTAGACACTCAACATTTGAATATATACTTTTTACAAGAAATTTATTGAAAAAAAAATTTAATGCACTTACAGCACAAACATTTCATATAAAATTGTATGACATCAAATAAATTCCTTCTTCTGATTGAATCTAAATAGTTTTCAAGTGTTTCTCCAGCAAATCATTTTAAAGGAAATCGTCCTCATAGTTCATTCATAGGGACCATTTTTCATTGATTATTTTTAATGAAGAACCTTACGTTTCAAGATACGTAGATCTCAAAATTAATTTTAAAAATCTGTCTGTCAGCCGTCCATAGCTTTTCTCCGGAGCTACTGAACCAAAGTTTACGAAATTCGGATCAAAAATCGAACATCGATCTAGGATGTGATAGTAACCTCGGCACCTTGATCAGTCAACCTCCAAGGGATTATATTTAAAAATTAATCTAAAAAAAATCGGAATGTCAAAAAAATTGTATGTAAGAGGGTAGTCTTTTTGTTGGATTGAGATAGGAATTAGTTTCTTGAATCGAATGAGTCCTCTTGGATTGCTGTACGATTAGCCGTTCGCTCAACATTTGAAAAACCTCATCTTCGGGTAGTGAAAATCGGTCGTCTACGGTCAGGTAGATGGTCAAGTATTTTCATCTTACGAAATATGGAGGTTCGAGGTGTAGAGTTTAGATAGTGTACTACAGACTAGTTCTGATATATAGCTTTTCTAAGTCGAATTGAGAATTTTCCAACCTAAAAAGAAGAGAGAATTTTCCACTACTAAAAAGGAAGAGGGAGTTTTCCAAACCGAATAGACCAGCCAAACACAGAGTGGCCTCAATTTTTTCTGTGCTTAAAAAGAGCGTAATTTTTCTTTCATTTTGTCTCTTTGATTTCAATGTTAATTTGTTCATGAAGTGCTATTCTTTCATTTTGCTTCACTAATTTTGTTTTCAATAAAAGTCTTGGATTGCCTTAAAAAATTGTCAATTCGGTTTGGAAAACTTCCTCTTGATTTTTAGTAGTGAACATTTCTTAGATTGGAAAATTCTCAAATTGATTTGGAAAATTCTGAAATTGATTTGGAGAATTCTCAAATTGGTTTGGAAAATTCTCAAATTGGTTTGGAAAAATCTCAATTTGGTTTGGAAAAATCTCTATTTGGTTTGGAAAATTCTCAATTCGACTTGGAAAAGCTATAATATATCATGTAGATAAGTGATTTTTTTCGTAGAATGGCTCTCTAGTACAGAAGTAATGAACCTGTTAAATTTGATTTATTTCTTTTGTTTCAGGCTACATCGTTAGAAAATAGCTGAAGTCGCTAAAAAAAAGGCCCAAACTTCCTCGTTAAAGTCAGTTTCTACGTGAAACGCACATTTTATTAGTTACCAGACGACTAGTGAATATAAATTAGATATGATATAGGTGCAGACCTGTCCGATTACCGAAGATTGTTGAATTGTAAATAATATTATTATTAAAAAAAAAAAAAAAAAAACATTACGTCAGTTGAACAAATAAAAATAGCTTAAAATTAAAGCATTGTCGATTTGTTACTCCCTGTTTCAATTACAAGTAAATTTCCGCTGGTTGCATCTATCTATGGATTGAATTCGGCCTCCTTCGGATATTCTAGGAATATTCTGGGCTAGAAATAGTTAGTAATAAATCTTTACACAAAAATGGAATGGCTTTCTACCGGAAGGTGCAAGTATTCAAGGCACAATTTCTGCATATATTCGTATAATACGTTGTGCTTAATGTTTTTCGGCATCAATTTTTTAAAAAAATTAGAGTCAACCGATTTTCATAATTTGTTAACAATTAAACTTTGTTAAAAATTAACCCGCTAGTTAAAGCAAAATCAGAAGGATGTTCTATAAACAACGTTCTACTGAGCTGATATGAAAGGTTTCTTCTCAGGACGCAGATCACAAAAATTCTCGTTTCACATGTTACTATAGATCCAAAAGGAAGGGCAATTTAAGAAGGAACATCTCAAAGCTAATCCGCACAATCCCTGAAAATACATTAAAATTGGACTAAAACTGTAGGTGCTCCTGCAGGCGTGTAAAAGAAATGGCATTAATTGAAAATACGGTGTTGATGCTAAAAAATGTTGGTACTTCTGATAGAGTTCGAGCTCACGTCGTTCGTATAAAGGGAAAATTTCCTCTTAGTTGCAACACTCCCTAGGGGTGCGTTCAGAACGCGGAGGGAAGAGGCACGCTTGAGGGTCGATGTCTCTATCGATACCTTCCGCGCTAAAACAAGTACAAAGAAATGAATGCAGGCGTTCAGAGCAGAGAGGTCGCGGTAGTACAAGGAGGCTAGCTTGAGGGTCGATGGTTTTGTTTTTCAAACAAATTTGATCGCGGGAGGTTGATGCCTGGATGTCATCGCTGCTCCCTGGACTGTGATTGGTTTCACATCCGTGTCTCCCCTCCTGGCACCACCCAGGGTCCTGTGAACCACACTGTCTGATCCTCATTGCCACAGTTTTGTTTCATTTACTTACCGCACTTTTGGATGGATCGCCACCAAAAAGAATTTTTGATAAATTGTGTAAGGGACGGTAGACAATATGAGATAAGGGACACCCTCATCACCTTAATGTGAGCATTCTCGCTAAACACAGGAAAACGATTGGATCAGAAGTTGGCAAATCAGTAGAATTAAGTTTTATCAATAACATTTTATTCTTAATGAAATAGGTTTGTACTTGTTTAACAGTGGTCTGATCGTGAATCAGGTTATTTCTATCCCTGACCTCTTTGTTCTGAACAGACTAGCCAGGAGGGAGGATGACTTGGCACCCTCCCTGGCCTCAACCCTCCATCCTGCCTCCTAGCGTGCCGCTTCCCTCCACATTCCAAACACACGGGTCTAGCTAACAGCCCAAATTAATCAAATCTCTTCAACTGTAGGTTTTTCTCCTTGAACATAACATTTCCATGGAGTCAGATACCAGTGGTCTCAAATTAACGAAGTGAAACAGCAAGCTGCTGGCTCAGCAGATGCTCTCTGGGTCAGGGAGAATGAGGTTTACAGTGATCGAGAGGGATGTAATTATTGTTTCTCATTATTACTGACTGCGCCAACTGTTACTTTCCAAAAATATTGACACCTTTGACTAAATTCGAACTTGTGTCCTTACTACTAAGCAAAAATTGCCTTTTAGTTGCATTACTCTATCGGGTTGAGCTATGAGGTTGGAACGAATCCAACAACCAAAATTGATCAGAAAACCGATTTAGGATGCCAACAATGTTGGTTTACTTTATTTCCAATAAGTCTTAAAGACTGTAAGGCAAAAACTTTGTCATTCCTGCTCAAATTTTGTCATTTTACGTAAATGTGCTCCGATTCCAAATCTGTATTGTCCGTCCACCGTACAACCCATAAAAATCCTTAGTATTGAAAATAAAAAAACCTTTAAATAATTTGTAGTATACCGTTGTTGATATTTCTCGTTAGAAAAGAAGCACAAGGATATTCAATCAACAACGTCCTAGAGTGCAGATTTGAAAGATTTATACTCGTGGATTTAATATATGTACACATTCACGTAAAAATCATACTTACAGAACCACTAAGCTACTTCTGTACAGAACTCTTTAATCAGTACATTTAGAACTAAATACCCGCTGAACAATACACAGTATTTTCAGGTTTTCAATCGTAAAATACTTCATAATTTCTTCCGCTTAGACTCCCACTGTTCTCTTAATAATTTCAATCTATCTTTGTTCCACTGAGTTTCGTCGTAATTCGTCGCTGTCTTATCATCTTCACAAGTGTCGGCAGAAATCTTGGACTTTTCCTCATCTTCGAGTTTGTTCATGTCCGTTTGCAGTCGTATGTTTTGTTTTTCGCTCGTCCCACTTTCTGAAAGTTCTTCAAATCTTTGAGGTTCTGCCTCTTCCAGTTTTCTTTTAGCCGTTCTTTTGGATTCCCAGAGTTGTTTACCTATCTTTATTCGATCTTGGTTCCATTCACTGTTTACATCACTCTCTGCCGAATCACTTTCGTCCGATTCAGTTATATTTCCAGTATTTTGCAGAGCACTATGAGCTTGATACGAATTTGCCACTCTTGGACTACTATTTATAGGTTTTGTTAACCCGCTGAACTCCAACGGATTTCCAACTATTTGCTGTCTCGTGGCTTCCAAATTTTCACTTGCAGAAGGCATTCGTTCTGGACTACTCCTATCTTCATCATCACTGTCCGAAGAACTATCCGAGTCTGATGTACAACTTAGATCTTCAGGATCATAAGGTTGAGAACTTCCTTGAGGTTCAGTAGCTTGCTGCCGTTGTTCATCAAGGGCAGAAGTGTTAGATTCCTGAAGATTCGTTTCACTTGGAATACCAATTTCTTTTAGAAGGTCTTTGGTGCCATCTGCGGGTTCATCAACTTCGTTTTTACCGCCCACTAATGGAAGAGTAACTTCATTTTCGTCACCATAAGTGCTATCCAATTGTACTTCATTTGCCTCGTTGGAAATCTCAACTGGCGGAGCAGGCTCACGAAGAATTTCCAATTCTTCTGGGGTAACGTGTATCCGAAGTTCCTTTTCAGTGAGAAGATCCTGAATGTCAGCCAACAGTTTTGGTAGCTGGTTAGCAGCTTCATAAAACAGCATCTGTCAACAACACACACATCATCATTTAAGATGTAACATGGTACATCTAAAGTTTCGATAAAAATGAATTATGCAAGCTTCTAGACGGAAATTTGTGCTCCTAATATGATGGAATATGATAGCTTTCAAATTTTGTCACAAGGAGATTCACCAAACCATGTTTTTGTAAGACTGGATATCAAAAAACGTCAAATCTAAATAGATAAGCTACCATAGCTAAGCTGCAAACATGGCATTTAAAGATCCCCAAAACTCAAAGATAAGTTGCTTAATGCTTTTCCAGACGAGTTTATTTGATTTATCTTCTGATTTATTGCAAACAATTCTAGTAAATTATGGATAGAATTAAATACAAGCTAAGCCATGCGCTTTTCTCACTTGTACTTACAATTATTTGACAGTCAAATTAAAAGGGGAGATGTGTCAGTAGAGTCACTGAGCAACAGAGCTTGGAAAGCACCTCTCATTCATTTTCTTATTGTAAAAGCTAACGCCATCTCTAACCACTCACAAGAACGGGAAACGTAGCAAATCAAAATCTTCAATTTGTCAAAGCATATGGTGCAGGACAGTATATATAATAGTTTTGAAGCCATAGAATAATACTATAAATTAAAAGGAGATCAAAAGTGCCTGGAGTGACCTAAACCACCCGCACAAAATGTAGCTAGGTCTCGGCTTCCTAACCTAGTACAAACCTGACCCACCATGTCAGCAATATATCACTCAAGCCAAAAGCTCGAAAAACACGATAGAGTGTCGCTCATTTTACACAATTATTGACGCGATGGGCCGTTGTATTAGGAATTCAGTGCATCCCAAAGAGAGGCGGATTGGCTAAGCAATACATGGAACAAGCCCTACAGCCAAATACTGAACTGGAGACAGGTAAAAATCCAATTTTCCGTTATCAGAGCTCTTTTTTTGTGACAGTTATGGGGAGGCCGAAAAAATCAGCTTTCATTGGGAGATGTAGCGGCTTTAAAGAATGTCAGCTGTGGTGATGTTTCTACCCAGACTGACTTTTGAGACGTGTTTCTAAGACTATGAAATTTGGAATGAAGTGACTACAGAATTTAATGTTATTATACGTTTCCAACAGCCAGAAGAAATTTGTGGGAACCAACCAATTAAAAACCAGATTTTCAGTGGATAGCTTTGGAGCATTCCTCATTTGTAGGGCTGATTCAATTTCAAATATTAAATTGATTGGACATATCCGAGACAATTACATTGGAACACAACTAAGGCCCAACAAAATACACGTAACTAGAATAAGTATTACCTTCACCCAAGGGCATTTTTCCACGGCTTTGTGGTACTCTTTTTCCAGGGCGTTCTCATCGAGTGTACAAGATACGTACTGCAGAATCAGCCGCCATAACATAGGGCACCTCTCCAGCTCCTTGTAGTTAGTGCATGTTGTTAATATGGAGAACATCTTGTTTACGGCTCCAGCTGTAACGAAAAAGCGAATACATGTAAATATGCTCAGCATTGAGAGCTTTAGTAGGAGTTTACTCCCTGCAGCTTCAAATGTAACTCTGTTATGATATAGAGAATGAATCCAGTACCAATAAAGTTTCTACAAGGTGGTGGTTTTAGCCCTTTGTCAAACCTAGAACACCAGGGACTCTTTCTTTCCTGGAAGCCACCCTCCTGTTTAATTCTCAAGTTTAAGTGACTGCATTTTCTCACTACTGCAGCACCTCTTCATCGAGTTGTACAGCATCACCTAAAAGGTTACCCTTGTCAAGAAGCAGCCTACCACCTTTCAAAAAATGTCCAGGAGGCTCAGGTTCACATAGTGATGTAGTGGCAAAGACGAGAGCAAAAACAAAGTTGGGGTATGAAGAAGCCATTCTTCAGTTAGCGTGAGCGTTGCACCAGATGTGTGACAAATATAAAGGACGTAAAAATGTGTTTAATGCTTCACACCAACTGCCATAACCAGCAGCATTAAAACTACCAAAATCCGCTGTAAATGAACCTTGAAGAGAAAGCGAGAATACGCACATGGGAAAAACACGTAGCCACAAATTCGTAATGAAACGCTGGGCATGTTGGGAGTAGGAGAATTAACATCTATTTATCCAAGAGTTATTAACAAAGCTTGTTTTGAACATAGTACAACGTTTCACTGAAATTTTGAATGATTCCAATGAATCACATCACATTTATGAGACGCCGATAGCAATATTATGGATAAAGTTAAACGTACTTTGGTTTCCATCTCCTGTGAACAATCTGATTTTGGATAGTAAGGCGAGAAACATTACTGCTATCTGAGACCCGGACTGGATGAGATCAGAAGAAATTTTGCTCCATTTCAGTCCGTGGCACTATAAAACAAAACACAACATATTTCAAAGATAGGGAATAGGATAGAAGGTACTAAACTATGAAATAACATATTATACATAATGAACAAAATCACAATACTAAAAATCAAATTTAAATGGTTTTCTTCAATGCTGCTGTCGAAAATTTGAGGTTTTGAAATTTATTTCAAGCAATTACCTTCACAGTTGACAGCATATGAAGAATAAACGTGTTGTTGGAGTACCGCGAACACGCAGTGGTAACCAAATCAAGGAACTCTCCATGGTCAAACACTGAACGTCCAGTCTCTCTAACTTGCGCCAGGATGTCGATTTTTAGTTGCGTGAATCCTTCAGAGAACGCTAAACCTCTGAAAGAAGACGCATTTGTACTTCAGTACTTTGAAATATACGGATTCATCGTAAGGAAAGATCCTAACAACTGCACTATTTTTGTACAGTTTATTCATCAGCATTAACATGAATAACTTCTGAGAAGTTCAAGTGGTGATATGGCCACACCACAAAGCCTTGGATACACAAGCAATAATGATTGCTATCTCCATCATCTCTACAACCCACCCACACTGTACTCTTGAAATGAGGTACAGAGCAATAACAATCTTTCCCCTGCCATGTTGGATATGAGAAGTGCTGGGCTTTTGGAAGGGATGCAATGGGAAGATGATGAGAGTATCTTATCTCAAAGTTTTTCTGTCCTGCTAAGGATCTTTACAAATATCCACCAGAGGGCTAGAATTGGAGTGAATGGAAGATTGTCCAATAACAAATCCACCAACACCTAGTGCGGGCAATCTGCTGGGAATAAGGAGAACAACCCAAAACGGTTGGGTTGGTCAGTAACTCACGAGTGCCGAGTTAATCTGTTAACTCATTCAGAGGAATTTGCAAGCCTTCACAAGTTTTTGGAAGAAATATAATACCATTATCATCAGCCAATGATCCTACCCAAGTACCTGGCGATACTTCTGCTGACAGCATAATCATAGTCCTTTGAACAACTAGGATGAAGTTGGCCGCTACTAGCTTGTTTCTGTCAGCATGATGCCTATATAAAGAATTATCAACTTACATTAATACATAGACTAATATGAATTTAATTTTTGCTCCCACAAACGGAATTGTATGAGTGTTGTTCACCCTATAAATTCACAAATTATGTCTCATTCTATTGACTGATTCACTAAAACTCAAAGCCATAAACAGTTCTTTTTGGGTATCATAACTATTTCGCAATTTTCCCCAGATTCTTTATAAGAGATTAGACAAAAGATGAGTATTGTGCAATATGCGGATAATCAGATGCCAACAAAACGATGTAATAGTTCAGAAATACAGAACACAAGAAGGTTGTGAAAAAGATCAAGTTCATCCAATTTTATGTCAATGATTAAATCAAAGGAATAATTGGTTCATTAACCCGTAGGCCAAGTAGGAGAAAATTGTTCTGAGTACCTGGTATTTTTGAGATCATTGGCGAAGAATTCTGGGAGGCGGCCATTCAGAACGAAACTGAACCAGCCGTGACAAGCGAGCCAGTGAAGGTCGGAGTGTCCGATGATGACATCTTCAAGGCTCAGAGTTTCTTCGAATTCAGATTGTGACAACATTTCTGAAGTGATGTGTGAGAATCTAAATAGTGCAAAGAGAATATAAGAGTATAATACGTACAAGAGGATGTCTGATACCTGCAGAGGTGAATCAATAGGATGTTCGAAGATTATGTAAGGTAAGTTCCTAGATAAGCTTGAACGTTTAAAAGATTCCTGTGGAAATCTACTGATATCAGTTCCACGACAATCAACTGCTCAACACCTACCATAGAAATGTGGTATAAAATGGTTTATAACCACCAGCATATCCCAGTGGTGATTGGGTACTAACGTAAATTTGATGAATTCTCCCTCGAAGCAGGGCAAGTTCTGACAACCAAGTCAATGGACAAGCTGAGGGAATCACATTTTTAAGTGAGTAGTGAATAAATGAACGAATGATTTATTTATTTGTATAAAGCCTTAAGGCCGTTACAAGATTGGATAGATAGGTACGTAATTCAAGCGAGAGAATAGCAAGATATGGTAAAAAATAAGAAAAAATAAAGAAAATAAAATCACATCTTCCTAATGTGAAAATTAATTAAGGAGAAAAAGGAAAAATACATTATATTTTAGCGTAACACCATAAAGTCAAAAAGTTGAGCCCTCGCTCATGACACATTTGAAGGCGAAGGCAGCTCCTCAAGAAACGCAACAACCGATTGGGAGAGGTAAGGGAGCACATCTAGAGGAAGTCACCAAGAGGTAGTGTGGGAAGACCCAGGAATCGGCTTCTCTCACCACAAAACACAGCGCATTCCCTAATCAGGTGGCCAATGGTGTCAGGGGATCCGAGGTTACACACTTGGCAGGAGTTAACGCTGGCAAAGGTGTGTGTCATTCGGTCGAGAGTGACGTGGGAGAACCTGTCACCGGCAGTACGCACCTGAGAAAGGGTGCGCTTGACATAGAGGGAGATTCGATAGCAGGTTACCGGCGCATTTTCCAGTAACAGAGTCAGGGTTACTTGGCAGGTGGTTGCATAGCCCAGTGGTGCTTGGGTAGTAACGTACATTTGATGGATTCTCCCTCGAAGCAGGGCAAGTTCTGACAACCAAGTCAATGGACAAGCTGAGGGAATCACATTTTTATAGTGAGTAGTGTAATGAAGTATTTTTGGATTTGTTCAGGCAATGGGAACAGATGAGTAAGGGCATAAATGGGCAGATTAGGGGCAAAGAGTGGTTCAACAAGTACAAAAAGACCACTCCCCAGCTTGTGTGAGAATATAAATGTTTGTCCTCCACAAACCAATTTCTACTCAGATAGCAAAATCCAAGTTCAGAGCTCCAACTGAATAAACATTAATGACCTAAACACGACTGAACGTCGCCTTAAATTGGAAGGAGTAGCAGTGAAGGGTCTACATACACCTATTTGGTTTTCCTACTTCACAATAAATTCATTCTTACAGCGACTAAGCAAATTCCACAAATTCTCCCCGGGCGGTACTGGCATGGTTTCAAATTTTATCGTTTTACATCATAAAAGCAGGTACCTAGTGATGTATCAATTGATTCAACTAATGAATACCATTTATCACGTGTAAGAGTAGAATTGGTAAATATATTTTGGAATGATTTTCAAGAATGATACCAACCTGTCATAAGCCTTCCCAATGAGGTCGGTTTGAACGCCCTTGACTTTTTCTAACTTCTCACCATAAGCAACAGCGACCATGAGATTAAAGAATTTCTCCCTGAAAATGTGAATTAGGCATACTATTAACTTTTTCTCAATGAATATCAAGTACAGAACATTTGTGGGGATGGAAAATGTGGAAAACATTTCTTCAAAAACGATTGGCCGCAAGCAAACAGCATTGAAAGTCTCAAACAAAGTATTTCTGTATTTCTATTCCATACTTTTTTCAGACAGTTAGATCAAGGCTGGAACGTGTTTCACTTTCAAAATCAATGTAAATGTCCATTTTCAATCAGGTATTCATTATTAAATGCACGAATGAAGAGTAGAAACACTAACTTGTAGTCAGGCAACTTATTTCTGAGGAGAACTTCAGCGTACGCTCTGTAAGACGCGAAGATGTGACGTTGCTCCCTTTTCCCAGCAAGAAGGCCTGGTTCTTGCAAATTGATTGCAGTTTCCAAAATCTGTGGGACAATCGATCAATGATAGAAAATCATTTCAAACAGATCAATTCAGCTTACTAAATTTTCAGTGTCTTTACAATAAGAAAATTTTGCATTAAGGGAAAGGTCACTAGAGGTAGATTTTCTCCTGTTGAACCTAAGAAGTTAAAATTTGACAGGGGGCCTCTATCTGGCACATCAACCAAATGCTATGACGAGCTCCACTCTATCCTGATCGGCTGAGCCAACTAAATTCTTTCCTGGTCGTCTTAATAAGCTACAATGGGGTATATGTAGGGCAGAAAATTCAAGTTTTTCCAATGGAACCTCTTTCAGAAGCATGAAATACTAATTTGATTTTAGTTTAAATGGATTTTATCCTATACAGAAAATAGGTACGAGTTTGAGAATAATCAACGTTGGTGTATTTGGCGCTCGAAAATAAACTCCTAAAGTACAGGGGATAGCCACTTATTATGATAGTGTCGAACCTAGTTGAAGCATGATAGAGAACTTCTCTGGAACACGACCCCAGAGCCTAGAATCTAGGCCCTAGATAGACTGGCTCCATCCTGATCAGATATCGAGATTCAGCAGGCGGATACCATACCATTGAATAATTTTTACTTGTGGGTGTAAAAGGGGATTTTAGCATTTTTAAACGAAAGTAGAGTTCATCCTATTTTTAACAACTAATACACACTACAATAAGAAGTTGTAATTCAGTGATTTTTCCAAGCATCAAGCACTGTTGATGTTACAAGATGGAAGAGGGTGAGGAGTTCGCTGATTTGTCAATCATATTAGTGGAATATTCATGTAGGTATTTACAAGTTATTGGTTCTAGGTTGAAAAAGCTTCGGAGTCCAAACTACAATTGGACGAGGACTTCAGCCTTACATATATGACATAGCCAGGATACAAGAATCAGGCTCGAGGGTCCCCAGGAAGAGGATCGTTGACTAACTTCGACAACATTTGAGCGAGCATTCACTTCGTGGAACAGTACGCGCAATTAAATCCCATCTACAGTCTTTGCTTCAATGATTGTAAATGGAATAGGATTACCAAGAAGCACCAATCACATATCAAAAGCAGCAAATTGTACCTTTGGGTTAGAAATACTGCAAAACGTCGTTTTGTCGAGTTTTAATTAGCGAAGTGAGACTAAACGCATGAGTTGTAGTGGAATAGAGTATAAGCTAAAACTCGATCATCACACAAATCATGCAAAGTATTCAACCCTCACTCGAATGAACTGGCAGATTTCAACAGAACCAATATTAGGGTCTCGGTGATTTTAAATTGTCAGTAGTTCTCTTATTTCAACGGGCAGTTAATAGCTCCTAGAGTCGAATCAATGTGGTTTCATAAGTTATTCAATGTGAATGAAAATGTCTCACTAGAAGCAAGTTCAGATCTTGTTGGAGGACATTTGAAACTGGAATGCCAAGAGATGAATGAAATTATGCGCTCCACCCTGTTCAGTTGAATGAGCAAAATTCTGGTCAGTTCACTCAGAGAAGTTGAAATATGGTATAAATTACATTCGGATTTTGTGCCATCTGGACAACATGGCAATAGTTGGAAATACCGCATTCTTTGGCTGACGTCATAATTTATTATCAGTCCGAATACGTTATGGAGAGCGAATCTCATCATGCAACATACTAATATACCTACATACTTCATGCTATTTATATTATTATATTATGAGCTACGATATATATATTTTTTAAATAATTTATTTACTTTTTGTGGATTGCCACTATCAAGTATGCACAATATAACATAGTAATATAATAAGTAATAACACGTAACATGAAGGAATCCGTCAACCCTTTGGTAGCTGAAACAATGAGGCTTAATAGTAGAGCAATAAGTGTTTCTTTTTAATAGATTTTATGTGTAAAGCTGCACGTTAATCTAAATAACATGAGGGTTATAATTTCACAGATTCACCAGGCGGTTTCACAGATTCACCAGCAGGTCCGAATGCCATTTTCTTTTGAGACGTCGTGATGTTTGTGCTGGCCAGGGGTCCTCGAGGATTCCTCTCACGAGAGAGCTAGGATGGGACATGATTCGCGAGGCAAGTTGGGTGTATGCAGTCTTCAGGACTTCATTAACCCATGGGAGATTCAGATCATCGTGTAGGCAGTCGTTTTTAACGAACCAAGGGCAGCCAGTTATAAGTCGAATGGCTCGGTTCCGTGTGGTTTGGATCCGTCGGATTTTAGTAGCTGATCCCGAACTCCATATTTCACAGCCATATCGCCACAGAGGTCTGACTTGAGAAGTGTACAACAATCTCTTGAGGTCCAAAAGCAGGTGAGGGGAGCTAAGAAGATAGCATAGCTGGCCGAGTCTACAGCGTATTCTGGTGACCGTTTCACTAATATGGGGGACCCATGTGAGCTTTGGGTCTAGGGTAAGACCAAGGTATCTTACAGATTCCTTAGGATTAACTGTACGATATATTGAAAATTGAATCTGAAACGATTAATTACTTTCAGCGCTCCATCAACATTTCCAACAGATTCTTCCAACAGGGCGTACTCCGTATAAATTGGAAGAGCCGTTCTCTCTTTCTTGAGAATGGATTTAGCTTTGCTCAAAAAAGGCTTGGCGTTTGGTCCGGAGAGAGATTTGGTTTTTACGCAGTATCTCCACCATCTGAGAAGATAAAACAATGTAGGATTAGATTAATAGATTAAGCTGATAGCCTCCACGATTCATAAAACAATATTTACTATTTATCCCGTTTCTCTTCGACAAACATTTTAGAACTTATTGTTATTTCACTATTAGCTTTCCTCAAGTGTGCCGAGTTAGACAGAATCTCTTTGTGATCAAACGGGATCCCTCCAACAATTTTGAAGCATTTGATTAATCGAAGATCAAGAGTTGTTTTGATCACAAAACGGTTTGAATTGCAGTTTGTTTTCCATTACAAAGGAGTGCGTTTTTAACAGAGACTCTTAACTTTAAAAAGTCATATGGTTAACGTGTGCGCAGTGACGCAAACAGTAAAGTGGGTTCAACCAGACCACTGATTGCACACAACAAACAAAGCAACAGTGAACCTTACTGCAATATGGAGGCAAATAATCCCTTCGATGAAGTATATGCTGACAGGACAATGCCCTCCCTCAGTATTGAAAGTAAGTACTTATAATTTAAGACGAAGATAATTTGTTTTGGAAATATCTCATCTTGGCACGTTTCAATAGATAAAATCAAGGGTAGTATATTTAAAAAAAAAAACTCGCAACCATATATCAAGCGGAAACCCATGCTATAGAAATATGTGCACAAGAGATTGCCAGGAAACGACTCAAAGGTGCAACGATATATATACTATCTGACAGCCAAGCAGCACTAAAGGCTATTTCTGCCTTCTCGGTAACTTCAAAGCTGACTTGGAGTTGCCTAAACTCCCTCAAGGCTGCGGCCCGGGGCAACAAACTGATGCTACTATGGGTGCCGGGTCATGAGGGAATAGAGGGCAACGAGGAAGCTGATCGCCTTGCCAAAAAAGGGATCAGAGTCCAATCCAATTGGACCTGAACCCCAACTAGGGGTTACTAAGAGTTATATAACTCAACAGGTTCAGAAATGGGAGGACAAAACACGCACAGAATATTGGCACAACACTCCTAAGCAGAGGCAGGCCAAGCGGTTCCTCTCTATTTCAAGGAAACGTGCAAAAGCCCTTCTATCATTGAGGCGCAAAGACCTTCGTAAACTAGTGGGTCTTCTGACTGGCCACTGCCCCCTAAGGTACCACCTAAACAAAATGGGTAAGGCCAGGACAATAGAATGCCGGCTCTGCTGCGAAGAGGCGGAAACAGCAGAACACATCCTCTGTAATTGTCCTGCTGTTGCATCAACTATATTTTGGCATTTCGGGAAGGGTGCCCTAACACCCTCTAATATTGCCTTGGAAACGCTGAAAACCTCCTACACTTTGTGAACAAAGAGGTTATTAATAAGGTTTTGAATTAAAAATGGGGACAGCGTCACAATAGATCCTACGGATAATTTGTTTTGGAAATATCTCATCATGGCACGTTTCAATAGATGAAATCAAGGGTAGTATATTTAAAACTAGTAACAACGAGAACTTGAGACTAACCTGATTTCCCAAACCAGAAAGTTGATCCTCTCTTGATGACAATGTTCAGCTATAAGATTGAACATTTTCTCGACGGCCTCAAAGAAAACATCGGAGCCTAGGTTTTCTTTGATGTACTGCGGTGGCACTAGTAACTCCTTCAATTCATTCAAATAACTGTCGTCACCTGTACAAATATTGTAATAAGTTATGGGCGTATTAATCAATTCATAGTGATCATGAGCAAGACAATAAACGGAATCCAGTCCGATGAGTCCAAACGTTTTTAGACATCAATAAAACATCCGCGAAAGAGGCATTGAATCTTGTGACCGAAGTTGGTAATTGAGGAGCGAAAATTCAAAACATCCTTCACCCGCATAATCAGATCCTCGGGAAATCTTAAAAATACAGTTTTCTAATCAAATTTCTATTATGAAATTCCAATTTTTGTTTTATTGAAGCTGTGTACAAAATCAGAATACGTCTATGATTGACTTATATATCCAATTCCGTCAAATTAAGAAGATAATATCTTAATTTGACATATTATGTCAACTTCTATAGTTTGGATAAAGTTGATTTTGCACCAACCAGTCAGGATAAAGGAGGTTTTGCTGCAAACGCTCCACTTTTAGCACGGATTTTCCCTCAAAATCAGACATGATTTAAGTTTTGAAATATATTTGTTAACAATTACCTGCTACTTATTTACTTATCATGACGTCAATTGCTGCTGTTTGTTGTTTCTGTTTCCTCAATTCAAACTATTCAAACCGACTAGTTTGGTTGTAAAATAAAATCGTGTTCTTTAGGACCAAATCTTAGCTTATAATGCCGGTTAATTTTCAGTCTGAGTAGCACTGAAGCATCGTCAAGACCGGTACATTTTTTTAATGTGCTGAGAAAGTGACGATGCTTCACACCAGTTTATTTTCTCTCAAGACATGTACTCCAGAAGTTTGTCCAGAAAACTTATGATGACAGAACATCAATGAAACTTTGGATTCAGGGTTCTTAATTGACTTATAATCCATAATTTGCATTAAAGAGTGGACTTACTATGGGATACTCCAGCTGGGAGCATTGCCGTGAGAAGAATCTCAGAGCTTTCCAGGTGCCAAGGAATGTTTTTCAGTCCCAAGTACGTCACAAACGCTTCAGAGCAAGGTAGTGGAGGAATCTAGAAATTAGTATAAACAAAATGTGATTTTTTACTGAGAGAAAACACTACTATACTCCAAATCACATGCATCTCTTTAGTGCAAGGCCTTCTCACTTTGAGTAGAGTCAAAGCAACACCAGCAAGTCGTGTTGATAAGTCGGAGGTGATCGGGTACATGAGAGGAGCTACGTCCTCAGGCAGTACCAGCCTCTGATGGTCGCCCGTTTCCTCTGTGGTGGGAAGAAAGTGCACACAAGATCTCAGGTGCTCTGTTCGAATCCAAAGAGCGTGGAGTGGAAGGCCAGACGTCATTGTTTCATCTTCTATCTTCTCTGAAAATATAGAGCATGTAGAGCTAACTATACCTTGAAAGAGCAACTTTGTAAGGGATGAATTCAAAACACTGTTATACTAATTAAAATACGTATAATGACCAAGTTCTATTGCTGATAATATTACAGTCTAACATTGGCCAATCTCGTTAATCATTACTCAAACTCCCCAATGGTTCATGACAAACAGTTAAGATAACTCTTCTTATTTGGAAATAAAACGAGCTTTGACAATAGGCGCATAAAACTAGAGTTCTTTTTATTCATAAGTGCTCAACCCAGTAGATATGTTTTACTCCAGGAATACATCAAGACTGGATGTATTGATGTAACCCCGTTGAGGTAAGTTGAGGTAACCCCGTTTCCAACATTTGCATCTTTAAAAGTGAGAATATTAAGTCAGATGACTGATCAGGGACCCATCTCGAATGACTCGTGGTCCAAAAGTCTCTGAAACTGACATCCCACTTGCCTATGTCAGTAAAACTTTTGAAAAAAAGCAAGTTTTTGGGACCCTAGCAACCGTGTATGTTGAAAGATGGTTGATTCGTTTGAGAGAATCTATCCTTTGTGGATTGTGCTTCTCCTCCTGCCTGCAGGGAGATGGGACAACTGCTCAAGCCCTGAGTGGACAAGAGGAGAGATGTATTTATTTATTTAATGTAATATGGGCAAAACCCAATACAGAAAATTTTCAAATAATCAAGAAAGAGATGGCTCACCATTCAGAAGAACTTGTTTGGAAGTTACCTTTCAAGGTATCTGCTCTCCAAGCCACTACATCTAAAATTTTCTATCTAGTTCTACCAACTGAGGATGTAAGTGCCTGAGTTAGTAACGAAATTCTCATGGGGAGATACATTACTGGGGTACAAGTCCCCAATGATTCAGTCTCTACCCCTCAGAACCCTGGGTAAATCCTGTGGTCTAGATAGTGCTCAACCACTGCCACCACTAATCCAGATTCCGCCAGTAGCCTAGGGCTCCCACCAACCTCTAGTACCAGATTTGAGATGGGAGATACGATGTTACTGGACACTCCACTGTCTGCAGATCCTTGACCTGGTAGCAGGTTTGAGAGCAGACTTTGCAGGTGCCTACCAACTGCTCTACCTCCGCCTGAGTGGGAACGTACCTTCTCAAGCTCAGTCCAACATTATGGGTGAGAATAGGAGGGAGATTCCTATATGGGAGCACATTGGTTTGGAGATAAGGAACTTCTCGGAACTCTGGAGTATGAGACATAACTAAGATGGATAATACCTACCTGCAACAGGTTTCTATGTTGTTTTTCTGCCAAATTATTAAAAGCGTATCAATAGTACTTTGAAAAGTAAACAGATTTCCTGAAGTTTCTCTGGGTTTTCAATGTTTCAGATAAATGTGTGCTTAAATACCAAAAAGGTTTGTTTAAGTAGTTATTTCGAGTTTAGTCTTAAGTCAAAATCTTACCAATTTCTTGTTCTGGCAGTGAGACAGATACCTTGAAAGCTCCAGACCCAATGACAGTAAAACATATTTCCAAGTACTGCTCAACGAGTGTCCAAAGCAATTCCCAAAGGCCCGCCTGCCTTAGGAAAAGACCCACTTCCAGGAGTACATCTAGGTGGAATCAAGAAAGATCATATTTTCAAAAACTGTAGAAGTAGAAATATAGTTTCAGTGAAGGGTATATGCAATACAAAGTTTAAAAATATGTTTAATAGTAGATACATAACTATTTGTGACAATAGAACCCTTTTCAATTCCACCCATTCATGCAAGAATGAAAATGCGCCATTAAAGAGCTGTTTTGAGCACCGTTAGTACTGAGTCATCAGTTGATCAGGAAAGCGTCTGGGGTACGTTTTTCTATATACTCGTAATATTCACCAGAGACTTCCCTGCTTACGAAGATTCAACCCTAGCGCACTATTTTGATGACTGCATTATGTAAAGCTGAAGCTGAATGATGGCTTCATTTAACAGGTAGAAAGTTGGTGACGTAATCGAAATGTAACTATCAACTCTTACAAACCTATCAAAGTTAATTTCACTCTCCGAATCAGACAACCTAATTTGAATTTACATAATTTTGAATGGTCTACCGATTCCAGACAATAATGGAGACTTAGCTTGGACAAACAACTTCTGAGGAGATACCATGCTATCCAACTACGGAAAAATAAGAGCTACTAAACTCTAGATTTTTCCTGCCCACAAAAACACTCATGTACTTATCCTCGAAAGGTCCCATCTGGACGTAGTCGAGTTTGGGATTCCGCAGCAAAGATACCTATAAAACTTTCACATATTACACAACAGGGTTGTACGTATGAACAGGCACGTAACTTGACCACACAGGCCGATGTGGTTAGTCGGGAAGTGCACCTCATTCTTACGAAGCATACTGCATCCCGCTATGGAAAGCTCCAGCCCCAGTCCGTAACTGATTCTTCTCGCCAACCACCAAACCAACAGTGTTTAAAAACAAAGAAACATCAAGGCTTCGTCTCCGAGGGCTGAACTGTTATAAATCTATTATTATGAAAACGTACGTAATAAAATCTAGCATTTGGTTCTGCATATTAAAATTTGTACTTCTGTTATCAAGTATTTTGAATTCCTGCATATGTGACGATCAAAGAATTGGAATCGACATCTATCTTAAATGTTAATTAGGTCCACAGGCCAACTATACTGTACATTTATCCAAATTGTACCTACCTAATGCACCATTGATATCAATAATTGTTTTCAATTGTGTTTGTGTTCCCAGGTATTTAAATTGTTGTCCACAATTACAATTCTTAGACTTTATAACAGCTTAACTTACCTACGATAGGTATATTTATACTCACCTAAAATGAATTTTGGTTGTCCTCCTCTTTTGGTGGAATCTTCCAACATGGAGCCAAAATGGTTGATAAGCCCTGGCACCGTTAGTCGGGTCAAATTGAACTGCGTTGAAGAAATTAACCATCGCCATCCCACTTTGGACGAAGCGTGTTTCGACGCCAGCATTTTGGCCTCTGACACTACCTGCAGTGCAACGT
Source organism: Creontiades dilutus (assembly GCA_031894815.1). NCBI lineage: Eukaryota > Metazoa > Arthropoda > Insecta > Hemiptera > Miridae > Creontiades > Creontiades dilutus. Next base: position 83,532 of record JAVIWC010004352.1, read on the forward strand.
CAATTTATTTCCATGATTCTTATTGAACTGTATTTTTTTTTTTTCAGGTAACCATCGTTTAAAAACCTATATTAGAAGAGTTATTTTGTGAAACGAAAGAATATTAGCCACCAACGGTCTGTTTTTTACTTGAAACACGAAAGTTAAACACTTCCTCTTAGGAAATATGAAAAATAATCCGTATATTCATACCTTATCGTATGGAAGCAATTCTTCCATCAATGACAGCTTCATAGCGAGGAGTACATCAGACGACGAGTTCTGGTCAAGAGCCTTGTCTAAAATTGACAACTTTTTGGAAGCTATGCCGTTTTTTGTGCCTTCCCCTTTGTCCTGTCAGAAAATGAAACATTACATCCTTGTAACATTATGCACAGAAAAGATTTCAGATCATCAGTGTAAGAGGTTTTTTTTCTATCACGGTCGGTAGTCGAGAGATTTATATCAGTCTTCTAGAGCATCAGTCTGGAAAACTGCTAGATGAAACATCGAGGTAACATAATATGATATGGCTGCTAATATGATATTTTCTGAAGTGGCAAGCCAATCGTCATATAACGTTCATCTTACTACTACCAGACCCAAGCCAGCATATGCAAGGTCTGGCAATAACCTTCCTTGAACCATTGAAGGAAAGTAAATCAAGAATTCGCACACAGCTGAGGTATCTACGATAGCTAGCTTTAACAAGTAGAGGGTGGAATGAGTAGTTGCTCCTTCTAAGGGCTGAGGCGATAAGCCTGCAACACAAAAAGGATACCCCTGAAGCTAAAAGGCATCAGGTTTAAGCTTACCAGTAACAGTTTCAAGAATTACTCGTAAAAAGGGGGGGACTATCCATATCCACCACACTCGCAGGCTTCTCAAAAAGCACAGGGGAGGAAGGATGAATGGGAGAAAAGGCTCCAATAGGCAGAGCTGGGGTAAATATTTAAGTGTTAGGTGGTAATGTTTAAAATGTATTGCCCATCTTGGCAGCAGTGTGTGGAAGGTGGCTTAGGGAAAATCAATATTAGAAGATGAGTGGTTTGTTACCAGACTCTACTAACATGTAACAAGAAAGTGATGGAATGATTAGTTGGATCTTCCTATGGCTGCAGGGGATATGGTAGTAGCACCCAGAGGGGCGTCACGTTTATGCTGAGGGGTATCCAACTCCTTCATAAATCGAGAAGGGGAACTACCCTCAACCACGACCCACAACTGATTAGACCCAAAGTGATTTTTTATTCCAACTGAAAAATGTATATACATTTTCATCTAGCAATATTTTTCATAATATAGTAGACACAGCAGTAGATTAAGTTGTCAAAGCTTCCCTTTAGATAGTATACATAGTAATAATATTGTAATAAATCAGTTTATTGCACTTTGCACAACTAAGTCAAATGGTTTTTCCCTCTTGAGGCGCCGAAGTTCATCCGTATTGCCCAAAACGTCAAACGTATTGTCCATCACCGGGTTCTCGTGTTTGTGGACGTACGGTCTCCATCCTCAGGTCCTCATGAATATCATCATTTCTCATGTACCAGGGGGCACCTACGATACTTTTCAGTATTTTATTTTGAAATGTTTGTATTTTTTAGGTTTGTTTGTTTGTATGGTTGAATCCCATAGGTCCAGATAGGGCGAAGAATCTGCTTATATAATAGTAGTTTGTTGTGGAGTGTTAGGCGGGAATTCCTTCCCAACGGCCAGTACATCCTTTTATACCTGATCTATAGAAGGAAAGTAACTCATGATTTCGAACTCACCTGAGTTATCTATGTCTACAGGCAAGCATAGCTGCTTTTAAAATATTTACGAGACACTCCTTAGATGTAGAATTCCCCGGAAATCATTCAGAAAAGTGATAGAAAATGAATTACCTCTTCGGATTAACATCTTAGGTGCCTATCATCATTCTTTACACCTAACATGAGAAAACATGGCGACTGTAGGTCAATCACGATTCAAAATGAATGCCTCACTCAATTTCATTATGATAACCTCTTCAAATTACACTTGTAACTAGTACCTAAGGGAAAATTCATTTATTCTTGGTGTCTTCAAGAATGACGGAAATGCAAGATGCAAGACTATAACCTCCCAATTCTGAAAGAATGATAGCAGAGAAAAACAGTACCCCGTGATGAATAATGGATTATTGAATGTTTTGTTAGAGAATGTTTATTATTAGGATAGCGTGAGCTCACCTGAAGTTTAATGTACCTGCACCAAGCGTCCACGTCTTTTGGATCTTCACGTAGGAGAACGTTCAACTCTCTGGTCATTTTCAGAAATTCGTCAGTATCCATTTTTTCAGAATCAGGCAAACGCGGTAACTCTTCGGAGAAGTATCGATCTTTCGGTTTGAACTTCTTGTGCTTTTTCTTTCGCTTCTTCTGTTTTACAGGGTCCGAATGCGTTCTAGGAAATATAATTAGATCAACATCGGGATATTAAATAATGAACTACACAACTTCAGTAAATTTAGCACATTAAAAAAAAGCATTCCGCACCATTACAAGGAATCACTACAAAAAATAATCAAACAATCTTCTTATACTTACACTACTGATTGGCAAATAACTTACGTGGCAGAAACAGGCGCTGTGCATTTTACTTGTGGCACAGGAGTCACGTCTATGTGGTAATTTCTATTTTCTGGAAGTTCATTCTGTGTTTTGGTTTGCCTGAAATTAAAATCACCTTCTTAGCATGTTAAAGAACTACGAAATAAGTATATGTATTTTCCCCTAATTTGGAAGGGAGCATTTGTGAGTTCAAACGTGCTTACTTTTTACCTTACCATCTCTAAAAAATCGCTAACCTTGATAAAATCATGAAAATTTGTCTTCAATACACAAAAATTGTTTGAAAAAGTCAATTTGAAATAATTTGAACGTAAAAAAAAGTGTATGGACAAATACTGTGCTTACAACAACTTATTATGAGGGGGGAAATGGCTGAAATATTAATTTTTTTTTTTTGTGTTCTTTGTTTTTCATCAGTTTTAATAAAATATGGCAAAACTATCAACTCAAGTAGTACTACGCAAGATCGCCAACTAGCGATTCATATGAAAGTTTCTATATGTGAAAATTCCTAAAAGGTGAAGGGCAGGGAGGACGTTTGACAGAAATACTCATACGTTACGGCATAATTACTATCTTACTTAGATATAAATGGGTTTTTGTGTATGCAGTGTCTAAGGTGTTTACTTTTTATGTTTGCTACGATGCTTATGCTTCTTCTTTTCAGGTTTGTTCAACATGTCCGCTTGAACAGGTATGAAACTCGAACATTGCAGCCAATCATCTGAAATAATAATCACGTCAATACATTTGTACGAAAACTATAATAAACAGATTGACGAGGAGCATAGTATTAGGGGAAGTAATAGAACCATATTTATTTTTTATCAGGCAGAAAAAACTAGACAGGTTGAGATAGTAGGTGACAGTTGGGAAGCTAGACCAGACCATCTACAGTGATCCTCACACCAGCACTGGATACAAACTTGATAAAGTCAGTCTTTAGAAATGGATAATTTGTCATGAACAGAAATAAACACGAAAGCAAGTATTTACGTAGACAGCAGTGAAATTGTGAGTTATGTCATTATGCATAACATCTCACGTAATCTATCTGAAACATGCCTGCCTTCCTTCAAATTAGGTGACTTTGCTTTTGAAAATCCATCTAAAACTCAATTCAACATAAGTACTTTTTGGGGATATTGCTGTTTATCGATATTTGAAATGAATTTAAGGCTTTTCACGTTGAGTTTTGTTCATTTGGATGACCTGGCTAAATTTATCAAAGATAACATTCCTCACACTTCAATGCTGTAGATTTTGGGGAAAATGGTATGCTATCAGGAACCAGTTGAGAAGTAGAGGCAACAATTCCGGACAATCTGATGAATGTCAACAATAGTTACCATAGAATTAGAATGCTGTTCAAAAGCATATAAACGAATCAAGAGAGCTAGATAGTAACTGTACCAAAAGGTTGTATTACAGTTTGCTAAACGGCTCTAGATTGGTATCATTAAATAATTTAGTTTACTATCAGCAAACCAAACCTTTACTTGGAACACCAGCTGATGGTGGACCACAGGAACTGCCCAGGCATCCATCAAATTTTGTTATCAACAGTTTTGATTCTTCAATTACATCCAGCAAGGAATGTTGAAATCGAGCTTCAAATCGGATTGCAAGGTCTAGCTGAATTTAATTCATGCACACTATTCAAATTCATGATTTGGGTGTCCATTCCGCATACTACACAAAATTATGAGGTGCGCCAGTTGTAGATATAAATATTTGGAAAGAATTTGTGTTCCTTGGTACTATTGGAGGTACCTATGCTCTTTTAGGGCAGCCACGTAGTAACGTCATTGCATTCGACCAAAGCTTATTCATGATTCATTACCAAGATCACCACTAGTAATGAGTGCAAGATAGTTTATAACATAACTCATGAATTAAGTGATGAAATCAAATAAGTATTACTGAACGACTTGGACAATCGTGTTACAATTTGGAAGGTACCCTTGTTTTGAAAGAAACCCAATTCTTAACAGTTCTCTGTAATTACTAAACAGTACTTACATGTAGAAGGTCTAGTACTTCAAGACCATATCAAACATTGGTTTGCAGTTGGTAATCAGTATTTTTTACCTTCCTGCTATAATTTTGTAAGGAGGTAGCACTGGAAGTATCCTTTACTAATTAAGGTAGTTACAGCATGAATTTACAAAACAACTCAGTACCTAACTTAGTTGTACATAATAAAATGTACTAGGTAACAACTTACCTGTTGGTGCATCCTCCTCCTCCTTTTTTGAGGTAGGGGCGGAGTACGCAGGAAATGCAGCCATTTGCCAATATAATGCTTTATTACAACATAGACGCCGTAATTAAATTATTTCCACCAACGTAATTCAAAGAACCAATCATTGAATAATAATAACTGCTAATAACTTTTCTATGTTTGAACGGAAGAAAACACTCTTATCAATATCAGAAGATAAGAACGGAGTATCCATAGTTCAGCTCTACCAACGTAAATGATGAAGAAGGGGAAGATCCATGCAGTCACAAATAGCAAACCTTCCTTCTGGAGGAGATACCACTTCGAGAAAACTACTAAATGTAATAGGGTACGTTCCTATTTCCAGGAACATCCAAGATTTATTAGATGTTCATTTACTTGAGCTCAGAAGACGAGTTAGCAGATTCGATTGGTTGATTTGTGTAGGAATGAATTGTATATTTGGTAGATTTTCCTAGAGTTTTCCTTTCAGTTGTCTCTCGAAATCACGCGATTTGTAACACTCTCAATATTTGCGTAGTTCCGGAACTACAGACGCATCTGCTAACTCCTACCAGCGTAGTTCCCGTATGAATCCAACCGTTTACATGATCAGGTTCGTATGAGTACACTTAAGAGGAAAGAGCAAAGCGTAGATATCAAACACTTGCCGAGGAAGGCAGGTAAACAGCGAAGTAGCCGTTTCGATTCCCCGCGAGAATGTTTGTTGGCCGAATAGGTTCCCAGTTCGAGATCCGTGCTGGTTCCTTTCTTCGTTGTCGGCCATATTAGCGATAGGAGGCTGAACTAGAAAATAGGTAACCCCTACCTTTTATCAGGCTCATTTGAACACGTATCGATGTGTACTTTCATCGATATTTATAGGATAATATATCGATACCACTGTCATGTGTTATGGAATCATTTTCACGACCATTATAGCGATAAAAGTATTACAGAGACACAAGTGTTAACACATCTGATCTATTTGTCCAACTGATCTATACTTTACTAGAAGGATTGATGTAGGATATTTTTTTGTTTTTGAGATGCGAGCGAAGCGAGCATCCAGACCAGCAAACTAGACAGAACTAGTTTGAAAAACGCTGCAAATTCTTTCACTTGGGTTTATTATTCAATTGGCTTGCGTTCATGATGTGCATTTCTACGAAGCTTTGGAGTGCGCGTGTTTCTCAGGTGATAGAGCGATTATTGAATTTCAGGAGATATGCATAGAGCACGTAAATCTGTTCTCAACCAAAATACCTATTTGGATTGATCAGTTGATCATATTTGTGTGCCCCCTGAAATTAAATTATCGCTCCATCACTTGTGAAACACGCACACTCCAAAGCTTAGTAGAAATTCAAATCGTGAACGCAAGCAAATTGAATGATAAACCCCAGTGAAAGAATTTGCAGCGTTTCATGCATATCAGAATGCTTCAACCCGTGTATCGGCTACAAAGCGTTTTAGGAGTTCACTCCAGTATCCACATTACTACATCACTACATCACTAGGTTACTGATATCAAAACAAAAACAATAATAAACCACAATAATGCGAATGTTGGCACCATAAATCGGGCCATATATCGGGAATGGTTTGAGCTACGAACCTGGGGAAGGGCTCACTCGATTCCTCATGGAAAGTTCTTCGAAAAAATTCCAAATTTAGGCCGCCTTGACTTTTTTTGAGGTTTTTAGGGATTTTACAAAACTTTGACAACCCTTAAAGGGCACTTTGAATTAAATGAGAGAGCTGGCTGAAGAATAGGGGCTTTGTTGGACCAACATGGATTTTTCCTGAAAATTTCAGATCTTTTGGGAGAAATCGTGCGTACGGCGTATGGACGGAAAATTTTTATTGCAGATTCTACACCCTTTGAAACGTAAACCATGAAATTTTCAGGGGGGGGGGGGGTTAGCATTTTTTTTTCAAGAGCGATTACAATAGTTTATTATTGAATAATAAACCAAAAGAGAGTTAGTGATATTGTTGTTGACCGTCCTTCAACAGTTATTCGGCCGGAAATATAACAATTAGGCAATAGCAGCAGTTGGGAACCAATGTCCCCAATGCGGACATTTTTGAGGGAACCAACTCGGCCTTAGGGAACCAATTCGGTAGCACCCGGAAACAGAGTGGAGCGTGGTCTTCAGATCGAGCAAAGCTTGCGAGCGGAGAAATAACCAGGTAAGATTTCTCCGCTCCCACTGTGATAGTCTAGTAGTCACAATCACATATGTTCAGCGCGGTGCTTAGATGTCAAGGCTAATCACAATTTCTAATTTTATTCATTCCATTGTTGTACGTAGGAAATTTTGCCGATTAAAGCCTATTAATTTCTACGGCTTTCATGATTTCACGTACGCTCTCATCGGCCGCTCTTCCTCCGCGAGTTCCTAGTGCATTGCTCTTTCTTTTCCTATTTTTCTCCCTTTAATATTTAAATCAATAACCGCTTCGATGTTGAATTGCTTTTTATCTATTTTTCTTTAAAAGTGGAGTTATGACCATGTCGCCAACAATTTTAACACAGAATGTGTTTTAGCCGTGGACTAACTAGCCAAAAACGCTGCTAATTCTTTCACTGGGGGTTTATTATTCAATTGGCTTGCGTTCATGATTTGAATTTCTACTAAGGGGAAAGCACCAGTAGTGGACTTGTTAAGAAAATCTTGTGTGATTGTTTGTGTTACCTCATAAATTTTTAGCTCTCAAATTTTTTTTTTTTTTTTTTTTTTTTTTTTTTTGGGTGTCTACACGTTCTTCAGACATTTTTAGTTGAGTTTAATCAAAGGAAACACCAATTTTATAAATGTTTGAAGAAATAGAGTCAAATTTTGTGGAATAACAGAAAACACCAGTAGTGGACAGCTAAAATTTTCTAGTGTTGATGTAGTGGACACTTCATGACCCAGTAGTGGACACGTCGTAGATATCAACAAGACGACGTAAAATCTCGTTTAAAATCATGTATATATCTAATCGGTAGTAAAACAAAAAGAATTCCATTCAACTGGAAGAATGAAGTGAGCACCAGTAGAGAACAATTCATGTATAAGTAGAAGATAGCTCAAGGACTAGTAGTGGACATATCTTGCACTAGTAGAGGACACCCCCTGTCCGCCTCTGGTCCGCAACACTATATTCATTTGAAAATCGTACCGAGAGCTTGTTCCAATACAAATGAACAAGTAGAAAATTAAGAAAATATCCTTTCGTGAAAAGGGAAGTTGCACCAGTAGTGAAAAGGGATGTCCACTACCGGAGCATCCGTCATTTTTGTTGTACTAGAAGTGGACATGCTTTAAAAGCCCACTTTATCAACATTAACGGAGTTAGGCGACTGGAAAATCGTCAATTTAGTTACTGAAGTATATATTCGAACCGATGGGCACAAATATTTGAATATTATATGTGAACATTGCTTAAAACATACTTTCTATTCCTTAGCATTTTGCACAGCGTCCTGCTCAAAATCACTCCAATGACATCGCTTAAATGATGACCATCGTTTTCCTTGCACTGATCAAGACGGCTGGCGAAGTTCGACATCGCTCTTCCCAAAGTCTCTCGAGGGATCGCACGAATTTTTTTCTCAATATTTTCACGAAGTTGAGTCAAGGTTCTAGGTTTGTCAAGGTACACTTTTCCCAGGTCTGTATAACCGCCGTGATAGGGCCTTATTTCTTTCAGGAAAACGGCCGCACCGTGACTGTAAATTCAGAACGATATGTGACCATGATCCGTAATTTCCTCATTCCTGAATTACGGCGACTCCGAATTCCTCGTCGGAATGCTTGGTTTCAACAAGATCCCCACACTTCACGTTCGTTCATGGAAGAGCTAAGACGATTATTTCCCGGCAGGTTAATCTCACTTCGCGGAGACATTGCATGGTCTGCTCGCTCTCCCGATCTGTCACCATGCGACTTTTATCTGTGCGGATACCTGAAAGGAAAAGTGTACCTTGACAAACCTAGAACCTTGACTCAACTTCGTGAAAATATTGAAAAAGAAATTCGTGCGATCCCTCGAGTAACTATGGGAAGAGTGATGTCTAACGTCGCCAGCCGTCTTGATCAGTGCAAGGAAAACGATGTCATTTTCTCTGTGTAAATTTTGTTGTTGCTTGTTTTATACTTATTACTAATTTCCAATCTTCTTCTTTTTAATGAATATTTTTTTTTCTTATTGGCATGACAATTTTTTGAGTTTGAGGATGGACTGGCTCACCCTGTATAAACACGTAAACTTTCTAGGCTCAACTAAAGGGTTGTAAACGACCTACCTGATGCGAGACTCCAACTGGGATTGTCACTGACAGACCAGTTGCCTATTATATTAGCTGTTTTGGTAGGATGTATGATCATATTATTGGGCGCGGGTTCGTAAGAGGGCCTGATTTTCTTGAGAATTTTTTTTTTGTAAAAAAAAGGGGGAAGGAGAGGAGGACTTAATTTTCCTCTCTCTCAAAATGGCTTACAATTTATTGCGGTACATAATTACAGTAGTTCGTAGACTTTTTTTTCGACTCAGGGCTCGGATTTTCTCTCCACGGCCCTGGGTATAATAATTTTCCATGGAACCCGTAACTCCATAACCCATTAGGGAGTTATAGCGGTACAGTATCATTGCGAAGGTTCAAATAACTACTCTGTGACTGCGATCGAAATGATCGTAAGAATAAACTTCTTCCGGAAACTGCGATTGAGCGAAGTGAGAGCTCTCATCTCATCGGTTATTCGGTCAAAACTGATAGTTTAGTCGCGTAAATACTTCACTAGAAGAGTACTGTTCGATCTTATACAGCTCCGGGGTTCAGATGGTGATTCTGAATTCAAGAACTACTGCTTCATCACAATGGTAAGATTACTAGGAGGTTAGTTGAGGGTTCGAATAAGTATTCACATTAGCTGCATAAAATATCTCCCTTTCTCCCCTTCACTAGGAAATCTTGATGTTCTATTTAGTCACTCCCTCAAACTGACTGTTGTGTTAGTTTTCAACCCTTACTTGTTTCTAACTGGAATCCTGGGATGTGTGCTAAGATACTATAACCCGAACCCTTGCTTCTTCAAGAATTGGGTTCCCGAAAATTAAACGTTTTCTTCTTCTTTTTCCCGAACTCTGCTAGTTCGGGTGGATAAAATTGAATGGAATATTACTATTGCAGGGCGTAGTAGGCATAACTAGGATTCTAGGACAAACTGACGAGGTAGTTGCAATAAATCGTACGATGAGCAGTCATACACACATTTAATGAAGAGTATTTACGAACACAAGTATGAATGGAACAGTTTGTTGAGTATAGTGTATGTACTAGATATATTGAATCAACAAGTTGGTACTAACATTAAAGACAAATTATGAGCTAGAAACTGATGGAGGGAAACTCAACTAAGTTTGTCTGGGGGACCTGGGAGAACTAGAAAGCCGATGCCTATAGCAGCGAGAGGAGTGTAAACACGTAAACTTCCTATGCTCAACTAAAGGGTTGTAAACGACCTACCTGATGGAAGATTGTAACTGGGATTGTCTACTGCTACTGATGTTAGCTGTATTGGTATGATCAGGACCTAAGAGATAGAATCCGGGCCTAGGGGCAAAATTCATCTGGGACCCCTAAAAGAAAGAACGCAAAAAAAAAACGCTGCAAATTCTTTCACTGGGGTTTATTATTCAATTTCATTCATTTTGCGTGCATTCATAATTTGAATTTCTACTAAGCTTTGGAGTGTGCGTGTTTCACAGGTGATAGAGCGATTATTGAATTTCAGGAGGCACACAAATATGATCAACTGATCAATCCAAATAGGTATTTTGGTTGAGAACCGATTTACGTGCTCTATGCAGTTCTCCTGAAATTCAATAATTTGATTTGAATTTACGATTTTGATCATGATTTGAATTCTACTAAGGTGTGTCCCTGTTTCACAGGTGATAGAGCGATTATTGAATTTCAGGAGATGTGCATAGAGCACTTAAATCGGTTCTCAACCAAAATACCTATTTGGATTGATCAGTTGATCATATTTGTGTGCCTCCTGAAATTCAATAATCGCTCTATCACCTGTGAAACACACACTCCAAAGTTAGTGAAATTCAAATCATGAACGCAAGCCAAATTGAATGAATAATAAACCCCAGTGAAAGAATTTGCAGCGTTTCATGCATATCAGAATACTTCAACCCGTGTATCGGCTATAAACCCTTTTAGGAGTTCACTCCAGTATCCACGTTCACTACATCACTGTTACTGCAATCAAAACAAAAACAATAATAAACCAAAATAACGCAAATGTTGGCACCATAAATTGGGCCATCGTTTGAGCTACGGACCTGGGGAGGGGCTCATTCGATTCCTAATTGAAAGTTCTTAAAAAAAAAGTCCATATTTAGGCCGCCTTGACTTTTTTTGAGATTTTTAGGGATTTTACAAAACTTTGACAACTCTTAAAGGGCACTTTAAATTAAGTGAGAGAGCTGGCTCGAGAATTGGGGCGTTCGTAGGACCAATATGGATTTTTCCTGAAAATTTCAGATTTTTTGCTCCAGCCGTTTGGGAGAAATCGTGCGTAGCCGTTCGGGAGAAAACGTGCGTACGGCGGACGGATGGAGAAATTTTTATTGCAGATTCGGATTCTACACCCTTTGAAACGTAAACCAGGGGGGTTAGACATTTTTTTTTTTTTCAAGAGCGATTACAATGGTTTAGTATTGAATAATAAACCAAAATCTACGAACTAAGTACTGTAACCATATAGCGTAATAAATTATATTGCAGTTTCGAGAGAGAGAAAAATTAAGGGAGGAATATCGATTGTGAAGAATTGAGAATGATCGCATTTTGAATCTCCTCCTCCTTTTTTTTACAAAAATAAAAAATAAAATAAATAAACAAATAATGATAATTTCTCAAACCCCCTCCTCATAAAGGCCAGGCTCTGGGACACCCGGTCCAGTGCCTCCCCCCTCTCTACGGGGCTGAGGATGATGTATAATAATGGTGGATTATAATCCATAATCCATTACGGAGTAATAGTTGCACAATATCATTGCGAAGGTTCTTATAACTACTGTGTGATTGCGAAAGGAATGTTCATTCGTAAGTATGAACTTCTTCCGGAATCCGCGTTCGAACGATGTGAGATTTCTCATCCGTTATTCGGTCAAAATTAATCGTTTAATCGCGTAAATGATTCACTAGAAGAGGACATCTCTTCAATCTTGTGGGGCTCCGGAGCTCAGATGGTGATTTTGAATTCAAGAACTACTGCTTCATTAGGTAAGATTACTGTGAGGTTAGTTGAATGTTCGAATAAGTATTAGCATTAGCTGGTTTAGGTGGAAAAAGTTCAAAAACACTCCGAGAAGTCTGCAATTTCTACATTATAGTCCTCACATCTCTATGAGTGAGCGGTATAACTTTTGGGACCCGCATCACTTCAACCATGGGTGCTATGGGGAAAATGGGTACGCAAATAGGGGATTCAGAGGGTTTTGGGACATACGCCCTTACGGACCTCACACCCATAAGCGTTATGGTTGGAAAATTGGCGTGATTCCTTTGAATAAACTCAGTTGTTAACTAAAGTTTACAAATTTTACAATTCTTGAATCATCAACATATACTTACATACTCCATTGAAAATTAGGGTGTTCTTCGTTACTCCCAACCCCATTTTCAAATGCTCGTCGCTTCATGAAATTCTAACAAAAATTTGATGTTGAGGTGATTTTTGGAAACTTCAGCTCGTCTCCTTTTTGATGTGTGTGTTCATATTTTGAAGCAACAACTTTGTAAAAGCCAAATTCGCCATGAAAAAAAGTGGGGGCGGGGGGGTATCGAAGTATTTGCCATGTCAAATTCTTCGGTAGGTACTCCCCCCCAGGGTGAAAACAGTATTTTCGACTACCAATATCGCGTCTCAACCTCTTAACTTTCGATCAAAGGATTTCATCGCTCTATACCTCATACCTGCACGTCCTCACACCCCTGTTCCTGTGAATTGTTGTTTAGAGATAGGCAAGCTTACTAGTTGATATTTACCGTTTACCTTCAAGGGGCTTGAAAGCGTTTTGAACCTTGAACGGAAGGCGAGGGTTTGCAATATTTTCAATTTACAATCCTAATGAAGCAATGTAATGCTACTATTACATAAATAATCGAATAGGTACCCTTCATGTACAATAAATTAATTTTTATACAAATCCTTAACATTTTATCTGCCTTTCTCTGTGAAATTTGTGGAAGGGGTGGAAATCGCAATTCTGGTGAGAACTTATCTCTAAAAAGGAATTCACAGTAAGGGACGTACAGGTGTGAGTTATAGAGCGATGAAATACTTTGATCAAAAGTTAAGAGGTTGAGACGCGATATTGGCAGTCGAAAATACTGTTTTCACCGTGGGGGGGGGGGGGGGGTACCGAAGAATTTGACATGGCAAACACTTCAATACTCGGGGGAGGTTCGAAGTATTGGCCATGTCAAAAGTGGGAGGGCCACTTTTTTCGATTGAATAATTCACCATTACTATCTAATTCTGGTGAATTGACGTTCACTAGACATGAAACTAGACAAACTGAAGTTTTCAAAAATCACCTCAACATCAAATTTTTGTTGGAATTTCATGAAGCGACGAGCGTTTGAAAATGGGGGGGGGAGTACCGAAGAACACCCAAAAATTATGTTTAATTATTATTAATATTTTGCTTTCATTCGTGTATTCTATTGTAAACTCTTATAGTAACCGTAGCTTAACCCCCCCTGGTTTCTACCCTGGGTACGGCCTTGATTATATGCAAGTGACCCCTCCAAGCGCCACAAGTGAGACAATGTCAGGGTGAGGGATTGTCAAATCGTGGTTTTCCTATTTTTTTCGACTTAAATGCTTCAATAGGAGACGACTTCTCTGTAATCTTGTGGAGCTCAGGAGCTCAGATGGTGATTTTGAACTCAAGAACTACTGATTTCATGACAACAATAAGACTACTAAGAGGTGTGATGGATCTCGAATTTTTGAGGGGGGAGGGGGGAGGGGCTATGTAATTGATAAATCAATAGGTAAAGATAATTTTTTGTGCACGTTATAGGGTTATAATAAAAATTAAAACGTTCTGGCCGGGATTGTGCATAAGTAGTGGTGTTGATCGAAGAATTAGGCAAGTAGGTATCACGCTTTGGATGCGAGGTGAGTTGATCTCTGTAGATGTAAAACATCAGAACGATTCGAAGTCGTGAAGTCGAAGGAAGGATGGTTAAGAGAGAATGATCGTCTGCCTCAGAATCATCCTGCAAATCAATTTAAAAGTGAGTTACTCGTGGCTTTGTTCGCATTCTTGTTCATGTCAATCGCCAGAACTTACGAATTGCGAGAAATTCGAGCTAGGGATGCCGAGACCCGTTTATAGTTGAAAATTAACTCGTAGATCGGACGTCTCGTCTGGATACTGCGACCTGTCGCTTGAGATGAGCTGTTCGAAACTGATTCGCAGGAACGTAGCCGTTCGGGGTTGAACAATGTTTTTAATTAACTGCACCCAAGTCCATCGCGTTCTCTATCTCATCTTCTTAATCGCGCACCAAGCACACAACTTATTCTAAAGAACTCAAATTCTTCTAAAGAAAACTAAAATTACTATTTACTAAGTAAAATGTATTTTCGTCATAAAATTGATAGCTAAACCGTATCATTACAGGTGAAGTGCTAATCCACCAATTTTGTACACTGGTACTTGTTCATATCTCTGTATGATTCTCGGTTATCGAGAAAACTTCATAATGTGCAATTTCCTTTATCATTCAGATGGATTTTCTTTATTAGAAAGACTAGGAGACTAATTAGAATGACCCTCCCACTAAGCTTCACTCCTTGCTCTTCACTCTGTGTTGGCTACATGCTTGCTCTCCGCTTATACTCTTCGTCTTTTTCCAGGGAGAGTCCGAACGCTTTGCTCTCCGCTCCACTCTGTACGTACCTTATGGGGAGTGAGTGGCGCAAATGCTTCAGAGGATTCGCGGCTGTTTTCAACTTCGGTATGATGTTGGCTTCCGCTGGCAAGTACTCGTTCGTGGAATAACTGGAAGTCGCATGGTACGTGATTTTTTTCATTTTTTAAAACAGTTTTTCTTATTTGTTTTACTTTTGGTTTATTATTCAGTAATAAACCATTGTACCTAATCGCTCTTGAAAAAAAATGTCTAACCCCCCTGAAAATTTCATGGTTTACGTTTCAAAGGGTGTAGAATCCAAATCTGCAATGAAAATATTTCCGTCCGTCCGCCGTACGCCATACGCACGTTTTCTCGGAAACGGCTGGAGGGAAAAATCTGAAATTTTCAGGAAAAATCCATATTGGTCCGACAACGCCCCAATTCTTTAGCCAGCTCTCTCAATTAATTTAAAGTGCCTTTTAAGGGTTGTCAAAGTTTTGTAAAATCCCTAAAAATCTCAACGAAAAAAAGTCAAGGCGGCCTAAATTTGGATCATTTTTGAAGAACATTCTACGAGGAATCGAATGAGCCCCTCCCCAGGTCCGTAGGTCAAAACCATTCCCTATGTATGACCCGATTTATGGTGCCAACATTTTGCGTTATTTTGGTTTATTATTGTTCATGTTTTCATCGCAGTAACCTAGTGAAGTAGTGAACGTGGATACTGGAGTGAACTCCTAAAAGGCTTTGTAGCCGATACACGGGTTGAAGCGTTCTGATAACCATAAAAAACGCTGCAAATTCTTTCACTGGGGTTTGTTATTCAATTGGCTTGCGTTCATGATTTGAATTTATACTAAGCTTTGGAGTATGTGTGTTTCACAGGTGATAGACCGATAGCAAAGTAGGTATTTTGGTTGAGAACAGATTTAAGTGCTCTATGCATATCTCCTGAAATTCAATGATCGCTCTATCACCTGTGAAACATGCACACTCCAAAGCTTAGTAGATATTCAAATCATGAACGCAATCCAATTGAATAATAAACCCCAGTGATTTAGTAAGTTTTTCTTAATTGTTTCTCACTTTCACATCCATCTGAGCGGTTGTGTATTGAAAAAAATCCGATGAGAACAGTTGTAGTTCAGGAACTTCACTAGTAGTGTGGCATGGTCTTACTACAATTTGTCGTGGGTTCCCGTATCTCGGCTTCCTCAACATATTGGTGGGGATCCGGAACTACTCTGCATATACAGATTCTTACTGTAGTGCCTAGCAGCTGTGTGAAAGCGTGTCATCCTACGTCCAAAACTAACCGAATGGCAGTATTCGAACTGTGGTTCGAATTACCTCAAACAACAGTCAGTAGGGAATGGGAACCGAGAAAACAGCTCGCTTACTGCTATTATCACGTTGGAAAGAGGGAAAGCGCTGCAAATTTTTACTCAGAGGTTTACTGCTCCTGTATTATACATCTCTGCGGCTACAATCACTGGTGTTAGTTCACTTATTAAACAAGCCCTCTGATACATGATTATCTACCTAGGCAGCCTTCGGAAGAAAATAATTATTATTTAAATTTCATTTCAATTATTGAAATAAAATAACTACCTCTGCTTTACGAGTAGCACGCAAGTTCGGGCCATCGATGCAGTGATTCTGGACGTGCTGCTATCAGTTAAAAACTCTGCACTCTGCAAATTCTTTTACTGGGGTTTATTATTCAATTTCATTCATTTGGCTTGCATTCATGATTTGAATTTCTACTAAGCTTTGGAGTGTGCGTGTTTCACAGGTGATATAGCGATTATTGAATTTCAGGAGATATGCATAGAGCACTTAAATCAGTTCTTGAACAAAATACCTATTTGGATTGATCAGTTGATCATATTTGTGTGCCTCCTGAAATTCAATAATCGCTCTATCTGAAATTTTCAGGAAAAATCAATATTGGTCCGACAACGCCCCAATTCTTTAGCCAGCACTCTCACTTAATTTAAAGTACCCTTCAAGAGTTGTCAAAGTTTTGTAAAATCCCTGAAAACCTCAAAAAAAGTCAAGGCGGCCTAAATTTGGACTTTTTTTTAAAGAACTTTCCATGTGGAATCGAATGAGCCCTTCTTCAGGTCTGGAGGTCAAACCATTCCCGATGTATGGCCCGATTTATGGTGCCAACATTTGCATCCACATTCACCACATCATTAGGTTAAGTACTGCAATTAAAACAAACACAAGAGTTTTTTTTTTTGTTTTAATCGAAGAAACTTAGTGATGTAGTGAATGTGGATACTGGAGTGAACTCCTAAAAGGGTTTATAGCCGATACACGGGTTGAAGCATTCTGATATGCATGCTCCGTCTTACGAAATTTAAAATTTTCAAATAGAATATTTTTCCATTGTAATCGCTCTTGGAAAAAACGCTGCAAAGTCTTTCACTGGGGTTTTATTATACAATGATTCATGATTTGAATTTCTACTAAGCTTTGTAGTGTGCGTGTTTCACAGGTGGTAGAGCGATTATTGAATTTCAGGAGGCACACAAATTTGATCAACTGATCAATCCAAATAGGTATTTTGGTTGAGAACAGATTTAAGTGCTCTATGCATATCTCCTGAAATTCAATAATCGCTCTGTCACCTGTGAAACACGCACACTCCAAAGTTTAGTAGAAATTCAAATCATGAATCATTGAATACTAAACCCCAGTGAAAGAATTTGCAGCGTTTTTTTCCCTTAAGAAAACCAAGCTTTAGGCCATAAAAACCGACATTTCTCCTCATAAAAACGGCTTTTTCCAACCCTTTACCACATTTTTTTATTCAGCATGAAATTTTCTAAGCGTCAGTACATTAAAACTTGTCCCAAAAGCCTGTCCAATCTCTATCGGGTTTTATTGGACTATTCCTTATGCATGTTCCTTCTTTATGTATTCCTAATTACGCGCGTTCATTCCTTCTTTATGTAGCGTATTCTAGCAATCGATCCCCCCCTTCATCACTCCTTGCTCTCCGCGATCTTGCTTGTACCGAACGATTATCCCCCTTTTCTCACTATAAACGTTTCGATGTTGTTACAGCGTAAAAATCTTGAAAAGTTGAGCGTGAATAGTGAAAAGATTCCGTGATTCGTATCCGTCGGCCCGGCGATTCCCGTTCGTTTTCGAATTTCGACGGAAAGTGAGCCATCCAGTGGTGAAGATTCGGAAGGAGTCCGATCTCGTCCAGGAACTGGTGCCAATCGTAAGTATTCCAAAGAAGGAAAGGTAATCTTTATTTTTGAAATGAAAAACCTATATTTTGAAATTGAAAACCACCATTTTTCCGGAAAAGCTATACTTCCTTGTTTGAGCCATCAGTGACCCGAAAGGTGCTGCTGTCTACGTTAGCAATCAATTGAACAATCTCACCTCACTCGCTTCTTCTTCTCCGTGATTCCACGAAGTACTTAATGCGCTCTCGCTAACTTTTACTAAAATCCTCCGAAATTGTCTTATTGAAAGTAATTCCCCCCTCTTTATTTGCTATTTCTCGTCGTAGTGGTTACCCGCGTAGTAATTTTGCAATAGCATGTTTTCTATTACATATCACGGATTGTGAATATTGGAGTGTATGAATAAAAGTGAATGAAAGATGGATCACGTCGGTTGCGTCCTATCGGTCTACTACATTTTTGTTAAATTTGTATCGAACCAAAAAACGCTGCAAATTCTTTCACTGGGGTTTATTATTCAATTTCATTCATTTGGCTTGCATTCATGATTTGAATATCTGCTAAGCTTTGGAGTGTGCGAGTTTCAAGGTGATAGAGCGATAATTGAATTTCAGGAGGCACACAAATATGATCAACCGATCAATCCAAATAGGTATTTTGGTTGAGAACTGATTTAAGTGCTCTATGCATATCTCCTGAAATTCAATAATCGCTCTATCACCTGTGAAACACGCACACTCCAAAGCTTAGTAGAAATTCAAATCATGAATGCAAGCCAAATGAATGAAATTGAATAATAACCCCAGTGAAAGACTTTGCAGCGTTTTTTTTTTCAGGAGCGATTACAATGGAAAAATATTCTATTTGAAAATTTTAAATGTCGTAAGACGGAGCATGCATATCAGAATGCTTCAACCCGTGTATCGGCTATAAACCCTTTTAGGAGTTCACTCCAGTATCCACATTCACTACATCACTAGGTTACTGCGATTAAAAAAAAACCCTGTTGTTTTTTATTTGATCGCAGTAACCTAGTGATGTACTGAATGTGGATGCAATATTCTCACCATAAATCGGGCCATACGTCGGGATTGGTTTGACCTACGGACCTAGGTGCTCATTCGAAGAATGTTCTTCAAAATAACAAAAAAACGCTGCAAATTCTTTCACTGGGGTCTATTATTCAATGATTCATGATTTGAATTCCTACTAAGCTTTGGAGTGTGCGTGTTTCATAGGTGATAGACAGATTATTGAATTTCTGGAGGCGATATGATTGGAAATTCGCATATCTCCTGAAATTCAATTATCTCTCTATCACCTGTGAAACACGCACACTCCAAAGCTTAGTAGAAATTCAAATCATGAACTCAAGCCAACTGAATAAAATTTAATAATGGTTATGCTACAAACCTAAAGTATCCACATTCACTACATCACTAGGTTACTGCAATCAAAACAAAAACAATAATAAACCAAAATAACGAGCATAAATCGGGAATGGTTTGAGCTACTGACCTGGGGATTGGCTCATTCGATTCCTCATGGAAAGTTCTCCAAGAAAAGTTTCTTCTCCAAGTTTTTAGGGATTTAACAAAACTTTGACAACCCTTAAAGGGCACTTTGACAACCCTTAAAGGGCACTTTAAATTAAGTGAGAGAGCTGGCTCAAGAATTGGGGCGTTGTCGGACCAACATGGATTTTTCCTGCAAATTTCAGATTTTTTGCTCCAGCCGTTTGGGAAAAATCGTGCGTACGGCGGACGGACGGAAACATTTTTATTGCAGATTTGGATTGTACACCCTTTGAAACGTAAACCATGAAATTTTCAGGGGGGGGTTAGATGTTTTTTTTTTTAAAGAGCGATTACAATAGTTTATTATTGAATAGTAAACCAAAAGGGTCTCCACCCCCGAACATTCTCTCCATAGTCCCTTTTTCAAATGCTGTAAGCGAGTGGATCTATCCAAGTACGAAATCCTCGTTTAATTTCGGATATTTTATATAACGATTATTACATCATTAAATAATAATTTACTTCGATTAGAGGTTTTTGAATTTCTTCAGGATGTTGTTCCATGATAGTAAAATCCTAATTATAATAACGTGGTTTCAATCGTGTTTCAACAGGTAACATTGTTTGAAACCTTTATTCTGGTTGATAGAACCATTCTTCATTGGATTCTGTTCCACGTTTCAGTTTGTTAAAATTAACATTATCAATCATTACGAGGTTCTATGTTCATTCCAGTACCTAATGGTACACTTTAAGAATTATATATACATTGGCAAGTTCTTTCAACTGTCTATAGTTTTTTAGTTATGTCTTGTCTTTTTGGTATTCTGTTTTAAATAATATTAATTCTTGCCATATTTTGAAAAAAATTAACAAACTCAGAATACCTATACTTAGCAGGTGAAAATTGAAATCAAACATAATCTTTCAAATTTTCGAAATTACTGTTTTCAAATAGAGAACCCATGAACAAAAACACGACAAGTTTAGGGAAAGCTTCTTCGTGACCTTTACCCTCGAACAATATGGGCTCATCAATTTCTATTTCATGATTTTGAGTGAACAAGATAGCTTCTTAATTGCGTTTAGAAGTTTAAAAACTTGAATTTTTTAAAAATTTTCAAAAGAAAAAAAATCACCCGTGAGTTTGGGGTCGATTTTGCCTTAGTAGCCTATGTTTTTTGTTAATTCTTTAAGCTCAAATTTGTATATTTTTTGGTATGAAACTAAATTATGTTTAGGATGCAGTTTTTGATGAAAAATGGTAGTTGTGTCGGTCCATAGAAGTGTTTGTTGCCAATGAAAAAAAATGAACTCCCTACAGGTATTTTACAAATATAGTTAACATGTTCGTTTACATTCGAAAGATTACACCTAAATACCTATCTAGTTAGGAGTAAGGAGACGTTTCGATTTCCAGAGACATAATTTTGAGGCAAAACTCAGTTTTTAGTCGAAGGGGAGGGACCGCTACATAATATACTTTCAGGGTTGAAAGTTTTCATGTACTCTTTGTAAAAGGTACAGTTTTATCAATTATGTTATCCGATGAAACGACGTCCTGCGAAGTTGTCTGTGCGAAACTCAACCGTTGGCAAGATAACTCATTTTGATATGACAGTCGGTTTGGTTTGCGAGAGTTACTCTCAGTCGGGGTAGCGACGTGTGTGTTGGTTTGAAGTCAGAAAGTGGGACAGGTCCACGGGGCGAATCCAAGTACGTTAAATTAAATTAACCCGCCCCCGTCTCACCGCCGGTCACCCTCACCTGCCACACCACAGGGCTATCTGTTGAAGCTGTTTGGGGGTCCCGCAAGAAACCGGAAGGAGTTGTAACAGGAACAGTAAGGGGGAAGTAACAGAAAAAGTTTCCGACCCGACGACCAAACAAGGTAAAACCTTCTGCTGTTTCCCTGCCCCCTCTACGACCTTCCTTCCATACTCCATACTCCTCGGTACCAACAGAACTATCTCTTCCCTCAACTCAACGAATTGTTTCAACTTCTACCCGTCTCTGGAAACTCTTTTGATGACTGGAGAAGCGAGGAGAACTTCTGGTTGTTTCACAAGAATGATGATTGGGGGCGGGTTAGATAGTCGATCTCGCAATTTCGGACAAGAAACCGCACTAAATCATTCGCGGCGAGTATGGCCGAATTTTAGCGAAGTAGAGGGGTTTTTCAATAACGTTTAATTAATAATGTTTGGATTTAAGGGGATTTTGGATTAAAAATCAAAATGAAATCAAGGGCAGCTGTATTAAGAAAAATAAAATGAATTCCTGGTGTAAGCCTCTTCCAACACTTTTACTTTTACTTTTAGTTTTAAGAAAAAGGTTAAAGGTAGTGCACATGGTGCACCCAGAAAACCCGGTTCGGATCAATAGTAGTCTCTGCGCATGCGCAAACGAAATCCTTGTTACGCGCATGAATCCGGGAGTTCATGACTGATTTCGATGAAATTTTCAGGGATTGTTCGGACTGATGTAAAGATGGTCCTCGTGAGTAATAAAGAGAAAATAAAGTTTTAGCCTCGAGCTTGATTGAACGAAGTTCTTTAGTCAATAATAGTTTTCAATAATCTATACAGTCATGTTTTGGATACGAGGAAGCTATGTGCCACACCCACTTGGCAGATGTTTTTTATTGTCGTCACTTTAAACACTGTTCCAATAAACCTTTTTCGGAACCCCCAAGAATTTCAATGACGCAGTCTCCTTCATAGCTCCCCCCCCCCTCTTTGGGCACCCCTGCTTATGGGGTCTAACCCGCACATTCCCTGTACATGTCACCTGTATCGAATGAGAATCGTGGGCATTTATTCGGATTACAAGGGGCTGACACACGGAACAAACTTGTTCCAATAACAGAATGGTATATGAAAAAAAAAAAAAAAAAAATTACGAGTGAATATTTCGGTAATATTGAAGCAATAGTGAATTTGGAGGTAAGAAACTTTCCATGTTCAATAGGTAGGTAACCGTAATCCCTTTTGTCTTTTCATCAAGTGGGCAGCCTGCCTGCCGACCTTCTTGGAAGCAAACATGAGCTTGCAGGCCGGGCAGAGCCCAAACTCCAGGAATCGTAACGAACTCGGCTAATAAGGTCCATCTACAGTAGCTGCTCAGACGGCTAGAATTCCTCAGTCGTCTCTCGCGCTTGTGTTAGGTTGTGAGGTGTTTAGTGTTCACTGCAAAATGCTTCCAAAAATGATTTTACTTCGAATTCGGTACGGGTTTTCGCGGTCGGATGTTTAGGTAAAAGGCAAAAATGCGTAGTGAAGTGTTTTTTTATCATCATTTCTTCCCCTACGCTCATCTTGTTCATCATTTGTTGAACAACATTCGTCTACAAGGTACTTACCTGCATGCTGCTTGAATATTTCCTACTCACATTTAATTTACGTACCGATTTTACGAAATTCATAATCCTTTGGATCGTAGAAGAGGGTGGATGCACGGGTTATTAGTGATAACACCTGTATATTATATTGAATTACTCGTACCTAAGTACCCCTTATTTTATCTAAAACCAAGCACGGACGATATTCGAGCTCTGTCATCGTCACTTATACATTTTCAGATAGAAAAACAAACCATATTCAAATGAATTACTTCATTTATTATTATTATTTTACGTAAATGATTTATTATTATTTACGTTCTATCTAGTGATCTAATACATGTACTCGTTGTTTTCTGTTTTCGTTTATAGCGTTCTTCATGATCGTAGTTCATGTGTTAATGTTGGACCTCCTTCCAATCCGTCCTCCCCCAAGCAGGGGATCCCCAACTCCATTTTGGTTGGCTTTAATCTTCGATTTGTCGCTTTTTGGTCGTTGGTTTATCAGAACATTAGTTAGTGAAACCAAATATCGTTGTTCAACAGCTGAGATCTCCGGTTTAATGGATGTACGTTCATTAAAAACTTAGATGAAACCGGGCCTTACGATGGAAGGACACAGTTATAGTCAACTGTTGCTTCTTTAAACTGAGTCAGAGAGAAAGATTAGGCGAAAAGCTTCCTGCTTTATTAAACATCTGGTTTCTTCTGAATAGGAAATGGAGAGATTGTTTGGTTATGGCTGAGTAAATCATAGTCAAGCAGATAAGGTTGAGAACAGATAGAGATTAGGGCTGGGCGACATTCGATATCCGGGTCGATATATCGATACATTTTGAATATCGGTGGCGTAATGATACTTTTCCTGAAATATCAATATTTTCGATATTTTGCTCTCTACCCAGTACCTACTTTCGAAATTCCTTTCATTTCATACACTCGTGAAAACCTAGCAAATTATTCTTCTACAGCAGGGGGAAAAATACTGCGTAGGAAGCTTGTTCCCCGGTTATGCCTCTCAGAACTTGGTGTTCAGATACTTCCTAGAACGAAATACGGGTGGGTTCAGCGAGTTTAATTCCAACCGTTTAGTAAAATTGAAGTTTGTGGGTTTGAACCTATTGGTTTATTATTCAATAATAAACCATTGCAATCGCTCTGGAAAAAGAAATTATAAAACCCCCTGAAAATTTCATGGTATACGTTTCAAAGTAGAATCCAAATCAGCAATAAAAATGTTTCCGTCCGTACGCCGTACGCCCGATTTCTCCCAAACGGCTGGAGCAAAAAATCTGAAATTTCCAGGAAAAATCCATGTTGGTCCGACGACGCCCCAATTCTTGAGCCAGCTCTCTCACTTAATTTAAAGTGCCCTTTAAGGGTTGTCAAAGTTTTGTAAATCCCTAAAAACCTCAAAAAAAAGTCGAGGCTACCAAAATTTGGACTCTTTTTGAAGAACTTTCCACGAGGAATCGAATGAGCCCCTCCCCAGGTCCGTAGGTTAAACCATTCCCGATGTATGGCCCGATTTATGGTGCCAACATTTTCGTTATTTTGGTTTATTATTGTTTTTGTTTTGATTGCAGTAACCTAGTGATGTAGTGAATGTGGATACTGGAGTAAACTCCTAGAAGGATTTGTAGCCGATACACGCGTTGAAGCATTCTGATATGCATGAAACGCTGCAAATTCTTTCACTGGGGTTTATTATTCAATTTTATTCAGTTGGCTTGTGTTCATGATTTGAATTCCTACTAAGCTTTGGAGTGTGCGTTTCACAGGTGATAGAGAGATTATTGAATTTCAGGAGATATGCATAGAGCACTTAAATCGGTTCTAAACCAAAATACCTGATTGGATTGATCAGTTGATCATATTTGTGTGCCTCCAGAAATTCAATAATCCCTCTATCACCTGTGAAACACGCACACTCCAAAGCTTAGTAGAAATTCGAATCATGAATCATTGAATAATAAACCCCAGTGAAAGAATTTGCAGCGTTTTGTTGTTTAACTTGAGGGACATGTTAATTACTATATCTGATGTTTTTTTCGTCTTGATCATCCTTTGTTGACGTTGACGTTAATGCCATGTTTTGGTTTTCCTTTGCTTCTAGGATCGCAGAACGAGGAAAAGTGCCCACGTCGACCGAAACCGGTAAGTCTTTTAAATTTTAAATAAATTGACGCTCCCTCACATGGGGAGGATTGAAGATTTACTGTTTTTTTTTTTGCACACCCTTGCAGAAATACATCCTTGGAGTTCAGGAAACGCTGCAAATTCCTTCACTGGGGTTTATTATTCAATTTTATTCAGTTGGCTTGCGTTCATGATTTGAATTTCTACTAAGCTTAGGAGTGTCCGTGTTTCACAGGTGATAGAGCGATTATTGAATTTCAGGAGATATGCACAGAGCACTTAAATCGGTTCTCAACCAAAATATATTTGGATTGATCAGTTGATCATATTTGTGTGCCTCCAGAAACTCAATAATCGCTCTATCACCTGTGAAACACGCATACTCCAAAGCTTAGTAGAAATTCAAACCATGAATCATTGAATTTTTAAACCCCAGTGAAAGAATTTGCAGCGTTTTTTTCTGTTTATTTCTTCTTCTATCTACCATCTGGCGTTCATCTAACCACTGAATTATACATGTCATTGGGTGGTTTTTCTTTAGGTTTCACGTACGTTCAAGAGTTTGACAAGTTCTAAAAATTACGGTATCATAGAAATTCCATTAGGTAATTATCATGACATGCAATGGTAACTCCCGCGTTTTTTATAGCTTAAGAAATCATCGATATTTTATCGGTATATCGATACTCCTCCAACGATAATATCGAAATATCGAATATCGTCCAGCCCTAATAGAGATATAAATTTAAGTTGACAGAAGAAAGATGTGTGTCCCATCTGTCGTCGCGGGCTCCTTGGCTACTATTCTGATCGTGTGCTATGAAAGGCAAGCTGGTAGGAACCTTATTCCGGCTCGTCCCCATACTAATCCCATTGGTTGAAATGTGGGAAATCAACTGTGTAATAAACGAGGAATAATGAAAATTAATTATTAATGGAAATTACGTCCAGGTTGAGCTTTACATTACAAACACGATCTCTTGCACGACCTATTTGCCTACCTATTTCGTGGAATCAGACTTAACACGTTTTTATTATCTTAACTGTAATTGACAAACACGAATGACACCAGGTTGGGTTCGCTCATCAAACCCATCTAAAGAAAACCCCACAAGCGAAAAAGGCTGTTGACGAAAATTGCCCTTAAAGAGCAGTCTCTCCCCCTTTCCACCATCTCTGTTGGAAATTGATGTGCCCACCTTATACTGCCTGGTTCCCCGCGATAAGCCAACCCGAACCATTCATCCTTTATTGCAGTTTGGTTTGGCTTTCACGCTCCCTGGCCCGATGGGCCAGGAAATTTGATGTTGCCCCCCATTCCCACCTACCGTCTGGTGATACTTCACTGCGGTTATTTGTGGGAGCTTCCCTTACGCCCCTGTTATACTTCTTCTCTGACACGGAAAATTGCCTAGGAGGAACCCCCGTTTTTTTTGGGGTCAGTGTCTGCTAAGATAGGGGCAGCTCGCTTACTGCTATTATCGCGTTGGAAAGAGGGAAAGCGCTGCAAATTTTTACTCAGAGTTTTACTGCTCCTGTATTATACAGCTCTGCGGCTCCAATCACTGGTGTAAGTCCACTTATTAAACAAGCCCTTCGATACATGATTATCCACTTAGGCAGCCAACGTAAGAATACGGTAATTTTTTATACAGTGGTACCTCGCGATACGATCTTAATCCGTTCCTGGACCGGGATCGTATCGAAAAAAAAATCGTATAATAAACAATGTAAACTTATGTAATTTAATTCGTGAAACGCCCCCATGTAATCACCAAAATGGTCTATACGTAATAATAATTAGTCACAAAATAGTATATTAAGTACCACATACACACAATAAACATTTGTACCACATTTATAAATTAAAATAACCTTATAAATAAATAAAACTCGGCGCTTCGCCCCCTGCACCCGTATATGATTTCCCCTTAAAGCCTAACGGCTATAATATGATGTACCTTGAAAAGGTTTTTGCTCTCTCTCCCACTGTAGTATATAAGATACCTATTTGTAATTCCCATTGCATTGTATTATTAAAGATCTGACCCCGGTAACTGGCGATTACGTAGTAAGGTGGATCACCAATTGAAGGGTGCCAGTGGCAAAATGACCTAAGTGCCTGAACAACAAATTTTCAGGAGAGCATAAAATGTGCACAAAATGCGTACCTTAGCAACGATCGGTTGTAACTGAAAATCATAGGTAACTAAGCCAGAACTTCACTCCAATAAGAAGTTTTGTCATCAAAACGAACTCGTAACCAATGGTTCTCCGGGATGTAAGGAGGGGGAAATTGGCAACGTGGGATATGGTCTTTTTTTCTGTGATTTTATTATTGATTTATATACAAGGGATGTGGTTTGGTGTCAAATAAATTCACAGCTTTCCAAAAAGTGGTGAACAATTTTTGTGCTATGAAAAATGGCGAAAATAAATTTCCTTAGCAACGATCGGTTGTAAGTGAAAATCATTATAAAAATACGCGCTAATTTTGTCTGACTTTTTCCATCGCTTTTCGGCAGGGGGTCCCATCGCAAAAACCTTTTCAAGGTTGAAATAAATAAATAAAAATACAATTTCTTCTAATATTAAGTTTCTTAAGTAAAATGACAGCCACTGTAGCATTAAGCGCACTCTCTTGAGAAATTGTAGAACCTCTAGTTCCACTACTGCTCACCCTCTGGCACCCCAGACTTCTCACAGTTCTCACATTAATTACATTTCAGTTCCCTGATTAAAAGATTCGCAACGTGTTCCTATTTCTCATTTCTCCTCATAATCATTATAGACACAGTAATGAAAACTTGAAATCAATTTTTTTTACCTAACTTATCTTAAATTTGAGGCGATCATCGTCGTCTTTACTTTCCTTTCTAGTTTTCTTACTAGAAACACTCGCTTCTTCACTTTCTGGGGCACTTCTCTTCGAAAAATATACCTATACCTAAAGAAGCCTGTTTCTGATGACACCTCAAAATGGTTCGAAAATGTCTCATAGAAATGTAATTCTCGTTGTCCATTGCACAAACTGTGCATTTTCTGGGTGCTTTTTTTCTTTTAAATAAAACTGTTCAAGTTTTCAAACCAACCGATGGCTTCCCGTATTTTTGTAAATATCAGTATCGGGATCGTATCGCGAAAAACGTATCGTTTCTTCAGCGCTAAAATTTGCGATATTCCACTTCGTATCTTGAACACATCGTATAGTGAACCCTTCGTATCGCGAGGTACTACTGTATTTCATTTCAGTAATTGAACTAAAATAACTACCTCTGCTTTATGAGTAGCACTTTTGTTCGGGCCATCGAAACACTGATTCTGGACGTGCTGCTATCCGTTCATAAGTAAAAGTTAAAAATCAATCAATATTCTCATTCATTCTTTTCTTCTCCCTCTTCATCCCATGAAATTCTTTCTATTTGCTCTCGCGATCTTTCAATAAATTAAGATTAATTAATTATTAAAATTAATTTTTCCCTCTTCAGTTATTTATTTTTTTTTTAAGGGACGGGAGGAGCCCCTGGTTACTGAGACCACTAGGATCTATTGTGACGCTGTCCCTATTTTTAGTTCAAAACCTTTTCAATAAAATCTTCTTTTATTATTGTTTATTCGTTTATTATTATACTTATTTTATTGTAGTCTATTTTAATATTTTTGGTTGAAACTGACCCAAAATGAATGAATGATTGACTATTCCTTATGAATGATCAGGGAGATTTGTGCTTTCCTTCTTTGTGTAATCCTTATTGCGCTCGTGCATCCCTTTTTTATGTTGCGTATTCTCGCGATCGATTCTCCCCCTTCGTCACTTCTAACTTTCGATCTTGCTTGTAACAAACCACTATTAACGTTTCGATTTTGTTCTGGTGCAAAAATCTTGATAATTAGAGCGTGGATAGTGACAGCAATTCCGCGATTGTTGTCCGTCGGCCCGGCGATTCCCGTTCGTAGTCGAATTTCGAGCGAGAGTGAGCCGTTCGGTGGTGAAGATTTGGAAGGAGTCCGATCTCGTCGAGGAACTGATGCCAACCGCAAGTAATCCAAAGAAGGAAAGGTAATCTATATTTTGAAATGAAAAACCTATATTTAGAAATAGAAAACCTTTAATTTGATTCGGAAAAGCTATATTTCCTTGTTTGAGTCATCAGCGACTCGAGAGATGCTGCTATCTCGGTTCAAGTTAGGAATCAATCGAACAATCTCACCTCACTCGCTTCTTCTTCTCCGTGATTCCACGAAGTACTTTCTGCGCTCTCGCTACCTTTTACTAAAATTCTCCGAAATTGACTTATTGAAAGTAATTTTTTCCCCTCTTTATTTGCTATTTCTCAAGTCGTCGTAGTGGTTTGCAGTGGCCTGTTTTCTATGATATACCACGGATTGTGAATAATGGAGTGTTCGTTGGGTCGGTTTCCTCCTTCACACTCGCGGTAGCGGGAAAGTCAGATCACGTTCGGTGACGGGCGCGTCAAGATTGCTTCTATGGAAACCATACGGGGTGATCCCCATTCACGGGCGCGGTACCGTCAAGATCAAATATGTCCTCCAATATCGGGTGAAAACATCGATATTATCTATATTTTTTCCCCCTGACGGAACGGAAAACGGTCAAATTGGTGTTTTCTTTAATATCCAGAGTTAATTATGAGGCGTTCGGTAACAGCGATTTCTTAAATTTTGACGCAAAATCAACAATTTTATTTTAAGAACATAACATATATTTTTATACATACATAATAAATTTTTTTTGTTAGTAAACCATGCTTAGGATGATTAAATAGTTCCAGTTGAGCGTGGCGGGATGACAAATTTTCGATTAAAAAATTAGTTTTGCATCTCGAGGAAAAATTATGTGCAGCGCGGAAACGCTGCAAATTCTTTCACTGGGGTTTATTCATTCAATGATTCATGATTTGAATTTCTACTAAGCTTTGGAGTCGGGTTGCGTGTTTCACAGGTGATAGAGCGATTATTGAATTTCAGGATTGGCACACAAATATGATCAATCAGATCAATCCAAATACGTATTTTGGTTGAGAACCGGTTTACGTGCAGGAATGATCAACAGATCAACAAATCAATCTATGCTATGCATATAGTACACTATGAAAGTTCTTAAAAAAAAAGTCCAAATTTAGGCCGCCTTGACTTTTTTTGAGGTTTTTGCCGGGATTTTACAAAACTTTGACAACTCTTATAGGGCACTTTAAATTAATTTAATTAGAGAGCTGGCTAAAGAATTGGGGCGTTGTTGGACCAACATGGATTTTTCCTAAAAAAAGGTTGGGAAAAATCGTGCGTACGGTGGGCGGATGGAAAAATGTTTACTGCAGATTTGGATTCTCCACCCTTTGAAACGTAAACCTTGAAATTTTCAAGGGGGGTTACAATTTTTTTTTTTTCAAGAGCGATTACAATGGTTTATTATTGAATAATAAACCAAAATCAGCCATTTTATTTCCTGACTTGCGACACCTCATTTTAATTTGGAAATTTTCGGAAGAAGAAGTAATTTGAACGGATTGAGATATCTCCTATCCGATTTCACCATCGTGTTCAGCGTGGAAAAACCTTTATTAAATAGGGTCACCTGTTCGGGTTTTCGGGTAATTTTCTCCCATTTGAAATGCCCCTAATCGCCCCTTAGAGTGACTAGTTTGTGTCATCTTCAAACTTAGCCTTTTGAAAGCCTAGATAGATTTTTTTGTGAAAATTTGAGCTTTTAATGTCAATTCTACCGAAAGTTATCATCTGGAATGTATTTTTGGTGTCTTCTAACTGTGGATTTAGAATGCTTTGGAATGGATTTTGATGCAAACATTTTTTGAAAACTCTCATTTTAAATATTTTGGACCGAGAACAATTGTTTCTTTTTCTTCGAAAATTCGCTAATATTATAGCAGATGAAAGAATTTTTAATATTTCTTCTTTTTCACGTCAGGAGCAAACAAGCTAGATGGAATTTTGTTCTGTGAGTGAAAAGTAAACTAAACCGATGAAATCGGAGTCAAAACATCGGTATATCGTTATTATCGAATGAGTGGCATCGATGGCAAAACATCTTAAAATTGAGACAAAACATCGAAATTTCGATAATATCGATGACGATATCCCATCCCTAGTCTGGGTCATCCTGTGAGCGTGGCGGAGCATTATTACCGCATCCAGCTCGTTGGAAGGGGCTACTAAACCACTCCATCACCTCGCATCCCATGAAGTTCTTTTTATTCACTCTCGCGACCTTTCAATAAATTAAGATTAATTGATTATTAAAATTAATTTCTCCCTCTTTAGTTACTCTCTCTGGGTAAGTGTAAGTGATCACCCACACTAATTTTGTTCTAGTCTATTTTAATATTTTTGGTTGAAACTGGCCTAAAATGAAGCAAAACGCCGTCAACTCCTTCCTGAGATATGATTGTTTGAAGTTATTTTTTCAAGAAAACCACGTTTTATTCCGTGAAAACCCACACTTCTCCTCTTAAAAACCACTTTTTCCAACCCTTTACCACACCTTTGGATTCAGCATAAACTTTTTTTGGCGTCTGGGGCATATTCGTAATCAAAAACGGACTCCTAAGGACCGCCATTGCAGTTCATACATTAAAAGTCGGATACAATCAACAAGGAGGACAACCTGCCTGTCCAATCTCTATCGAGTTTTATTGGACTATTCCTTATGCATGTTCCTTCTTTATGTATTCCTAATTACGCGCGTACATCCCTTCTGTATGCAGCGTATTCTATTGGTCGATTCTCCCCTTCGTCACTCCTAACTTTCGGTCTTGCTTGTTGGAAAGGATTATCCTCCTTTCTCACTATAAACGTTTCAATTGTGTTACTGTGTAAAAATCTTGAGAAATTTGAACTTGAATAGTGACAACGATTCCGTGATTCGTATCCGTCGGCCTGGCGATTCCCGTTCGTGTTCAAATTTCGACGGAAAGTGGGCCATTCAGTGGTGAACATTTGGAAGGAGTCCGATCTCGTCGAGGAACTGGTGCCAATCGTAAGTAATCCAAAGAACAAAAGGTAATCTTTATTTTGAAATGGAAAACCTTCGTTTTTCCGGAAAAACTATACCTATATCCTTGTTTGAGTCATCAGTGAAAGGTGCTACTATCTAAATTCATGTTAGGAATCAATCGAACAATCTCACCTCACTCGCTTCTTCTTCCCCGTGATTCCACGAAGTACTTTATGCACTCTGGTTACCTTTTACTAAAATTCTTCGAAATTTACTTATTGAAAGTAGTTTCCCCCTCTTTATTTGCTATTTCTCAAGTCGTCGTAAGTGGTAACACACGTAGTAAATTTGCAATAGCCTGTTTTCCATTATATATCACGGATTGTGGATATCGGAGTGTTCGTTGGGTCGGTTTCCTCCTTAACGGCTCTTCCAGGACGGGAAGGACGTCCCCCAGGCCTGGGGAAACATACTGCGGAACATCTTCTGGTGAGTGATCCATAATAATTATGAATGAATGAATTATTCATTATCATAATCCGTGGTTTCCTCATTTATACAGTCGAGTTTAATTTCTTTACCACCCCGCGTAGGTTGGAGTATTTTCCAATCTATGAGCGTGTGTATTCTGCGCGCACATCGTAATGGTGTCACTACCAGAAGATCAGGACGGTATCATGCGAGTGGGGGACTGCTTGCTATTACGAAAATTTGCATAATTGGGTCATGCTGATGTTTGAAACTCTTGTATGGTCGATTACATAATTCTTAATGAAAAGAATGGGGGTTCGTATAATTGACAGTGGGAGGTCTTCCGGGAAACAGGGGACCATCTGGTTTCCCGGGTTTTCACGGGCTCCCACCTCTCAAAAGGATTATAACATGCGTATCACGTTTTCCATCTCGCGAATTATTTTAAGCCCCTACCGCCTCCACACACCCCGGAAATGGAGACGGCGGCGTTAAATTGAAAAGCCGGATAACTCTCGCCCCCCTTCTCCGCCTCCTCCAGTTCGCGTTTTTTTTTTCTCTTTCCCCGCGGAATTAACGAGGAGGAACCCGCGTTTTCCTCATTACCGGCGAGGACGAGCGATTCGAGGCTTTCGCGATCTCGTGGATATAATAGGACGGTTGTCAAGAACGGGAGACGTGTGTGGAATTTCGATCGAAGCCCTGTAAAAGCACACTAGGTGGATTCTCCGTAGAAGGACAACTTTCATGAAGCTGGTACCATACGGCAATGAGTTGTATGCTGGAATGAGTCTAGTTTTCTCAGTCATTTTACGTCCTCAAGGCTTCTACCAAAAATCATATTTCCTTATAAACACATGAGAAAAGTCAAAATTTTCAAGTTGAACATGAAATATTTTCAGTCTTATGGGTGAGTCGACTTATGGTTTACAACATCCAACTTTCAAAATTTGTCCAAAAACATAAATCGGAGGTCAAAATCCGTCAGATCTTTCTGTCAGTTTTTGGACATTTCTATCGATTGTTTACGCACTTACTGAATTCGAAAAACAATTTAATATTACTGTAGATCATTAAACGCTTTGAAACCAGAAAAAAAACATTCAAGAACGGTAGACGTGAGTAGAGAGTCGATCGGAGCCCTGTAAAAAGCACACTAGGTGGATTCTCCGTAGAAGGGCAACTTTCACCATACCACCATAAGACTGGTACCATACGGCAATAAGTTGTATGCTGGAATGAGTCTAGTTTTTCTCAGTCATCAGACGTCCTCTAGGGTTCAACCATACGTCACATTTTCTTATAAAAACTTGTAAAAAGTCAAATTTTTCATGTTGGCCTTGAAATAGGTACTTCAGCCTCATGGGTCTTCCGATTTACTACAAAGTGAAAAGCACACTAGGTGGATTCTCAGCAGAACGGCAACTTTCATGAAACTGGTACCATACGGCAATGAGTTATATGCTGGAATGAGTCTAGTTTTTCTCAGACATTCTAAGTCCTCAACGCCTCTACCAAAAATCATATTTCGTTATAAACACATGTGAAAAGTCAAAATTTTCAAGTTGAACATGAAATATTTTCAGTCTTATGGGTGAGTCAACTTCTAGTTTACAACATCAAACTTTCAAAATTTGTCCAAAAAACATAAATCGGAGGTCAAAATCCGTCAAATCTAGTTTTTCTACATTTCTATCTATTGTTTACGCTCTTACTGAATTTGAAAAATAATTTAATATTACTGTAGATCGTTATACGCTTTGAAACCAGAAAAAACATTCAATCTCATCTGAGATCTGTCGATAAAAAAACAGTTTTAGACAATCCTTGGTGTTGGTCGGAGGATTCTCGAAGTTGCAACCAGCATTTCTCTCTCCTTCTCATACCTTCCTTGGCCTGTGATGTGGTATGTTGTAGTTATCGGTGACAGGTGTTGTGGGTTGTTGTTCAGTTGTGCTGGTTGATGAGTGGTTGTATCCCAGCATACCTGCCCATACCTTGATACCATATGTATTTCAACCACTCTGTCGTATCTTCCTATAAAATTGTAGTCAATATTTTGCAGTGAAAAAAAAAAAACCTATAAACCTCGATGTAAATGACTTTTGGAAACCCACATTAACTAATATAAGAAAATAAAATCGTTTTGAAAATGTTCCACAATAAAAAGATATCAATGACTCACAATTAGTTAATCATTATCCAACAAATAAACTAAACTTCTGCATCCTCCTTACTCATGGAGGGAGGTCCCCTGCCCTCCCTGCCTCCCCTCGAATTACATCACTGTCAACACCGTTAACTCATATTTCGAACAACCGTTTCGTTGGTTTTCTTTCAATTAACTGTTATTTTTATCTGTTCTGTTAAATAACGCCCATCCCCAAATTTTAATTGGATTTTGTCGTACCTAGGCAAGGGGCAAGTTTCGAACGAATAAACTATTTTACCAGAATAAGTAAAATTGTCTTAACTTCATTAAAACAAGGGAACTGTCACAGACCTTTACTTCACTGTCACAAGGTTGATACACTGTCTCAGGTTGGAGTTCCGTTTTATTTTTGATAATGATTAGATTATCTCATCATCTTTTTGCTTAAGGTGGTGGACGGACGAACAAGAGGGGTTAAATTCTGCTTTCATTATTTTTGAAGCAGTCAGCCCCTTCATTAAATCAACTCAAGTCGTTCAAAACTGATTCAGGTACAAGTGACGCGGTTTCAGTTAGGAAAATGAAAAACAACTTGTAGAACCCAGCTTCTTGCTCTTTAACAGCTGTAAGGTAGTATCATAGGGAACAACGCATGCCTGTATTAATTTTTTGCTGATTCTGCTGAATTGAATTCAGTAAGCTTACCGTGTACGAGCTCAAGTAGCTTCCAATATTCTTTTTCTTATGCCGAGACAGGTCGACAGGCTGAAAGTAGAAAGCTTGATATTTGTGCTATTCACTAACGACTTTCTTTCAACATTTTTGTTCGTATTGTTATGAATATTGGATATATATAAGAAAAAGAATATGTAAGTAATTAAATTTATTTCAAATAATGAGAGGAGAACAACATTAGGGTGAACAAATTAAACAACAAATTAACAAATTAAATTATAAACAACATTAAACAGCTAAGGGCGTACGTTTTAGTGCACAGAGTTATCTGTAAAATTAGTGCAAATTAAAATAAGAAAATTGGAAGGTACAGAGAAAGCTAGTACATTAAGTCCATATTGGTTCTAGTTCACTTAAAGATCGGATACAAGCCAATGAAACAGCCGGAAATAAGGAAAATAGTGTTCTTCCTCAAATATCAGTGATAAATTGTGTTAGCTGAGACTAAACGACTTGGCTTAGACCTAACGGCTTGATATAAAGATCCATGAAATTGTTAGTAAAACTTGATGAAAGCGTGTTGAATCATGGTATACGTCATGATTATTACCAGGAGTTAAAAATCCCACAAATGCAGAAATTTCTAATGATATTTTTTTTCTAATGATATATATAGCCTTTATTTACAAAAAAAGAATACAAAATTGATTGGTAAGAAGTAATTTCGAAATAGTTCTTAATATAATTACCAGTGTTAGATACTGTAAAATGAATACCCTTAAAAATTAGGTGGGTATTTCTGATCTCCAAAATTTATAAACCTGTCAGGAGATCAGGAGTTACAAAATGAAAAAATAAGGTAAATATTGAATTTACAAAAAAAAGAAAAAAAAGAGCGCATTCTTGAACAGGATATATTTAATTTAAAGGCTAATTGTTATCAATATTAATAAACTGGGGAAAATTCGTTATAAATATACATACACACTCTGATATCTTGAAATAAATTAATAAGGATGCTTAATATTGCTACTGATGATTTTTTGCTATTCTGTCATTATTCAGTGGAGTATATATGTGATATTTTCGGGGAAGACGCCTTGAAATAAATTAATCAACTGAATCAAGTGTCTAAAATCACGTTTAACTATTCTTGCACTAAAAAAAAAAGATAGAAAAGTGGTTATTTTCCCAGGGAAAGCTTATTTTAGGCCTAAATAATATCGAGTTAAACCGAAAAATACAATATTAATTTATATTTTCCAATATTTTATTTCAAAAAAATGAAACTCCCTAATTGACGTCCCAAGTATGAATTCATCATTATTGTATATACTCAGTTTCTATGAAAATCTTTGAGTTAAAACTGTCGGAGGGAGTTACCACATGTAAAATAAGGTAAGCGGTTGAACTTTGAAAAAAAAATTATTGGGAAAAGGAACATTTCACAACTAGAATTGATTTAATTCATGGAAAAAGCTACGGTTCCAATATTCTATTTGAAAATGGGAGATCATGATTTTAAAATAAATTAATCCTCGCAACAAACATTGGAGGGTAGAATATTCAGCTTCGTAAATAATGGTCTAGTATGACCGTTATAGCCTGCTTTAAAGATCAATCGGATGATGGATTTAATCTGAAAGCTCAACCATGCTGAATATATAGGCATATTAGAATGACAAGCTCCACCCCATAAGGAAATACAATAGGTCAGGATAGAGTATACAAAATCATGAAACATCATTCTAATAACCTTCAAAGGCAAGATACTGTTGAAAAAATAAAAAATAATCGACGTTGTTGTTATATAGTTACTAGTCTGCAAGATATGGGGTACCCATTTCAAGAATTTATCCACTAGTGTACCTAATATTTTTGGTGATACACTCTAGAAATCAATGGGCAGGTACACAGCTGACCGGAACAGACTGCATTAGATATGATTGTGAAGGATTGATAGATGAATATGAAATGACCCTACTACCCGCAGACTTCTTGCAAGCTCTTACGATTGGGCCATGGGAAAATGTTTGATATATGGTACGTGTTCATACTTACGTATATACAATGAAAAATATTAATTAAACTGACGAATTAATTTCACCGCTTAGAAGTTTGATTGCAATGGGACTTGGTGAGACTAGACGATCTCGTAGATTGACCATAAAATGAACGAGTTGAATGTAAAATTATCAAAGATATAAATGAGATAAAATCATGATGAAGCTCTCGGTCTGGAAAATGCGGAGTTCTAGAGAATTATGGCAATATAATAGATTGTATTGATGGAATACCATTAAATGTGAAGTACATTACGTGAGTTATATTTTTCTTTCTGACATTCAACACAAATCAAATCACGGAATATTTTTATAATTCTATGTAATAGATACTAAAATTCTCAACAATTTTAGCCTTTATTTGAGTAAAACGTTACTTAAATCTAGAGCAGAATAAATGTGCCTATTCACTTGGAAACAATGAATATTCACGTTATTAGGTCAAAACGGAGGGAAAGTAAGAAGGAACTTAATATGCTTTATATGTGTATATAAGTAGATGTTATACATAATATATGCTACTTCAGATCTTAGTATTAAGCACCCAGCAACTGGCTCGTTGGTCTAGGGGTATGATTCTCGCTTAGGGTGCGAGAGGTCCCGGGTTCGAATCCCGGACGAGCCCCATATTTTTTGCTCTCCTCGTTTTCCTTAGGTACGACCGATATCAATATAGATAGGTATACATTGGTGTATATTGGATAGTAGTCATCAAGTTGTTGTTGTGAGACGCTCCTAGCTTCAAGTCCAACATTCTTTTGAACCTTCTCCTATTTTGCTTCTGGACAACTTTAAATGCTCTACAACGGTTAGTAGGTAACTTGTTTTGACTTTATTTTTCTTTATGAGAGTAACTGAAGGGTGATTCTGGAATTTGTATGGTGTTTATGGCTGTTTAACTAGCGTCGCTTGTAACTCATTAGGAATTCATAAAATTTCCCCTGAAAAATTCAGGAAAATTATATAGAATTGACTCATTAATTAAAAATAACTACACAGACGTTGGCATCTTCGGAGAATAAATGATTATAAGTTCAAATTCAAGGCACAGGATGATACTCCTGCAATCTAAAAACCTCCAGGTATTACCTCGGGGGCAACAGTTTTAGGAAAATTGAAAGGGAAGGCTGGGATCCTTACTCATCACAATCCCGTGAGTGGTTGCGGGGCTGATTCGAGGAAAAGGATTTTAACGGACAGAATCTGGAATAATACTGTTGTTTTTACGTTCGTAATCGATAGAAGTGCCTTTAAAGAGTCGAATGGGGTCCACTTTACGTTCATCCGTTGGCTCTCCCGAAGGGGAACTTCGGCAGAAAAATAAATTAAACAAAAACAAACCGTTTTAAGAAAACTTTTATTTAAATGCCCTAGAAAGAAGGAAATAAATTTTTACTTATAAATTTTAACTGTCTACTTACAGCCTATATACACAATTCATAAAATCATAAAAGCTTGTCGCAACGTTTGCGTAAGTAGCTACTAGATATATATCTGTAAGTATTTACCAAATTAAACTGAAATGAAAAAAGAAACTTATCGGAATAAGTAGGTCAATGATATAGGAACTAGTTAATTTACAAAAGCCTAAATCTCGCGACAAGCTTTTATGATTTTATGAATTGTGAATTGTGAATATAGACTATAAGTAGACAGTTAAAATTTGTAAGTAAAAATATATTTCCCTCTTTTTTAGGGCATTTAAATAAAAGCTTTCTCAAGAAGATTTTTTTGTTTAAGTTATTTATTACTTTTTAGTCATCGCTAGGTAGGTTACAAATTTTAACTGTCTACTTATAGCCTATATTTATGGTATCTACACCAAATTTCAGGGGGATTCCGAAAAGAGCTTGTTCTTTTTTAATTAGCATTTTTTCTCAACTTCAACTTCCTCTCAACAAGCCCTTTCATTTGAAACCAATATTGTAGAAATGCATTAAAATCACTATTCCGCCATCTTTGATGTTTCCGCCATATTGGATTTAGAATGACGTCACATTACTTTTCGAGTCACTCTCAACAAGCCCTTTCATTTGATACCCAAATTGTAGAAATGTATTCAAAATGACTGTTCCGCCATCTTGGATCATCCGCCATATTGAATTTAGAATGAACTAATCGTGTATTGTCATCCAATCTAAACGTGAATACAGAATTTCAGCTTAATCGGTTGAGAGTATCTGCTTCAAAATCGGGTCCCAAGATTCCACCCGAACCCGAAGATTCCTTACATACGTACATACATACATACATACATTGCAAGTTGAATAAAAGCTTTTAAAAACATGTCTTGGACATAGTAAAAATGGACATCGCCCGTCTGGGTACTGTAAGGCAAAAACACCTTGAGTGGGTATTGAAATAGCGCCTGACTGGGTAAGCTCACCTGACCATCGACAGCCCAACTGGGTCCCTACTATGGGCACAGGTCACTAATTTTAAAAATTGTTCCATGTTACTTGTGTTTCTCACTTGTTTGTGTTACTTGTTCATGATAAATACCATACTTTTTAATGCACATGTTCGTAACTTTTTACTCTCGAAATTCACATGTACACGATGTTCACGAGTAGACACATCTGTCATGTATTAGATATAGTCCTTATCATAATAATAACAATAACAATTGAATTTACACGAATACGACGTACCTGATTTTTTTGGGGTGTGATTCTGTTCGTATTTCGTCGATGAAATTCTTGACATAGCTTTGTCCGCCCACAGCAGAACACCACACTTTCGGTTTGAATCTGGTACTAGAATAAGGGTTTGGAAGTACAAGTTGACAAGTCCGTTAACAGATAAGACATACGGAGGATATTTGAAGTATTGTGTGCTTGACTACAAGGGTCTCCGGCTTTTGGGACACACAACGATTTTCTGGGAAAGGTAGATGAAAGAAATAGCCAAAGGTCCCGCATATTTCGAATAAACGCTCGAAACATACACCTTTTCCTCTACTCTGCATGGTATAAAGCTTCAGATTCTAGGAAGACAGGACTATCCATATCCATCTAAATCTGAATTTTTCCGAACGGTCCAATGCGTGGAAGTTCTGATTTTGTTCAATTTTTCTCCATCCCACGGAACCTTTTCACAATGTTTCCGCCATTCGTTTGTGTAGAACCGCGGCAATTTGTTTATAAAGTCTGCTTATACACACCTGCGACGTTTTATTCACGCGATGCGGGAGGTGGGAGTTCTTTCCAGACGGTATCGGTCGTCGAATGAGTTTTATTCAAACCTCTTTTCCCATTACTGGTCGTATTTCCCACCCTTCAAACAAACTAGATTCCCGCCCGCATCCCCGGAGACTCTTGCCACAGCTATTACCTGCCTCCGAAGAAACGTGCTGGTTTCCCACTGCCGCTCCCTACCTCGAACTTCCTACCTCTCTCTCTCTCTCCGTTTCAAAACAAACAAGAGGGAGAAAGACGGGTTGGAGCAAGGGAAATGCGACAATAAGCTACTTTGTATGGATTAAGCGCCGAGTCCGGGGAGGTTTTGCGGGGCCCTACGATAAATTTCCAAGCGGTTTTCAGCCTAGTTGCTTCCGGGACGAGTTTCGCATCCTTTCCGGGGGACTAACTCCCCAGCGTCTAACTCCGTATAATCGACGCACCCCCCCTCCTCCTATACCGAACTCAATACCACCGTATGACCCTTATGAACCGCTCGACCGGCGTAGGTGGGTTTTCTAGAAAGTTGAACAGCTCTGAACGGTCCAATCTGATTTTACTCTCATTGTCCTGAAACCCAGAAACAAAGGTTTTAAACGTTTACAGGACGGCAAAGGTTCCCTTGGAAGCTGCAGGATTTTACGCTGTTTGCTTCGTGGGAGGAAATACATGCCAGAAGTTCAGTCATTTGCACGCGATCAAGGACATTGAGGCAAAGAGCTTTGCAAAGGATTTTTCTGGAACTTGATTATAGAAAGGCTGACCTGAAGTTCCTCCCACGGACATTTATCTACAGAGATTGTATGGTTCCTCCTGGTCTGGTGTCAGATAAACCGGATCGTCTTACTCCGTTGAGTATTGTGATTTATGACACCATATGCCACCAAACTGCCAATTTTTCCAGCTTGCATTGCCTCCCACAATCTATTGCTGGAACAATCCGACTTGTAAAGTTCAACAGATTTTCATAAACCCTAACAAACCAAAGGTTTAGATGAATTTAATATGACGGCTTCATTGTCAGTTCATTGTCAGGAGTCACCAGCCGTCCATTTCGCACCCCCTCATAAACCAAACTCAATACCGCCGTATGACCCTTATGAGCCGCTCGCCCGGCGTAGTTGGTTTATCTAGAAAGTTGAACCCCTCTGAGCGGTCCAATCTAATTTTACTCTCTTGTCCTGAAACCCAAAAGTAAAGGCTTTAAACATCTACTGGACACCATAGACTCCCTTGGGAGCTACAGGATTTTACGCTGTTTCCTTCACGGAAGAGTTCAATCATTTGCAGGCAATAAACGACACTTAAGCAAAGAGCTCTGCTAAGGGTTTTCGTGGATTGAAGGAAGTTTCTCTCATAGACATCCATCTACACATTTTATAGATGTAAGATTATAGATCTATGGTTCCTCCAGCTTTGGTGTCAGATAAACTGACCTATGATTGTCCTACTATGTGGAGCATTGTGATTTACGTATCTCCATATGCCAGCAATCTATTTCTGGAGCAATTCGACTTGTAAAGTTCAACAGATTTCCATAAACTATAACAGAACAAAGGCTTAGACGAATTTAATATCACAGCTTCATTGTTAAGTCAGGATTCCACAGTCATCCATGTCAATTTTCATCCTAATTGCTTCCAGGGCGAGTTTCGCATACTTTCTTTGGGACTAACTTCCCAGCGTCTAGCTCCGTATACTCGACGCACCATCTGCTGTTACGTGAAACTGGATATTACTGTCACTTACCCTTATCGCGCTCCTGAACCCCTTGACCGACCTGGGAAGGGTTCAATCTTATTGTACTCTCATAGCTCAGAACCCGGAAACAAAGATCTACGGAATTTTGCACCATTTTCTCAAGAAAGGAAATAGTAGCGAGGAGATCATTTCCATGCGATGAAGGGCAATAGATTGTTTTCCTTTTAGCATAAATGTAGGAAGGCTGATCTTATGTTCCTCTCATACATGGATATGACAGGTGTAATACGTTGAGTATTGTGATTTACATTTCTTCATGCTTAATTTCGTGGCTAACTCCCTGGTGTCTAACACCGTATGAGCGACTCACCTTCTACTATACCAAACCCGAAACACCATATGACCCTCATAGTGCTCATAAACTGCTCTACCGACTGAGACCATTTCTCTAGAAAGTTGAACTTCTCTGAATGGTTCACTGTAATGTACTATCATAGCTAAGAATCCATGAAAAAAGGAAACAAACTTCCAAAAGGAATTTGAAACTAAGAGGAACTGTCGACGAATATGTTGATGACGTCCAAATCGATGAAAACTAAAATTGAAATGTTCATAATTTGTTGAATGAAGATCACATTCCACACTTCTTCTACATCTTTGTCAAAAAGTGCTTTTATTCCAACTACAATCAAATCAAAAAGGTTATACGGTGTTGGTGAATTTTGTACTTCATTTTAACTTGCACGAACAACTTATCACGAGTTAATAAAGTTTAATGTTACGTTCATGAACATTTTCGTAATTTTGAGTCTTACCCTTCTTCCCCTGCACCCTTCAATTATTGGCGAAATACTAACGATTCTCTTGAAAGCGTTGGAAAGTGGGGTTTTATGCTGTTCCCTCATGACATATGATACGAAGGACAGATGAAATTGACGGATTTCAATTATTTGGAGCCGATGAAGGAACAATTAATTGTTTTCCCAGGAAAACAGGTAGATGCTGGAATATAGATGTTTATCAATATGGAATGGTTTGATGTCTGCTAAATCTGATTTGGAAAATCCCACATTGTTTTATAATGGATTCTAGGAACCAATCGAATTCAGGAGTGGAGGTTGAAGGTATATAATTTAAAAATGAGGGCCCATATTGTGAGGTTATCGTGGAAACAATTTATATGTTAAAATGACTTGTAGGTTCCAATAGAATTTTCCCTGTATTCCATAAGAAAAAATCATCTCGTTTCTCTTCAAGCGTTGTCTGCTGCATTTGATAAATCCAAAATATTATTCGTTTGCTAAGAATCAGAAATACTTAAGTCTAAAAAGTGGATTTGGGTAGTTTTGGTTTAATATTTTGGAACGCAATGCCATCATTAGAATTTTAATGCTTCTTTATTGCTCGATCAATTTCGTTTTCAATTATAGACTATTTCAGAGAGCACTTACATGTGACCTTAACTGGGATGCTAAAATGATTTTGCTCAAAAATGAGCTCAAATTTTGCCAAAATCTCCACGTACAATAGCTGAACAATGGAAAGCCGGCTAAAAGTCTGCAGATTTGTTTTTATTGACAATTTTTCAATAAGATTCTTGAACTCAAATTTAATGTCTAATCAATTTTTTCACAATAGGTTTGTTTTGACAATAGGTTCAGAGCCAGTTCAGAACCGAACACGCCCCTTTTTGGCTGTTTTGACACGCTGGAACTAGTTCTGAAAAATCTCGAACCTTTGGTTCGCTGTTCGGTTAAGGAGTCCAGTTCGAAGATTTTTGCCATAACTTTTAGTCCGAGACATGCGCAGTAGATTTATCGTGTTATCAACGGTTATTATCTATTCCCACCCAAATACGGCCTACCTACACCGTTGAAGTTGTGAAAACAAACTTTGTTTCAAGGATAAATTCCGAGGTTTACAACAATGTCTAGTTCGTCATAAGTTCGAGTGATGAGGACCCCACCGTCATGAACCTGGCTTCAGCTCGTTTGGCGAAGAAGTAGTGGAGTACGTAGTTGATCAACGGCTCCCCCCAAAAACGGAGAATTTCCAGGAAACCGTCGCTCAATACAACGAAGTGGAATTTATCGAGCTTTTTAGGGTGAGTCGGCGTGTGTTGTTAGGATTCGTCGATCGGTTCGAAAACTCCTCGTATAATTTCCCCGACTCAAATGTTCCAAGGTTCCAAACTAGTTCGGAAAGCGTTCGCACAAGTAGACCGAATACCGAAAGTTCTCGGTAGTTCTATCCCTCCCCCTGTAGGTTCTGGTTCTATCCCAAACTGGTTCGGATCCTCTTGTCAAAACAAACCTACTGCCATTGGTAGAATTAGTGGAAATGTCATTTATCCTTAACATCAGTTTTTCGCTCATTACATTATCTAGAAATAGATTTTTTTCTGTCTTAAATTCAAATGAATACCTAATGAATTTTTAGAGTTCAATTAATAATTTAAGTTGCTTAAATGCGTGTATTCCATTTGATTTTCTGGTAGGTAGGGGAGGCAGAATATGTTGACAAATTTGTTCACACTGTCGTGGTTCATGACTGTATCATTTTCGTCTACATATGGATGATGAAGTACCTGAAATCCTCCATTATTGAAAAGCTGTTCATTTCCGCGTCCCATTCTCAATATAGAAATCTTAATTGTAGCTCCATGCAGCCGAAATGCCTTCACAGTTCCAAGCGCTGCATCCAAAGACTCCCGT
This sequence comes from Creontiades dilutus, assembly GCA_031894815.1. Classification (NCBI taxonomy): domain Eukaryota; kingdom Metazoa; phylum Arthropoda; class Insecta; order Hemiptera; family Miridae; genus Creontiades; species Creontiades dilutus. The sequence goes on from JAVIWC010004352.1 coordinate 128,411, forward strand.
TATAATATTTCTCTCGGACGATGAATATGGATGAATTTCTCCCGTTTACGTCTGGCAAAATGTAAATCAGTCATTTCTGATGCGACCGAGGGGCCGTGGCATCAAAATACGGGCGCCTTAAATTTATTAACGTTTTCACCCTTTAAAATTTATTATTATTGACGGGGAAGTTGATTAAGGGGCTGCGTGGCCGTTTGAATATGGACGGACCTTTCAGGTTGATTTGCATAGATTATCAGATGACGCTTTAAAAGGTCTTTTCGATGGTTGATCATATTGAAATTTCGATTAATACCCGTTTTTAGAATTGAAGAGAATTATATGTGGAGATATTTAGATGATGTATCATTGACTGGTAGACTAAGTTTAAAGTTATAGATCTGTGACCAGTTCACATAAATTTCACTAGTCAATACTATGATGGTTTTTAAATGGGGTTAAATTGACCTGTTCGTTTATGCATTCTTTATTTCAACAAACACAACATTCCGGCGACATGATGGCCGCCCTCATAAGGCACTATTTATCACCGTTCCCTCCTGATCCCGCAAGCTTCAACTCACTTCATCTCTTTCACATCTATTTTATGAATGTATGCATCTAGATTATAATATCGATGATTTAGAGAGATTAGAGAGAAGAAGAGGAAAACTCATCAATTTTGTTTACTTCTTGATTGTTTCCGAAGACGAGTAGCCAGCTCTCGCTCTATCTCAGAAAATATGAATACACGTAAATCTATGTTTCAACTCAAAATATGTTCTTGGATTGATCAGTTGCAAATGGTATGCCTGAATTCAATAATCGCAGACCTTGCAGCACACGAGTGAAAGTTTGTTTGAGTCACTTCCCGTTGATGTTTTTTCAAGATTATTTTTTCTCTAAGTTGTAATGTAGGATATTAAGACATATTTTTTTTTTTTTTTCGAAAAAATTACCAACCACCGATTGCCAATTATGTTTTTTGTTGATTTCTTTTTTTAATAAAACATGATTTTGTTTTATGTAGTGTACCTGGCTACTGTGTTTGAAATATTGTTTTCAACCAGGCCCCAATGACAGACAACATTAGCGCTTGTGCCTATTTTTCATTTCCCCAATAATGGTTTTTTTTTTTAAATTTTATTGTACCAAGTAATAACTTATTAACAATATTATATTGAAAATAGGGATAAGTATTCAAAACTAAGATACATCACTGAGTTTTGTCCTTTCTGACTGATGGTTCCACTCAACTACTTCACAAATAGGCAAGATCAAGTGGTTTGGTACGCTTTAGTCTTCTGGTGATGTCACTTGTGTCAAGGAGATGGACAGCTTCCTCGTTGACGTGATATCTTAGCCGTTGGAGATGACTCACAGCTTGTCGCTTTATAGCCTCGCTAACTGTTTCGACCTGAAGTTCATGATGGAGACGTTCATTTCGAAAGTACCATGGTGCATTCACAACAGTTCGTAGCACATTATTTTGAAAACGTTGGATGATATCTCGATTTGATTGAGCTGTACAGCCCCACAGCTGGGCTCCATAGGTCCAAACCGGTTTCAGGACCTGGTTGTACAGGGTTAGCTTATTCTGGATCGACAGCTTCGACCGTCTCCCCATTAGCCAGTACATTTTCCTGAATTTGAGTAGGAGTTCTCCCTTCTTTTTTTAACATGGGCTCCCCCCCCCCCCCAATAATGGTGAAAAGGTTGAATTGGACTTGGAAATGCTATGAATGATACGCATGCAAATATACCGTTGTAGGACAAACTCGTACATATGAAAGGTAAGGGAAAGAACAAGGAATGTCACAAAAAATAATTTTTGAGAAAAATCAGATTTTATATTTTGAACTTATGAGAAATGAATATTTTACACATTACAAAAGGAAAAAAAATTACCAGACACCCATGAGTTCCATTTGACGTAATGCAAAAATTTGACAGCAAAAAATTACAACCAAATTAATTATGCTAATTCAAGCGGTCAATGTACCATTTCTACTGGAATAAAAGAAGGAATGTCCAGTTTTTGAGCGGTACTGACTGCAGGTTGTCAGAATTAAATCCTTGAATGGGGTAATGTCTCATAATAACGTTGAATACGAGGGTTACAACATTTTTTCAAGACTTGAATGTCATCATACTGGGTTTTGACAACTTCAGTTTTTTTTGTATGCTCTAATGGAAACTTTTCTAGCTCTTCTCCTGATTGTGATGGGGTCACTCATCCAAGAACCATTGTACGAGTCACCATGGAAAACCAGTGCAGGCTTTTCCTTCAGGACTTTTAGCTCACGTACTTTCCGCGTCCGAAATGGGCATTTTTTCACGAATTTCGGATCTAAAAAATTAGTCCTTTGCCGAATATTGCTCTGCTGTACCTTGACGAAACACTGCAGTCTTTTGCAATGGCAGTCATCTCCAACTCGTGAGACTGCATTCGAACCTTTTTCATAACATCAGACACACGACCAGTTCGCTTCCTTTTCTTACTATCACGAATGTTTTCAGCACTTTCATCGTCCTCGGAACTTATTATGTAGAAGTCAAATAGAGAGTAACACAATGCAGACACTGACACAGACTGTGGACTGGTTTAGTTTGAAACTAAATTCGTAATCGATAGTGGCAATGAATGTGAATCATAGAGCAGTATCGATTGCAGAAGGTTACAATTCGGACGTTCCTCGTTCTTTCTGCCTGGCGCCGAATCTTTCCTTGGCTCTAAGTGAGGCATTCATACTTTTTTCCACTTTGAGTTTTACTTGACAGTTAGTACCTATAAAAGCATACAGAATGTGCTGTCGAGCTAGAATTCGGACAAAATGACATTCCCTGTTTTTTCCCCTTACCCTTCATATGCAATTATTGTTCACTACTATGTCCCTGGTTACTAGCCAATGCCCCTAATATGTATGTAGGTTATACTCGTAATGTGTACATATGGTTCGTTAGGTAGTCTTACGATGATGTACTTAGTGAGTCTGTAGGTTCTCTGGTCCTTCCATTCACAATGTTCTTGAAGTCAAACGTTCATACTCTACTCAACTTCTTGAAGTAATTAAGAGCTTAAACATCAAAATAATTACCGTGAACTGTTCTCAAGGACCCTTCCTTGAATATTCATGCGATTTTGACATCCTCACTCCTAATTTACCCGGAGGGGCGAAGGAGGTCACTCCACAATCCCACTACGAACCTCATACTACTGAATCTGGTTATCGCGGAGATAGCTCGGCGAGGGGCTTGTACGGGGAGGCGGGTGGATGGGTCTTCACGGAAATTGAAATCTTCCGACCGGGAGAGCTGACTCTATTGTCCGTGAAATCCGCTTTTACGCGAAAATTTGCGGCTCCCGAGTCCATAGCGGGTAACGGAGGGGGGCCAGAAGAAGCTTCGGGCTCTGCTGCCATCAGCCTTGATAAGTTCTTGGGTTCGTTTCACGGTCTCTTGGTTCGCTCTGTTGTCACAATCTAGTTTAACGAAGGGATTATCAGCAACGGGGTTTTTTCTTCTTTTTCGTTGCATATTGAAGGGCTTTGATGTATTATTTATTTTTCCACGTTTCGAGAATTGAAATAAGATTCACAAGAACCCGGAATTGCATCCAACCAACATACAGAGAAGCTAAAATATCTCCCAAATTGATTGGACAATTTGTATTTTGGTTAATTATTTTGCTGAACAAAACTTAATGAATCTGGGTAAAAAATCACATTTGAGCCAAGTTGACCTTTTGAAGCCTAATGGCCATCTTCACCAGCTGTGAACAAAACACACTGTAATTCGGGGGTGCCGTAGGGCATCTTGAATTTTTTGGCGAACTGCCCAGTGAGTGGCGAGTTCAGAGCATCGAGTGTTGGAAGAATAAGACTGACCATCATAAATATGCTCAACGGAATAAACTGGCTTCCACTTGCCAAGTTCTATGCTGGTGCTTGGTCCCACCGACGGTTTGCCAATTCTATTGGGATAATCAAATGTTAAATGGATATATTCAGGGGTACCCACCCCTCATGACGCACCCCCCCCCCCCCTAAACTTAGAAACACCCCCCCCCCCTCCATGTAAGTTGGTACCCCCTCCCCTAAACAAAAATGTAAAAAAAAAAAAACTCGTAAGCAACCCTGATTTTATCTAAAACTAAAAGAAGATGTATATAGGTATTGAAAACCATGCCGTATGCCGGCGCCAAAATCACGGAAAATATTCGAACACTGTCATTGTTATTTATACATTTTCAGATAGAAAAACAAACAGTATTTAACTTAATTACTAGGTTCAATATTATTGACGTTCTAGTGATGTAATATGTTATTAACTGTCATCACGTTAAACACTGTTTCAACCAACTTTACCCCCCCAAACTTGAAGTTGAAACTCCCCCCCCCCCCCAAGAATTTCAATGACGCAGTCTGCGTCATGGCCCCCCCCCCCCCCCTGTGGGCACCCCTGATATATTAATAATAATGAGTACCTGTATAGATGTCTATATTGAAGAAAACATTAATAATGGTACTTGATGAATAATCAACCAATGCAGAGGTCTGACTGACCCGTAGCCCTAAGTCATTTTATCAATTTTTATGTTGTTTTTCGAAATTTTGAAATCCATTCATTTTCTTCTTCTTCTTCTTCTCCTCGAATTCGCTAAATATTTTCTTGCCTTTAATTCCTCTTTAGCAGCCAATTTTATCGTTGACCGCTGAATTAAGCAACATTATGTAATTGCACCTTATACACTAAAAAAACCAAAGGATAAAGAAAACACCGAATATTTAAAACCAAATACGTTTTTTTTCCAACAAGTTTCATAAAATTACAAAAAATCAAAGCTACTACATATTGCGACGTAGTCGTTATTTTAAATTTTTTATTTTACACGATTATTAAAATATAAATATATCCGACATTAGTGAACAAGGAAGAAAAACGTAATCTACTGGAAGCTTAAGATCTAAAATCTACTTCGGCTATGGTGGTGCAAAAGGATCAATACGGTCAAAGGGTCAACAACATTCAATGATTTGTACAATAATGACTTTTTTCGTCTTTTTTTTCTTTGTTAAAACAAGTGACAAGGGAAAGGTACAAAGATAAATAGGGGGGTGAGAACGAAAATGTACTGGCAGCCGCGGAGATGAATGGAGGATTTAGTCATATTCCGCTCCGATGGTGATGCTGATGCCGTTCGATACGATCCGGGTCGAGTGGTACCACGAATTGGTGTCCAGGACAACTGCGAACAAACAAATATACATTTTTATGAATTTTTTACTGAAACAGAAAAAAAGAGAAATATTAATGGGACAGGGTTATTCTGATTCAAACAGGGTTATTTTTTGTTAGAAGAAGTGAAAACAATTGAAGACCACAGGGGAAAAAAGGGCTCATTCGAATTTTCCCGAGAAATGAGTGAGAGACGGTTTGTGATAGATTTTGGCATGACGGGTTCAATAATTATCCCACATCAGGGGGAAAACCTAACGGTCGAGAAATGCGTTTGAAAAATTCGTTCATGGGAAGAATGGGCCATCTTTTACAAACAAGGATAAGGCGTTGGTCAATCAAAAATCCCCGGCTGAGAGCCTCAAGAGTGGTTTGACGTTTTCAAGACCTCCAGGATCAAACCACGCCCTTTTCTTGTGGATAAAGGCGACAACTGCGTTGTCAGGGATTGGACTTCTTTCCTTGAAAAGCGCTTAGACAAAAAAAGCACCCATGAAAACTTGACCCTTGCGTGAATTAGAGGCCGAAGCCCGTCATCTAAGGTTGGTTTTCCATCGCAATTGCTACAATGCAGCATTTTGTTGCAATAAATGGCGGGGTGGCGCGAAAAAGAAGAGCTGTGTTGGAAAGATAACTTCACCTAATATTAAACAAGAAGAATCAAACTTTCAAAGGAAAAACAGGCCGATCTTAAGCACTTGATGCAGTTCTGAGGAGCGAAAGCAAAGAAATTCTTTTCCTAACTAACGCGCAATGCTAATTAAATTGCTCTGCTAACCCGTTTTTCCACTGTACAAAGAGGGTTTTGAGTGTATTTTGATTTGTTATTTTCATCAAATACGATATATTTCCTATTCGTTGTCATCAAAATGTTCCCTGGTACCTGAAGACCTAATCTATGTTGGAAAAGTCCAGATTTAGCATTTCAGCTGTTCCTAACGGCGTTTTTGGTACCAAAACAGCCCCCATGAAAAATTGATAAACAAGGTTCTTCCCCTGAGGTCTTCAATTGTAATATAACATGAGGTTAACAATAAATCGACGAAGGACGACCTAAGATCAAAATATTATGGAATTTTCCCGGTCATGTCAAATGGGATGGAAATTCCCACACGGGATCAGAACGCCCGTATAAATAAGCCCGGACCAGCCCAAGGGGATTCATTCAGGTCCTCTCCCATGATCCTGTCATTCTGTTCTAAACTTACTCTGCTCTTTTAAAATTTAGCCCTAAATTCACAGTTGTCGTAGCCACTTGGTTGCTCCAGCTGTCGCGGCTGTTATACTTGCAGTATTTACAGTGCAACTGGGTTCCTAGGAACCCATTCTCCTGCACAAGCGAGTTGTGACCGTATTCCCCCTCTGGGAATCACTTCCCTGGTATCGGCTGGATTCGATCGACCATCTGTTCAACGACTGTCAAAACCGAGGCGCATTCGGGATCTGGTCACAGACTCGTAAACTCTACTATGAAGAGTAAACAATAGACATTTACCAATATTATTTGACCAAATTGTGGCGTGGAACATGAAATTTGTTTTATTCTACCAATTCCGTAACATTTAATGCTCCAATATAAAATAATAGTGGAAAAATGCTTTTATTTTTTTTCCACTTACAGTAAAACATTTTTTATTGGGGAATGTTTATATAAAACGGTCTTTAAAAAATCTAAAAAAAAAAGGAATTACTTGCTCCTTGACGTGTCGTAGCTGACGCCTGAAATTAATTCGGACGATCTTGCTCAACTGTCCCTTCGTCCCCCCTTCTAGGAAATACGTAAATAACCATCATGTTCAAATTCATATTTACAATCTAAATTTAACTCTTCCATATTAGAATATCCGTCGAAAATTACATGTTCAAAATTTTGCAACTCAATACCATGGTTTCATCCGTTCAAATTTGATGTCCCCTTAAATTCACGCCATTATTGATTCCGAATTTACCTGAAGGTAGCGGAACCTTTGTTTTCACCTTTGGGAAGTGACTATTTTTTGTCACCAAAATAAACATTTCCACACTTATTTCACGTTTTGGATCATTCTGACAACTTTCGTTTCGTGCCTTTATGTGTTTCTGTGTGTGTGTATCCATGTAACAAGTTTAGTGAGTTTCCTACGTTTTTCATCCGATATTGATGAAACATTCTGGGAATATCTGATTAATTGCGTACGAGTTCCATTGCTCTCAAATCAATGCAGCATTCTACGCAAGCGCTAAAGTAATGTCCATCAAACATAATTTTCTCACGTTCTAGTTGTATCGATTTCAATAGAGTCGTCGGATAATCGGCAGCTGGTGGGCGTGCGCGAAAGTGAAATCCTTGCCTCAATAGTTTTCTCTCGATTTTGATGAAAATCTCACTCGATACACGGGATGGCTCCCAACAGGTTTTGCACAGGAACGCAGACTTACAACATACTTACGTAACTTGTAATAAACAATATTTATATATAATTCTTGTAGGTATAAAATGAAAAAGAGTTAAACTAAAGAAATCATTTTGGAATGTCTTAAAACTCCTTGCAAAAAACTGTAATATGCAGCTTTTTCGGAGATTCACGGTAGCTATTTTCTTAAGAAATTATCTGAAAACATTTGAATATTTTCTAGACTGTGGATTGCCCAACGATTTTGGGAGGCTGGGATAAACTGAAAATTGATTAAACTCGATACCTGCAATTTTAGTTTTTCGTTTAAAACTGTTCATTTAAGAGTTTATTAGATTGAGCTTAAAACGTTCTACGGAATGTCGAATGAATTATTGGGTCGGAACGATGTTATTCTAGGAAAAACAAACATGAATTTGTTTTCCTCGCTGATAGATGAGTTCCTTGAATTTGAGATAGGATTTTCCTGCAGACTGACGGATGGATCCTCCCGTAGAAAATTCTAGGTTAATGGAAAATGAGAGAGGGGATAGGAGAACAGAAATTCACCCTCATCGCTGTTCTTTAAAGTTGACTTAGCGAGTTAGCTAGAACTGAAGTAGTATTGTTATGAAGTGATGCTAAGCCCGCACGACGTGGAGGTATTCAAGGAAGGGTATAACTCGCGCCCCGTTGTTGGATAAATAGTCGGCGCACCCACTCTCTAGTATTGAAGTGTTATTCTAGGTAGGTACATATGTAGAAGCACTATCGATGTAAATATGGACTTGTACTGTTGTTTATTAGCACAATACAAAAACACTCATATACGGTCGTTGTAATTGTTAAGGGCCATGAGCAATATTTTATATTTTCCATTTCGTTGATTGGACAAAGGATGAAATATGATTTCTTTCATAGAGAAGTAAAAAATTTGAGAAGAAGGATACTTCTTTTCTTCAAAAAGATGGTATTTATATGAATTTTGACAACTAAATATATTTTATTAAAACCATAATTGGCTGCCTGATTACAATAGGCGTGTATTCTAAGCTGATGCAATAACTTTGTAAACAAGGACTGTTTGGTACAGATGAATAGGTAGAGATCCTTGTTGGATGATTTGGAAACATTGAGGGAACTTGGGTTTGTATTAGATGTCAATCCCCCTCTACCCTATCGTTCTTCAACTACTATATCATCATGACGATATTCTCGTCCCTCTCTGATTGACTGCTATATCAACTACCAAACGTTCATATTTAAGGTGCACGTTTTTAGGTGTCTCACATCCGCGGATTCCTGGAAATCCTATTCACTTGGCTCCTACTTTATATCAGTATCTAATAACCTAGAAGGCCTTCTTTCATTTTCGTTCCGTTATTATAAATTCTTAGTTATTGTTCTCACTTAATTATCAACTCCACCATTTACCTCAAAACACCACTGAGCTTTTTGTCAGTGGGCTAATTTGTTTTGTATGGAAACTCATGTGTATGTTCTAGAAATTTGTCTTTTGCCAATAAATAAATAAACTAAACCAATCGAGACGAAGTTGTGGTAACCCATTTCAAGGATCGTTTCTATTCCCACGAGAAAAAGAGTTTTAATGTTGAACCGATTTCAGGGGTTAAGCCACCATCATGAACACGCAATAAGTAGTTATTTCAGCTGCACAGGATGTCTATAGAGAGAAAAACATTTATTGATCATTATACGGGGTGGAATGTTGGGTTATTTGGGATTTGTGAGAAGTATAAATTGATATGCCAAAAGCTCGAAGTGGTGAGCCAAAAGTTGAAATTGAGTCGCCGAAAGTTTAAATTGAGATGCCAAAAACATTAAGATTGATTTGTGCCAAAGGTTCAAATTAATTTGCTAAAATTTTCAATTTGATAATATGCCAAAAATTCAAATTGATTTTGCCAAACTAATCTGATTTTCTTTTTTTCCTAACTATATATATATATATATATATGTATGTAAGTACGTGTGTGTGTGTGTGATTGTATTCTTCCGGTAGCCAAATTGTTGCTCCGTCCTCCAGTCCTAGTCCTCGTACGTGGGCCCCTTAGCCTCATGGAAACAGGATGTCTATAGTTCTCGTGGACCAAACTTCAAGGGTCGATTGTAACACTGTTTTGCAATAAAAAGTTCATCTCAAAGATGTTTGTGAGGGGGCCATGGACTACATCATCAATTTTAACGTGGCAGACCAAAATGTTCTCACTTAGAATGAACTTCATTTTTCAAGTCTAATCTCAAACTATTAGCAGAAAGTACTAAAAGTTTTCGGCCACGGCTCCTTTCAGACGGACAGTAATGAATGTAAAAGTGATAGTGTTGAACTCCAGAAAGAATGAAAAATCAAAACTGATTACCATTCATGAAAAATCAAAACCGTTGCAAGGCTGAGACTCTGGACAGTTTTCCTAGTTGAGTGCCCAACGTTAGACGTTTTTATCATTACAGATGAAAGTTGGCTGAAAAACAGTAATTTTATGCAAGAAAATTTAAAATTTTGACTTTTTCCTATTCCTTTACCTGTGAAACTTGCTTTAAGGGAGGGAGTACATTGCCCACCAAACGGATGGAAAACTTTGGAGTGAGCATGTTTCACAGGTGATAGAGCGATTATTGAATTTCAGGAGATATGCATAGAGCACGAAAATCTGTTCTCAACCAAAATACTTATTTGGATTGTTCAGTTGATCATATTTGAGTACCTCCTGAAATTCAATAATCACTCTATCACCTGTGAAACACGCACACTCCAAAGCTTAGAAGAAATTCAAATCATGAACGCAATCCAATTAAATAATAAACCCCAGTGAAAGAATTTGCTGCGTTTCATGCGTATCAGAATGCTTCAAAACCCGTGTATCGCTTACAAAGCCTTTTAGGGGTTCACTCCAGTATCCACATTACTACATCACGACATCTCTACATCACTAGGTTACTGCGATGAAAACATAAACAATAATAAACCAAAAAGACGCAAATGTTGGCACCATAAATCGGGCCATACAACAGGAATGGTTTGACCTACGGACCTGGTGAGGGGCTGATTCGATCCCTCGTGGAAAGTTCTTCAAAAAGAGTTCAAATTTAGGCCGCCTTGACTTTCTTTGAGGTTTTTAGGGATTTTTAAAAAACTTTGACAACCCTTAAAGGGCACTTTAAATTAAGTGAGAGGGCTGGCTCAAGAATTGGGGCGTCGTCGGACCAAGATGGATTTTTCCTGAAAATTTCAGATCTTTTGCTCCAGCCGTTTGGGAGAAATCGTGCGTACTTTTTTTTCAAGAGCGATTACAATGGTTTATTATTGAATAATAAATCAAAAACACCTCAAGGAGACATTTTTTTGTTCAAATTAATTATTAGAATCTATCGTTGAAGTTTGGTTTATCTCGGCGGTAGACAGCCTGTATATAGCATTTCCGAAAAGAGTTGTATTGTTTCCACTTAGATGTACAGACCTTTACTACAGCATTTATAAACAGTCACAAAATACTGTATGTTATTTAGCAGTTAGTTTTTCCTGTGTCCTCATAAAGTTTTTTATGTGATATACATGTGTGAATGTTACACCCTCACTTATAGGAGCTGGGGGGGAATAAGGGAAATGGCGAGTAGGAACCGGCGTTTTAATCTTGAGATTAAAACCACCCCGCATGAAGTACGAGGGCTGATAAAATTAGGGCCAATCATGACGAATTTCATTGTTTAAATTCGTGATTAATGTTATTTATACAGCCGTACTTCGTACTTTGGTACACTGCGTATGTCTAAGACCAAAACAATTGGAATAATTAGTTACCTATTCTTATTGTTTAGAAAATAAATTTTTTGTCCAAAAGTTGATAGTTAACAATTGACTATTTCTGGGCACACAAAGTTCTAAAATTTCAAAACAATTTAGATCTACAATTCACAAGACATTGGTCATGTGAGCAGAGATGAGGATAATCATCGCAATTAGGCGTTCGTCGTTAATTTGTCATCCGAATATTTCTGGTGTATCCCTTAATGGCCTCGAGTTTTGAGTCAACTTCACAGTACGCAGTTTGGCAAATGGATGTGTTTGCTTGTAAATCGTCATCTAAATCTATTGTCTAGTTTTGCGGTAAATTTAGTCGATTTTTCGGGTTTAGTTAGGTAGGTCATGGTTCGCTATACATTAGACTTTAATTGCGCTTAAAGGTGTGATAACACCCTTATCAGGGATAACCTCTGCGGAATTATAAGGGAGGTGGGGTTCCCGAAGATAAAGTTTGTGGGGAGGCCAAAAAAAAAACTGTTACGCCACTGCTTATATCGAACCTTTCCATCAGCGATGGATTGGCTGTTAAATATCTCGGGGGCCTCAATGGGCACGTGGATAAGGTCATAACCCTCATTTACTCCCTTCATTCTCCTTTGTATCATATAACTAAATAGTACATTATAAACTTATATGTGTTCCACTTTTTGGGGCCCGTATTGATTCAATAAATGAAGGGGATGTTTACTTGGGTCCATTCCAACTCCGGCGTACTTCGGGTCAGGGCGATCAAATAGAAGACGGGTTTAGACTCATAATTATCAAACAAAAGTCCTGTTGTTCAATCATCCTTTTTTCTCTAATATTTCCATAATTGGATACTTACCCGTATAAATGCAACAGTCAGTATCTTCAGTGAACAGGAAAATGATTAGCCAAAGGGACAGCATCAAAAGGCGAAATTCTAATGGCGAAAGAAGTTTTAAATTTGATTTTTAAGGTTCGGAGTTTTTAAGGTGGAGTGGTTTTTGACACGGATATACTACCGTGGTTTTCGAGTTAAATCTTAACAAACTAACAAAATCCAATCGTTCTCTTCTATATCCCTGTCTGAAGATATCCCTAACTCGGACACGTTTAGCGTCCGTGTTTTTATTTAATTTTAGCGCTTGTTTTTAGACTGTTACGGGTGTTAATTTTCGAGGTTTGGTTGAAAAATGTAGAAATAGCCACCATTATCCACTATTCGATAATTTTGGGGTTGCGCAACTTTGCGTGCTCGCTGAACCGGTTGCGCTCTATAAAAAAAAATTGGTTGAGGGGTCACATTTTCATGAAGTTTTGGGTAGAATCCGAATCTGAAATAAAAAAATTGCGGTTCCGATTTAAAATAACAAAGTTAGTGCGCGTTTCGGGCATTTGCGTACAGGTATGCAAGAACATCGAAAGTGTAATATTTGAATTCCTTGTCAAAAAATAGGGGGGGTGTACTTCAACAAGTTTTTTGATAGCTCCACAAATAACGTAATAGAAAGGGTGGTTCGTTCATTAAGTGACACCCTGTATGTGCAGTTCTACAAGCGTCTTCAAATTAACGTTTGAATGATAAACCGAAATTTGAATATTTGAAAGAAGAAAAGTGTATTCCTAGCGAGAAAGACTCAACTTAGGATGAAAATGACAAACAAAGCCCTTGAATTAGACGAGGTCTTGATAAGGTGTTTTTAACGCCATGGAGGAAATCGTGCCTTCCCTGACGCCCCCGCGCTAATGAAGGCACATACACGAGGAATGAGAATGACGTCAGGAAATGAACGGGCTCCCGGAATACTAAGCGTCTTGCGTGTTAACTCGGAAAGTGGACGCCGGAGAAATCCGTCCTCATCAAGAAATGCTGCTGATGCGGAGTTACCATGCGCGTATAATACAGAATAAGCTCGGTAAATATCCCGTTGCAGCGCGGATAATGAAAACATGGTAGCGAGTGATGGCGAAAGGAGGGGAGGGGGTAGTGTGCTATGAATAGTAATTTGGCTAGAATATTAAAAAAACTCTGCAAATTATTACACAAAGGTATATTATTTCTGCGTTAGATAATCTTCCTACGAGGATCAGCGGACTGCCCATCTTCCTAGGTACACAAATTTAACCCTCCTCAAAATCACTCATCTACGCATATTAGACGTAGACTTTCGGAGTTTTTCCTGGGAAGTGGAGGTTACTAAACTCGTTTATTATAAGCTCGGAAAAACTTGAAAAGGTAGTTTTTTCAAAATTTCTGAGAATTTGATTTTCCGACTGAATTTTCATGTTTTAACTCATGTTAAAAGTTTCTTATTTTTCCTTAAAAGCTCGATTAAACAGGGTGAGTTTACTAGGTGGCTAGTTAACAAGCTGGGGATTACGCTAGTTGATGCTCCACTCGCTCACTCTCCAACTAGTTGCTACGTTGAAACCACGTGTTTTGCGGTGTGTTGTGTTTGCTTTTTGTGCTCATTTCGTGTTTGTGCTTTGTGAAAATAAATTGGAACGCAAATGATATAGCTACGTTTTTTGTATTTAACCGACATTATCCTTTGCTATGGAATGTCGAGGACAAAGACTGTACAAACGAAACATTGAAGTAGGACAATTTTAATCTTTTAGCTTGATGAAAATAACTTATTGGGGGAAACGGAAATAAAACAAGTGAGGGCTAAAATTCAGTCAGTAATTTCAGCCGTCATTTTCACCACCACTGGCTTGCCACTTGCCGCTTTTTTAACTAGCAAATCCCTTTACGTACGACTAGTTTGCTAGCTAGCTCGCTCAAACAGCGGCTATTAGCTAATAAACTCGCCCAACCTCAAGTTTTCTTGAGTACTAAAGCGCCAAAATTGGAAAAAGATAGAAATTTGAATTACAAAAAATTGATTTTCAGACCCTTTTACTTCAACATTTTACCATTAAAATGATATTTTTGAAGTCAAATGGGGCTGGTATGGGAGCCATCTCAATCGATTCAGAGTTCAAAATTACTCTAACATGACACCCCACTTGCCTAGGTCGAAGAAAAAAATTACCATAAAGCAAGGTAAATACGTGTGACTGTATTCAGAAACCAGCCAATTTACAAATTTTGGTGAGTGAGAGCAAGGTAAATACGTGTGGCTGTATTCCGAAACCAGCTAACCTACAAATTTTGGTGGGATAAAGCAAGATATATATTTGTGACTGTATTCAGAAACCAGCCAATTTACAAATTTTGTTAGGTCAAAGCGAGATAAATACGATTCATTGAATAGAGAAATCAGCCAACTTACAAATTTCGCCTGGGTAGACGGTGATCTCGTGGCCCTTGCACTCGTATATGCACTCTGGAGGCGGCTCGAGCGTCCAGTTCTTCGTCCCGACCAATTGCGCTTGCCACGACGGGTTGTTCACGTTGTCAACCTGCATAAACAAAATAGTTAACGAGTTAAAATCAAAAGCAGTCATGAATCTCCAAGAGTCTTGGTCCCTTTCTATCTTTATAATTTTATTCAGCACATTTTATTCTGTGTTCGGTTTTGTTAAGGTTCAAATTAATCTCTCAATTTTCAAATATTGAATAATGCTGCAATAAACACTTTTCTTTGAGATTTTAGAACTGTTCTTGGAATTGAAGCACACATTTTGGGATTGCAGCCTTTTTTTTTCAGCATCTTTACATACATATACACAGGGTGTCCTAAATTGTTGGTACTAACTTCAGAACAAAAAATTGCAATAAATTTGTTACATAATTTTTTTTTTTCTTCAAAAACCTCCTTAAAACGTTTTTAACTTTTAAGATTTTCTTCTTTTGTTTTTGCTTCACTTCACTAAAATGACCATAACTCTCTAAATTTACGACAATAACATTCGGAAGAGCGTTAAATGTCTACAATCAGGAAAAGATTCTACTCTACCATGTTAGATTTGATGGAGTTGACCACTGTATCCGCCTGGCAAGAAGCTCCAGTAGAGGATATGCAGTAGAGTACATTTCTGTCTCTGAGTGCAGAAACGGATTCTACCATGTTAGGAGTTTGGAATTGATCACTGTTTCTCTGTGCTAAGAACCTCCAATAGAGGATATTAGAATCAGCAAGTTTAGTTGGTAGAGTACATCACTGCCTCTGAGTGCAGGAACAGATTCTACTCTACCATGTTAGGAGTTAGGAGTTGATCACTGTTTCTCTATGCTAGGAACCTCCAGTAGAGGATATTAGAATGACCAAGCTTAGTTGGTAGAGTACATCACTGTCTCTGAGTGCAGAAACAGATTCTACTCTGTGATGTTTGAGCTTCGAGTTGATTTGGAGTTGGATATTGGAGCCGAACAGTTTAGTTGATAGATTAGGTCTTTGATTCTGCGTGCACTCAAAGACCCAATATAAACCTACTCTTTTGAAAAAGTTGGTAGTAATTATTTCTTCTGTCATAAATCGTGTTGCATTTCCAGCTAGCATGTTACCAACTAATGCTGTTGCTTTTTGAGTTGCCTGAGCAACTATTGTTTGCTTCTTTCGTTCCAAGTGTTCAAGATGCACTTGTTAAATACAAAGCGCAAATGCTATCGAAGTAACAACGATTTAGTCTGGTCCATACCTCTATCATATCATCAGTGGAGGCTGATTATCAACGATAAAAGTTGATACCCTCGTCCAACATCAAATGTGTGTATCCCCCTCTACCAGGGCTATAATTTACATGTAGCAGAACAGCAGCAAATGACGGACGGAAGATACTTTTCATAAAACCACCTATTTGGAATCTAAGTATCCCGAAATTCAAACCTAATTACAAATCGTGTTGTTCGATTACAAAGGTTCATTATCCAAAATAATAACATTGGCAATTTCCAGGGGTTCAAAAGCGTTTGAATGTATTATTCCTCAGCCAAGAGGAATCAACGATACACTCAAACACTCTCATTTGATAAAGCTGGTCGCAGCTTAGGAATTGTAAACGCTGAAACCAATCAGGTTATATCCTTTGCTATGGTTTCACAGCCGGTTTCCATTTGTGGGATCCTTGAAACGCGGTTTTCCCGAGCGTTTGTTGACCGCTCATATTGAATAAGTGATGCGTTAATTACATTTTGCGAGATCGAATATGAGAGGACACTCTATATCTAATTGGATTGGACGCTAATAATAATTAAGTAAATTGATAAACTCCTCCAACGAAGCACCACGTTTTTGCCGTGTTTGCGTTGACGAAAAATAATAACACTGGTTGTTACACCTGTGGTTGGTTTCAAGGTGAAAATTGATTTTGTAAAATTGAATAGTTTAATCACAATAGTGTAATCGATTTCACATTGTCTGCCGTCGATTTTGTGGTTATCCGATGACTTCGTCTTAAAAATAATTCCATAAACCGCTTTCTCACGTGCCCTACATCTCATTCCCAGCCAAAAGTGGGGCCTTGCTAAAATTTTTAGGCAGAATTGAAGGTTGAAAGTGAATTTACCACTTATTAACAAGTAAATTTTGTAAAAATTCTAAAATTAACTAACTTTTAAACGGTTTGTGATCTTATTGATTTTTGTAAAAGGGCTGTGCAGATCATTTAAAACCTGCGTAAATAGCTCAGCTTTCTAACTGACGAATCAATTCTTTCGTTGCGATTGAATGCCAAAGAAAAAATGGGGTTAAATGCGGAAAAAGTGGGTTTTTTGACGGAAAAATCGACGATTTTCACCTAAAATCCTAAAGCCCAAGCTCCTTAAAGAAAAAAAGCGGGACAGTAGACCTCTATGGTTCTACAGCCAGATCATTTAAATGATTAATTTTACACATTTAAGTACCGAAGATGAAAAATTGCCTATGCAACCTAAAAATATGGGATTCTAGCTCAGAGGAGGGGAGCTGGTAAACAGAGATGAAAGCTATGGCTGGGGGGGGGGGGGGGCTAACAAGGGTTTACGTGAGCGCATTCTGTGTTCATAAACGGTACTTACTAAGCCTAACCAACTCCCTGGAAAAATCTGTAGATTCAACCAGAGCACCAGAGAGGCTAGTGCTTACCAAGGTGGCAGGTACACGAATGACCCCCTCGATCGGACGGAAAAGTGGTGATGCCAAACGGCGGAAGGAGCCCACCCGAAGGTTAGTTGAAGGAGTGTTGAGCGGTGGGGGGGGGGGGATGGGGGGGGGGACTGTCGGGTCGGTCGCTAAGAACTGAATTGTACTCCTGTTAATCATTTAAATGATAAAAATTGTTCACTGAATATTTTCTTTCGTTGAATTGAATGGTGGCATTCTTGCTCAATAATAAGGGCTTTTCATGACTGAACCAACTGTAGAGAAATATTAAATAAGATATATTCCCTCGAAACTTGAATGGTCAATAATTCAGCCCTTTCGACCATCCGAAAGGACCTGAAAACCCCTTATTGAGGAGGCCCGAGAATGCTCTCATTCAATTCAGCAAAGCAAGATACAAGTGATGAAACAAATGTTTTTTTAAAGAACTGGATTGTTGCTGAAAATTGTAATTTTCTCATGTTTTTCTGTATCTCCCAGTATCGTGTGAGGATTTTTTAAAACAATTATTCAGCTTTCACATTGAACAGCTATTCAGCCTTTCACATGAATGATTAAAGTTATAATAGTTGAACCAAAAGTTGGTTAATTAATAGTTACAGGATTACATAGAATTGAAAACATTATTCACTTGGGAAATAACGAAATTAAACAGGAACTGTCTTGCCTTGTTTCACACTACTGTTTAAAGAACTGAATTAGAGTCTATGCAGAATTGGAAGATGGCGTCATACAGTGATGTGTCGTGGTGTTGTATGAGGAGGTCGAGATTAAAAGGTTGGAGCAGCACCTTGGCCACCTCAGAGAAGAGTTGAATACAGGCCTATACTATTGTAGGAACTCTGGAATGATGTGATATTCGTCTTCAGTGACTGCTTAAAGCTGGCACAGGACATTGTCAGCTCTAACAATCCTGTATAGGTACTTCTTAGCACAGGAGTAGCCGGTTCTCTGAAGAAGGCTTTTGATATTATAGGAGAGCCACAGAACCAACCGTGAGGACATGGGGGAAGGATAAGCCATACATATCTTTGATCAATGTGATAGTTTTCAGGTTCTTGCCATTGAAGCGTAATTTCAGTCATTGCTTTACGTCCAAGGTCATTCGGCGGAAATAAAGACTATACATCAATAGGAAAAGCTGCTATGGCTGCTAATTTCGCATTTGAGTCGGCTATATTATTTCCAATGACACCCTTGTGAGGATCTCATTACCTGATATAAGTAGAATGAAGTTTTCTTATTCTTCGATAGTAAATATAACTGTTAGTAGAGGCTGTAGGTAGTGGGGTGACCACATTCACTTTGAATCTTTTGTTTGAAGCGTATTTATTTCTTCTTATTCGATTAGATACGTTTCGTCCTGCAGCGAGGACTTCTTCAGTCTACAACTCACTATGTCATAAATATAAGTAGAATTTAGGCATTGACGTCGAGGTGCCACCACACATCTCTTCAGTTGTTTATTACTTGAGGCTTATGCAGGTAAGTGAAGTTGTAAAAATATTCTCTCATCCTTTCTATACATACACAATGTCATGATTGAAACTTCGTTGGTATCAACTGCGTTAATTACTACAATTCTATTATGAATGACAAAAAGGGAAGAGAGGAGAGATTCAAGTAAAAATTAAAACTTCTTTACTTACGTCAATGCCTAAATTCTACTTATATTTATGACATAGTAAGTTGTAGACTGAAGAAGTCCTCGCTGGAGGACGGAACGTATCTAATCGAATAAGAAGAAATAAATACGCTTCAAACAAAAGATTCAATATAACTGTTAAAACTTTGTTATAATCTCCGAAATAAACGTAGACGGCAAAAGTCACGGGCCGACGAGAGGTCGATCCCCCTGGAAAAACCCAACTCCAGAGGAGGGGACACCTCAGGGGCTATTTAAGCTCCAGGCTCCAGAAGGAGTCAACTTTTGTTTGAAGCGTATTTATTTCTTCTTATTCTGTGGGATCCTGACTTTTCCCTTACCTACACAAACCTACATAAACAGAGGATTTAACCCTAGAAAGCCAACATATTTAAGTGAATTTCAGGCTCCCACGACGATGTAAAGAGATCAAGCCGTTGGCGAGTAGAGATTGATGGTTTATAGATAGATCATCTAAGATCTATGATTCATTAGATAAATTCAAATTTACTCTAATGGGCCCTGACCTAGAACTAATTGACGTGTAATAACTATACAATTATTGTATTGCTTGGAATGATAATACAATTTATTTTTTTTTTTCTCAATTCATTCATCACCCTAATTCACAATAATTGTAACTAATTTCTAAAAGTGCTTCATAAACTATTGTTTTAATGTGTTCCAATACTATTGTTTTATTGAACCAATGATTTTAACAGTTGATTACACCGGAAAATTCCTTTCATACCTTGTTTTTCATTAATTTTTCATCCATAAGGAACAAATTGTCAGGATGCAGTAAAAAATACTCCATGTTGGTTTATTCCATTTCCATTCCATTGGCTATCATGTTAGCATTCTAGGGTTAAAAACCTAAAATCCTGCCTAATCACTCTCTCTTAAAGAGTTTCTCGCTCCTAATCAAGGAAGAGTGGTCGAAACGGCCTCCCTCTTCAAGGGATATTCCCTCCTACTCTTACAAATTCAAATTGCTGTTATAGTGAAGCTGACTCCCTCTTCAAGGGACTCTAGCTCCTATAATCAGCACAAGTGATTGAAGCGGTCTCCTTCTTCAAAGGATTCTCGCTCTCACCATACATACCAAATGGTCTTAAACCCTAAACATAGAAAGTTAAGGAACGAGCCTTAACAATAACAAACCACGAAAATACCGCTATCGAGTTTTGATATCTGAAAGTGAAACCCTTGTGCAGATTAAAGGATCAGATAACTGCGCATGTGCTACTTCAAAACTTCGTTCTCTTCCCCCTTTACTGCCCTTTGTTTCCGGAGCAGCTTTCATGAACCTTAAAACTCGTCTCGACAATGAGGATTAATGGAGTATAATGGACCCAATTGTAATTAGACGGCCTAAAAGGCGAAAAACCATTCCAATTCAGAATCCGCCTCCTTTTCCGAGTCGGATATCCTCGGAGGCGGCGGAGGGAACTTGTTCAAATACCCGCCTCCCTACTTTCCAAGTGGGAAAGTCGTTCCCCTTAATAATTACGACTTTAGACGGAAGCGGCTGACGAGTTTTCCCATCCTTTCGTGAAATTGAGACCGAGTCCCGATCGCCTGTTAAGGGGAATGAATGCTCAACTTCCCGTAGTGTGACAACTGGCTCTGACAAGGGTAGATGAGATTAAACAGGCTGAAACTTCTTACTGAATGGCGAAAATTCTTAGATTACTGCTTTTTTTTCATTTAGAGTGGTGTTCAGTGAAAAGGAACTGAAATGGGGAGTAAAAATCGATTTAACAGAAACTTGCATGAAAAAGTACACGCCGAAACAGTAGACTCGTCCACAGTTTATTCACAAAGTCTCGTTCAAAAACTTTTACTTGTCGAAACCAGCGGAAACCCCTCAATCCTGATGATTTTTGATTCTGTTTGGTGCCTTTTCCTTCCCTGTAGCATGACGAATCCAATTAGCGAGAATCAGAGATGGGCATCCGTGATTAACAAATACTTTACGATTACATTTGCGATTACAAAAGTATTCGTAAAAGTAATCGAATAACGAGCGTAATCAATTGATTTTGTATTCTCGCGATGCGATTACTTTTTCGAATACTTTTTTAATCGCCAAAAGTATTCGAATACAATTGTATTTTATTACTTTTGTATTCGAATACTTTTGCCGATTACAATGGTCAATACCGTTGATGTTTATTTTTGATGTTCGTTGCAGACGGTCTTCTGCCTGAATTTAATGAATACAAATTGACTTTTATTATAAACCCTGAAAAAAATCTGCATATTACTCAAAGTCAGAAGCAGGCATAGCTCATAAGTGAACAATAAAACAGGCAATAATTTTTTGAAAAATTACATTTTTAGATTAGTACAAATGAAGATTTGAACTCAAACGATGTTTCTATATTTTAACTCCTTGGTTTAAAATTAGTAGGTACTTTTGGTTCCAATTTTATGTGATCTCAAGGAGGTACCATTATTGAAGGTTCAATTTGCTATGTTATCTCAACCGACTATCTTACCCCTTGGGAAAGGATATTATTGAACGTAGTTCACAACTGATTTAAGCGAATTTGGAAGAAAAAAAGGAGATGTTTAGGAAAATGAAAGTATTGTATGAATTAGAAGAACTGAAACTCTTTTTCGATAATCGTGTGAGCATTCCTAGTAGTTTTTCTTATTGAAGTCGACCCAAATGGCAACTTGTGAAGTTTGGCAATTCCAGCCTAATGGAAAAGTGTGGTGTGCCATAAGGTTACAATTTTGAAGAACTTGGTAGGTATTTCTGCATTTTCCAAATTTTTGGTAAATTGAAAAACTTTAGGCTCATAAAATTGTTTGTGATGCAAGTGCGGGTACTTGAAACGAATAGCAGTTATATTTATACATAACATTATGAAAAATTATTACGGAAACTTAACGGTTTTGTCGAAGTTTCGAAGTGAAAAATGGGCGCAAAAATTAGGATTTTGAGAACAAAGTTGTGTGAGGTATCGTTTTCGATGTATGTTGTAAATTTGGTCGCTTGATCGATTGGAATGTGTCCGGGATTGTACATTCCAATTTGAAGAGCCAAGTACGGTTAAACTGTCCAATTTACGTTTCTCAGCCCGGGGTCATTCCCACGGCAGGGGGTTATGACAACAAAAACATAACTTTTCTCTCAATTTCACTCAACAACGAAGATTCTTGGATTCTTCGAAGATTCTCACTTCTGAGACTTCGAAAAACAAAGTAATCGTTATTCGTCGTATATGTAATCGCAAACAAGTATTCGTTAATCATGATTACTTTAAAAGTATTCGTTAATCATGAATACTTTTGTAATCGTTAATCGTTTCCCCAACGTTGAGGAGATATTCAAGCTTAAAGTAAGGTTAAAAAAAAAAAGAAAAAAACATTCAAAGTTTAAATCCTTGTATACCAATTGTTCTATGATATTTTCAATTTTTGGGAGGAGGGCATAGGGTGGATATCAGATAACCGTGAAGTTTGAGGGGGCATTGTGGACATTTATTTTTTACAACTTATTATTGACAGGTAATGACACAAAATGAATTTTGAAAAATAACAGCTCCGTTTTTAGACTAGATAGTTGCGATTGGTCGAATTCCTCGAAGAAACGCCCCAAGTTTATGATTACAATGCGCAAGTTCACGTTTATCCAGAATCTTGAACAGTAGCGCTCCAAATGTGATGAAAAATGGTAACAAAAATCGACGTTTCCGTGACATTTTTTGGGGTCATACAGAGGAAGAAACCATTTCTGTTCGAATTTGTCGTACGATTTGCTATGAGAATTACCCATTTGGTAGGGAAAATCATTTTTTAAAGTTATGTCTAAATATAAAACCATGTTTTTAGGGAAAATCGGCCGAGAAGAAATTCAAAATCACCTTAAAAATCTAAATAAAATCACAGGTATTAGAAGCTTAACTTGATTCTAGTCGTGCCACTTGATTTTGAGGCAATGACCTAAATGTGAACCACCCGAGGAACAAGCAGAATGTAGGTGTTTGTTTAATGTCTATCCCTTCTTTTCCTCTTGGTAGATGATTGGTGTTAGTAACTTCAGTCAATAAATTTGAAGAGGTGTGAACATTTCGAACTTCTGGGTTGAGGACGAAGGTTCATAATTGAAAATTATAATTGAAAAGAAACACTGCAAACCTCGACAACATCGTCCGACGCGAATTTCGTAAGACAAAGAAAAGAAAAACGTGAAGGGTTGTAAGCTAAAAAAACCTATTCAGAACAGGATATTCATAACAACGCCTCCTTTGCCCAGTTACACGAGTGTGAGAGAAACTTACACGTGTCTACAAGATCAAATCTCATTTTCCCATCAATATCCTTCCAGGTCGTGTGTTTCATGTTTTTCCGTCGTGTTACAAATGTTTACTCTCGTAATACCATCGTGTTTATTTTTATTTCGTCTTCCCTTCCCGAGGTTTCGGGGGCTTTTGGCTTCGACGCAACAAACGGAGTGAAAGTAAACAAGTCTCTTCGAAAAGAAGTCTGAAAGGGTGCGGCGAAACGACGATTTCTGCAATATCAATCTCTTTTTTTTTTTTTGCACCGAAAAATATCCGGCGTCTTACGGTTCGCCGTTTTTTTCGTGGAAAACACTCCAAAACTTTACTTGAACGTTTATTATTTCGCCGCTAAACCTTCCCCGTAGATCACACGGTTTATGCTTTAATTTTAAAATTTGGGGGTGCAGAGTGGGGGGTAATGTATACTGCCAGAATTTAAACTTATCGCAATTCATATCAATGATAACATATCATCAAAATCAAATGACCATTGAAAATGACCCACATTCTATTCAACTTGATTCGACTTCAGCAGGGTTACGTTGAATGTCAAGTATTATAAGGACTTCAAAGAGTTCAATTACAATTCGGGTTTATCATTTTTAGCAATAAACCTGTGTAATCGACCAAGAAACAAAATTAAATACCTTACAAATTTTTTTCTTTTTTTTTCAACTTTTTCATCACAAGATAGTGGGACTTACGTCATACATTAAACTGTGTGTAACCAAAGGACGACGCGTTACTAAGCTTAAAGGGGTGTTGAAGATAGGGACAAACATTTACATGAGTGAAACCTCTACAAATTCATCAATCGAGATGTAATGTTCAAAATTAATTTGCATGTAGCTCATGGTTCACGGAAACAGAGAAAATTGGAAACAATCTGCAATTCCCTTCTGGACAACTGCGAAAAATTGAAAAGTAAAAACTGCTTAGGTATAACAATGTCAACTTCCTACTAACTTCTAGCTGGTTCTTGACATCGATAAAAAAGAGTTCCGTAGCATTTTTGAGTTTAAACAGCATTTATAACGCATCATCTGCACACAGTAAATGATTTCCATTGTATTTTTTGCTTCGCTGTTCTTTTGATTGTCTCATTTTCTATTTTAAACTACATTTTATAAACACAAGTTTATAGAACTTATTTTTTGTTGGGCAGGATGTTTTTACATTGGTTTTATATCATTACTTGAATACAATTTATTTTGAATTTTTCTTAATGAGTACCATTTTATTTTTATAATTTTCCTGCCAAAATATCTTTTTTTTTATTCACTCATTCAAAGCCGTGACCCGCTGAATTAAACGACCAACATCACTTGTAGCCTCGTCTGGACAGCCACGAAACCTGTATGGCGGTAACATTTGACGCTAAAAACGGGTTGATCTCAGTGAGGTGTTTTGAAGGAAGTAACGATTTGGAATGCCCTGGGGGATGATTTCTGACTCCCAGTGTACCTCTGCAGAGTCCAACAGGACTGCAGGATTGAGAGACGGGTAACTTTCGACAGTCAGGAAGGAAAACGAAGGATGCAGACAACCTCAAGAGAGGCGCAACTATAAGTTTGGAGCAGACCTGAGGCACATTAATCACAATGGGATGATCAGCATTGAAATGCCAGATTTAATGTTCTTGAGACTATGAGGATGATGCTGTTATTGTGATGGAAGATTGTCGAATTTGAGTTTCCAATTCAAGCTAAATGCAACAATCAGAATAGTAGCTTTTGTTGGGGTCTGAAACCTGACTAAAGCCCTACTGGTCAGCTGAGTGAGCCTAAGGTCTATGTTTTAGAAAGCTGAAATTTGACCATCTTAGCTGGTTAAAGGATGTCGTATGGGCCATCGCCTCACATTGAGCTCCTTCGTGAGCTAAGAAGAACATGGAATTTCCAATCAAGAATTGTGTTCAGATCCACGATAAATAATTTTCACTGCACTTGGTATAAATTCGTGTATTAATTTAAAAACGTGATAGAATACAAAACTGTATAACAAAACGTTTTTCACAACTGATCGGTAAATACCGCATAGGTATACGAGGTGTTCCTTAATTGAACGCGGGACTAGGAATGTTGGAAGGGTTCATGACCAGGGGTTTAAGCGATTCGGGGTGGTTTGGAGCAGAGGGTAATGGGATAAACCACCAACGGAAAAATTCCCATGCTATTGAACCTGTCATGTAAGGCGCACAGTTACCTGTTCAGAGAAAACAGAGTTAGAGTTTAGGCCTATAGCATACGAACAAACAAATTGACTGCAGCTTAGGAATTTCATTATTTTTGAATTATTTTCAATAAAAAGCGTTTGATATCTTATAGCTGCTAATCAACTGTTTTCCCAATGTTGAAATTGTATCGATTTCATGGAAGACAGACAAGCGGATCTCGGCCAACCTACCATAATTTTTTTTTTGGCTTTGAAATTGGTTTAAAATTTATACATAACTGTCATAAATTAAATAGTTTGTTTACCATATAATAATAACACACAAATAACTCAAATAAATGGTTATTCTACAGGTTTCTATTAATATTATTGAAAAATAAGTTATGTCTATATATTTCACTGTTGTTATTTGAAATTAAATGAGCAAATGGTTTTGATTGGAAACCACCGTTCACCTTCTCATATGAACTTTTCAACAGTTCTTCCCGATTGCGGATATTCACAGGATGTATGGATGGTTATTTCGGGATGGTATGTTCAGCCGTCTCGTCCTCTTCCAAGTAATGCTGGCCGGCGGACGATTCAGTTGAATTAATGCGGTGTAAATACTATCGGGTCGAGGAGTGTCCAGTTCGAAGCCTTGAAATGGTTTTGTTGAATTTTCGAGGCGTATTTGTTATAGCTTATGGCTGGACGGTTATCGTAAACTTTATGCCAGTTACCTACCACACATTACACAGCAACTCCAAATTTTCTCTTGACCAGTTTCAATCACCTTTGGAATTGTTCGAGACAACAAACTCCACTTCGTGAAGTTAGCTGAATTTTTATTTTTATTCTCTCGGAATTCATTTTTTACCCATTCACGCTCTTTCTCTCTCCTGCTCTCCATTCCCCCCCTTTCTCATTCCCTCTCATCAAATACACTCACACACACTCGTTTTATCTCTATCTTTTTCACCCGCCCTCTCTACGTCGAGTGGGCCAACTAACTACGCAAGGACCAAAGTAGATGTAACGGCGCTCGTGGGGTCTCGAGTGTTGTGTCGGCAGAAGGGCCGGACCTTGTCAAAGCGAGCTCAAGTGTGTGTGGAGAGAGACCGAGGAAAAACGTCCGGCCGAATCCCAATCCGCTTTAAGCATAAATTGGAGGCACGGCGAGAGAGGGCGGAATATTCTCCGTAGGCACCACTTCTGGCGGCTCCACGAACATTCAGTGAAGCGATCCATGATGGGGCTCACCTTTCTTGGTACACTGAGAAATTATTGAGCGGACCTTGCCAAAGCGGTGTCAAGCGTGTGTAGAGCAAGCCTGGAGGTGAAAAACTGTCGAAAATTTCAGTAGATTCCACTAGTAGTTATTCTATTAAAATTCGTGGTAGAGTGATCGATGATGAAATCCTAAGGCTCAGCCTTGTTGGTATATTGACTAATATTGGGTGGACCTTGACAAAGCGGTCTCACGCGTGTGTGGAGAAAAACCGGGTAAAAATCAGGCAAATCCAAATTTGATTTCATCATTAATTAGTTGAATGGAGAGAGAGGTTTGAAAATTTCAATTCGTTCCTTTTGTAGTTATTCCATGAAAATTTGTGGTAGAATGATCCATGATGGAATCCAGGGCCTCACCTTTTTTGGTACATTGAGCAATTACGGAGCCTACCTGGTCAACGCGGTGGTGTTGGGTAATTATGGAGCATACCTTGTCATAGCGGTTTCTTGAGTGTATGGGGAGCGACGGAGGGAAGAAAAAATTGGCAAATCCTTTCCACTTTCAGTATGAATTAGAAGTAGGACAAGAGAGGCCCGAGCATTTTAGCAGGTATAGCTTGTAGTTATTCCATGAACATTCAGTAGAGCAATCCATTATGGGGCTCACTCTTCTTGGTACACTGAGAAATTGTTGAGCGGACCTTGTCAAAGCGGTGTCAAGCGTGTTTAGAGAAAAACGGAGGAAAAACAGGCGAATCCTAATCCGCTTTCAGCATAAATTAGTTGAATGGCGAGAGAGGTTTGAACATTTCAGTTGGTTCCACTTAAACTTATTCCATGAAAATTCGTGGTAGACAAAAATCCATGACAGAAACCAATGGCTCAGTTTTCTTGGTACAGTGAGAGATTATTGAGCGTAATTATGGATACCTTGTCAAAGAGGTCTTTAGGGTATGTAGAGCGCGACAGAGGAAAGAAACGACTGGTAAATCGTAATCTGCTTCCAGCGTAAATTAGAAGTATAACAATAGTCAGCAGAAAATTTAATAAGTAGGGCTTGCAGATGTTCTATGAATATTAGCAGTAGAGCTATCCATGATGGAATACGGGGTCTCACCTTTCTTGGTACATTGAGTAATTATTGAGCGGATCTCGTCAAATCGGTCTCAAGTGTGTGTAGAACAGGACAGGTGAGAATAGCGATAGAGGGTCAAAGATTTCATTCGGTCTAGTTTCTATTCACTTCTTGAACATTCGGTATACAGCGACCCATCCGCTCAACCTTGTTCGTACATTGAGTAATTACTGGTGGACTTTGTCAAAGCGATCTCAAGTGTATGTACAGCAAGACCGAAAAAAAACCACGCAAATCCTAATTAACTTTAAGCATGAATTAGAAGTTTGGCTTGGGAGGATCTACATGAAACTCAAAGGGAACCAGCCACAGCCTAACTCTCGAATTCCCTGAAAATGTCAACAAAATCGAATGTCACACTGTACGAATTAGGCTTGTTAAAAGATCTACGGACAGAAACACAAACCCAGCGGCAGAAAGGCACTAGACGAAAGTGGTCCACAATAGTCTAAAACGCAAAATGCCTGTGAAAAATTTAATTTTGGAAAAAAAATATTGTTCATCGCCCTTTCCACAGGAACAATCGGAACCAAAATCAGGGAATCCCAACTCTGTTTCAGCATAAGCTAGTGGTATGACCGCCGCAACGATGGGTATAGCAGCACTATATGTTTATGTCTGTAAGAAGTACGAGAAATATGAGCATTATACGTAAATATACAAGACTGTGGCGTCGATGAATAAAATCAAATTGAAAATCACCAATTTCATTATAAATAACCAAATTGCAGCACAATTGTCACCCCTCGCACTTAGGTTTTTGAATTTTTTTTTTTTTTTTAAACTTAAGGGACATTTTAATTGCTAAATCTGATGTTTTTTTCGTCTTGATCATCCTTTGTTGACGTTGACGTTTATGCCATGTTTTGGTTTTCCTTTGCTTCTAGGATCGCAGAACGAGGAAAAGGGCCCACGTCCACCGAAACCGGTAAGTCTTTTAAATTTTAAATAAATTGACGATCCCTCACATGGGGAGGATTGAAGATTTATTGTTTTTTTTTTTGCACACCCTTGCAGGGATACATCCGCGGAGTTTAGGTATATTTGAGAGTTTTTGGTGTGACCGTCTTCCAAGGGAGAGCAAAGCGATGCTTGACGTCGAGTGGGCAATTGAGCCCGATAGCGCGCCTTTTTAAACTGACGTGAAGGACTGTGAGGTAACGTTGTGTTGGGATGATGTTCAACAAAATTATCCCTATCTATCGTTATTTTTTAAAACAACTACAATTTAGATTTGTTTCTGCTGGGTATGTGAAGTGAACGAGTTCTTTGTGCTACAGAAAGTCCGTATTCCGGTGCTTACATACCTCTCAATCTATTACGATTGATGTTTGTATTCCAAATTGATTATAATCAGTTGATTGATTTTGTGGGATAGGACGGGATTAAGCGGGGAGTTAGGCAGCGCGATATGTTAAGGCATACTGAAAGTAGTGAACGATTTTCTTGTCTTGGGATGAAAACTAACTGAGTGACACTACTTTAGCAACTTTTTGGTTTGTCGCCCCCAAAAAGAGTTACTTACTCAGGTCAAAATATCAAAGTAGAATTGTGTAGATTGCTCATTCTTTTAATTTTGTGGGTATAAGATTTTTGGAAATCTAAGATATTATGCCAGCGACTTTGAGAAATCTCGGTATGTACTTGTCTATTTCAAGAGAAAGAGGCCAAAAAATATACACTTCAAGATAACTTTGTAATTTAAATGATCATGTGTTTATCCTTCATTGGTACAGAGT
Organism: Creontiades dilutus; assembly: GCA_031894815.1. Taxonomy (NCBI): domain Eukaryota; kingdom Metazoa; phylum Arthropoda; class Insecta; order Hemiptera; family Miridae; genus Creontiades; species Creontiades dilutus. Next base: position 158,020 of record JAVIWC010004352.1, read on the forward strand.
AAACTTCTTGGTTTTGCATAACTGCACAGCAAATCGTAAATCGAATACCGTTTGAAAGCGATTACTTCGGATTTATCTGCAGTAGCAATCCATTACAGGAAGGATATACATCTAAAGAGTCCCCCAGAGTCGGCATACGGGTGACATAAATGAGCCAGTCTCAAGGTCCCGTTGCCGTCGTTCCCTCACGCTCCGTTGGCCCGTCTTGGTGACGTTAAAGACCCGTTAGTGACAACAGAAAACTCTATATTATTTGTAAACAAGAGAGTTCGATTCAGTCTTATGAACCGGTTTCTAGTCCATTCCATCACTTCCTTGTTATAGCGGCCAACCAGACATGATAGTATCACCTACCATAGTATGAATCTCAGAAATGATTTAAAATGATAACAAGTACCTACCAGTAAGTTACAAGATTTATTGGAATCTACGAATCTTGGATAGTAAACCAATCAATTGTAACGGTAAGTAAAATATTTTCTTCTTCGCTCACGAAGGTCCATTATTGAAAACGAGACGAAATCCTTCTCGGAAAATGAAAATATCAGGTACACTCCTGAATTCTGTTAAAAGATTGTGGAACGTCCAGTAAAACCGCCTCCAATATTATTTATGAGCCGCCTCATACCTATTCATGAAGACTAAGTAATTCAACGGGGCAGTAATAAAACTCAAAAGAAAATCATTCTTTGCTCGTCGATTTTATATAGGAAATTAGAGAGGGAGGAAAAGTTTCAACTGTAAACTTCGAAGACGATCAAGGAGTGAAGGATCTAGGAAGTGCTTCATAATTTTAATAGTTACATAAAAGAGATATCTGCGTAAGAAATTATGTTTAAATATTGCCATGAAATATAGTTTTCTTTATTTAAGTTTTGAGTATTCAGGGTATCTACCGTTGAGGTGGCTGATTCATTTTTGTTCGACTAGTAACTTTGATCTAGTTAAGAAACACATTTCAGATCTTTCAAATTTAATTATGCAAGCGAGTAAATGGAGGGTGTAGTAGTTATAAATCTTCGTCTTCACTGTTTCCTGTTTTGAGTAATGGTGTAATAAACCCAAGAAATGTTGAATTTTATATCTTGATGGGGTGGGTGGGTGGGGGGAGGGGTTTAAAGCGATTCTCTTTCCTACTAACATTCCCAGCCTATTTTCGTGATTTATTTGTTCGATTAAGGATTTGGCCTGTTTAAAAAAATATTCATAAATGTTTATAATTATATTTATAAGAGCGGTCATATAAAAACCGGACATTGGGACGCTGCTGTAATGTTTGATCTTATTTATTTGAATGGACGGCAAAAGAAAATTTACATCGGAAATACAAAACGAAAAATAAATTATAACATGGAATTTCAAAACGAAATGAACAAAACATATAAGAAGAAACAAATCACTAATAGAAAATATCAGCCAGCAGAAGCTTCAGGGTGTAGGAACAGGTACTAAATATGTCATAGTCGCTTGACTCCAAGAAAGCATTGACCTCAAGAAGTAAACGACACAGCGGTCGGTTCAGGAGGTTGTGGGCTTGGAAACACCTGGAAACAGAATGTTTGGCGAGTTCTGTAGGGAAGCACGTTTATGTTGACCTTAGAGAGTAGCGATTGGTGGGGATTGGAGAACTCCATTCACAAGCTTGTGAAAAAACGTAATATCTGCCGCCTCTCAACGGCTTTCGAGAGTGGGCAACATGTACTCGGCCGCCAGGTGCGTAAAATCAACCTGTATCGGTATTTTCAGTTTGAGTACACCCTCTTCAATGGATATCTGTGTGCTGCATAAAAAGGTTACCAAACTATACTAGCATACTCCAAAATCGGGCTAACCAGAGACTTGTACAATAGCACAATTGCTTCAATTGACGAGAAGCCCCGCGTGCGCCTTTTATATGAGATATGCAATCAACATATCTTGAAAGGTGATCCAACAAATTTTATTGGGTTGCACATTATCTACCTAATCTCCAGCCCAAAATGATATCTATTGCGAAATATCGATCAAGCGTAAGATTTAGTACATACAATGTGTAATTGGTGTTAGTTGTGTTGGTGCAATCATGTATTTGGGCCTATTTGCATCGAATGAATGGTCATTCATGGTGATTAGCTTGAACCATTGTAAGTAAATTGGCTAGATCAATAGAGCAGGGCTTTCATCAGTGTTTTCCCGTTTAACTGGCACCGCCACAACCTTTTTACTAGGACCAAATAACTCCGATTTCTCTAACTAACTCCGCTTTCCTTAATTGACTACACTCAATTTTCTATTTGAGGGGTTCGCCACAGCTTCATCGCAGTCAGAGTTTTAATTTCCTCTCTGAAACTAGCTTTCAGGGAGGGTGCGGTGCACTATCTCAGCTGCTACGTCTCGTTGGAACCCCGACTTCTAGTGAAGGGTTAAATTTTAAATTCCAGGTCACTGAACTCCTCTTAGTCTTTCTGAACGAACTATTTTCCATGTTTGCTGAAGAAGTTACAAATAAAAACAGGACCGAACTGGTTAGAAACGTGATTGGATAACTGAATAAATTCGATGTACTCTTAAATATAAATTATGAATCAGAAACATTATGCAATGGTCAAAAAATGATAACCCGACCGTAGTACCTTTTTCTCCATACACAAAGATAAAGATATGTTCATTTACAAAACATAATAAGGACTACGAAGAACGGTGAATTCAGAATCACCCGAATCCGGGAATAAATAAAACCAAAAAACATGATACGAAACATGACTTGATATCCGCCTCTCACACGCACACTATCTCCCAGGAAACATCTTCTGAAATCCCGCAAAACAGCAAGTTCTGAAGAAATGGAGCACGTCTTTATCGGCATTCTGCACATTGAGCAAATTCTGCTTAGAGAGTTCGACTATACATATATCCTCTCATTTAAAGAGAGATGCATCCCCTTCTTCAAAATCCAACGGCGAATCCATAAAGGTGATCTCCTTCCATAAGGGCATTTGCAGGTCCTGATGCAGCAACAGGTAGAGAGGGATTCTTGATCTAGAACACAAGGCCGCATGTCCAGAGTTCACCACTGGCAACCTACATCTACTAGCAACTTCAGCTCCTCTGTCCATTCCTCCACCCTCTCTATACTTCTTTGTAATGCACATCCATTTTTCAGGACAGATTAATAAGTGGTCGAAACCACGAAGACCGGACGACCTCCCGTGCAATTATCCCAGGGTATCTGCTCGCAGGCATCTTCAGAGCTTAAACCACATATTGACAAGTTAGAGACAGAGTATAAGAAGAAATGGGACGGACACCCAACTCCAGATATCCAAACAACTGGATGTTCGTGAAATTTGTGATGCTGGTTATATTGGCTGAAAAAGAGACCAATCCGGATTTATTTTTGTTTAAAAGGCGTTAAAATAAGGCGACACTGCTGGCGGATGAAATTATACTCGACATGGCTCGACGGAATACCCAGTAGAACTATATAAACATTCGGAGAAATTTAACTGCACCCAAGTTAGAGACAGAGTATAAGAAGAAATGGGACGGACACCCAACTCCAGATATCCAAACAACTGGATGTTCGTGAAATTTGGTGCTGGTTATATTGGCTGAAAAAGAGACCATAAAAAGGCGTTGAGTAGAACAAACTTCACCGTTCAACCTTAGCAGCAAGGCAAGGCTGCCGAAGACCAGCGCGTGCATAAGTTTTAGCAGTAAATACGTGCGAAGTAGTTTCTGGAGTGGATGTGACTTCAGTGAAAGCTTGCTGAGTTAGTGCTCCACGAAGGTTCAAACGTGTTGTGACAATGGTGGGGCACATCCATAAAGTCAACTGCAAGGCACATCAATACCTACGAGACGGAGCAGGCGGGTATAGTTTATTGCCCTAAGGCAAAGCATTCCTGGCATTCCTTCTCCTTATGCAGGCGACTTGAAAGGACCATTCTGTGGCAGACCAAAACTTGAAAGGGTTTGGCTCCAAACTACACTTAGCTAGCAAATCAGCAAAGGCTCAATTTAAGTATGCTTTTTCTTACTGGAAAAGTGTTGGTTTCCTAAGGAGAAATACGTCTCTCTAATATAGTAGCACAGCTTCTATATTAACCACTTTTCCACATAAATGTTCTCATATTAGATCACCCCGCTCAAAGGCTATGAGATGTCTTGGTTTTTAAAGAAGGAATACAAAAGAGTTGTCCAATACGGCAATGATTCATGCATGTGCGGATTACTTCTCTCAGATATGATTTCTCATTTCCTCCAATAGGCTAAGACTTCTTAGGGCAAATTGAATGATTCGTTCTGCACTAAAAAAGGCTGAGAATGTGATTTACCAGGGTTCTTCATAGCTCGCTTATCATATCCGTAATAAACAGAACACCTCGAGGAATGTGTAGTCAAAAGCAGAAATACGGGTTCGTTCTAAAAAAAAAAACTAAGGTGGTTTCTTTCTTATCCATTCTAGTTCATTTTAAACCGGAATACCTAGCCTCGAACCGGAAAATGTGAACATCACCACGTTGGGGTGTCACGCTATTGTCAATGACATCCTCCTAACAAGGATCCTGTCAAAGGGCGTGCAAGCGGAATGCGGTGGAAAACACGTTTCCATCGCCCGACATCGTTACCCGAGTTTATCCATATATATCTGCGTATACATACGCTGTGTATATCTGTATATATCTCTATATCCCCACAACGCTGCTCGGGGGCTGCCTCCCATACCCACATACAATTAACGCAGTCCTCTCCCGTCATAGCGTCGAATGCGGGATCTCATTATGTCCCCCGAAAGCAACTTTACGCGGTACGAAATTGGATTGCTTCCGCTGAGGGAGTCGACCGCGTGGATTTTCGGACCTTATTAACGAAATAGCTGAGAGTTTTGTGCCATCGACACGGGTCTGTGATCCCGATTTAACCTCTAACTTGAACGCTTTCTACTATAGATGTTGAGTTGATCGACATCATTCCAACGTTTCATCCTATTAAAAGTACTAGGTGCTTGAAACAGTAATTCAAAAACGAAGCTTCAAAGCAATTTTTCAAGGAGGCATTTTCTGTTGCAAATTAGTTGCAGAATCGATCACTGAAGTTTGACCGTGTCTTTCTCAGACAAAAAATTCTAGTTTTTCAGCATCTTCGTACCTCTGACGTCGCTCGGGATCTCTGGAATGCAATAATTTTACTAATTTCGGGTTATGTCACTTTATTAAAAGCAGCATCAAATCTATTTTCAAAATCACATCTATTTTCATTTCAAATCTATTTTGTGACATTTCAACCTATTCTTTGTGTTTACAGTTGTTCCATTATCCTGTTCTATTGTTATTATTCACATAATAGTGCTATGTGCAAGGTTTATTAAAATAATTCGTTTTCCCATTCCTGACAAATGTGCCTGTTGTTCTTGGTGACTTGCACCACTCCGACGGACGGACAAAGTCCCTAGTCGTAATACATTTTCACTTTGATTAAATAACGTAATAATATAATAAAATAATAATGTAATTATTCATGTTTGAAAGGTTCAGTACCTCTAAACTATTTGTAAAAAATTATCTTTAGCATGATGTTTTAATAAATGTGTTTTTCTTCTTCTTCATTTCAACCGATTCGCTCTAAATCACTTGATTGTAAATAAGGTAGGTTCTACGCAGGGTGTTTCTTAAATCATGGATATGTATTTTTATCGCCATTATTTGAAGGGTAAAAAAAAACTTCAAATGGTAACCACCCTTCATTTTTCACTAAAAATACAAATATCACATTTGCGCGCTAATGCGTAATCCGCATCTTCGACTTCATAAAAAAAGAGAATCCCCATTTTTCTCCTTAAATTTAAATTCTTTTCAAAATTTCATGAAATTTTGACTCCTCAATCAAAATTGCTTTGTTTTAGGGAAAATACTCTCCAAGAGTAAGATTCAAATTAACAAAAATGGTTGAATCAATTTCCCAAATATTTGTAACTTAAGATTTGTAGAGATGCGTAATATGTTGATGAGGTGATGAAACCGGACGAGGGGAAATGGCGCCTCGACCTCCTCAAAATCGCTTGGTCTTTTCCAATAGAAATAAGATTCGAACGTATTTGAAAAGTCTGACCTTATATTGCCGTGTAATGGTTGCTGGAGCCCTGTTGCATCAGGAGATGGGCTGTGGAGCCGCAAAATTGCTGCTGAAAGGCACTTGATGCTGTGCAGACGCCTGTCTCGTGGTAGAAGAAAGGGGATCGGAGGGAGGTAATGGAAACGGCGTCTGGGACTTATATTCTCCAGAGTTACAATTTGAACTAACGTCGCCTAAGAGCCAAAGAACGTCGAAATATGTATGGGGGATGAGTTTAGACCAGTGGAGGATAAAATGGAGACAAGAGCGATATCTCTGGTGAAGAAGGCTCATCAAAACTTGGTGTCACTCCCTTAATCAAACTTCACATTATCCAACTTGACATTAAACGGATCAACTCTCAGAACAACAACAATTTGTTATCAGCTAGTAAAAATAGAGCTGTATGTTGCCTAAACTGACAATTATCAACGGGAGCAGAACTAATGAGTGTGAAAATAGAAGGCACAGGCGGGTTTAAAAAGGCCGCATCCCTTCATGGTTGATCGGTGAATTCGCCTCCATACTGCGGAGCCTCCAGTAAACCGCAGTTTGCCCTCGGCGACCGCATATTAACGGCCGGCTGCCGTTTTATTTATTTAATTAAACATTAACAGTTCAACAGCGGTGCAGAGAGAATCGAGTGGCTCCGTGCACGGTAGGGAATGCGAGGTCGAGCGTGAAATACCGGAGTACACTTTACCTTCGGGCCTTGGGAAGAGCGGAAATTCCCTTTACGACGACCGATTAAAATTATAATATTCATCTTGCTCGTTACGGCCAGCGAACTGGTTGGCCGGGGCACCGCAAAAATGTACATCGAATGCCAATTTGATTTCCGTAATGAGAGGGTGAAGAATCTGCGTTGTAACCGTTGGTGCTCCTGAACCTCATGACTTTCCAAAAGGGAGAAGTGGATTCCACTATTTAACCCGTTTTGACAGTTAGTGAAAACTGTGGAAGATACCATCAAGTGTCAAGATTAGGAACGGAACCCATGTGCGTTGATTCAATATTTTCAACAGTGTGCGTGTATAACCCACCAACTTCTTGGTAATTTTAGATGCTTTAAAAAGAGCTTCTGTGGGTACAGAAGTCCTCAGCTGGTCCGTGTGATTCAATATCTTGAATTGCAAGCGTGAACCAGGCCACAGGTTTCTCATTTGGCAGAGTTTTTGGCTCAGTTCGATCTGGGTAACTAGGGGTTGCCAGCGGCGCTTCTCCGTTCACGGTTTCAGGTTTAATTTCCTGATCCCCTTTAATACTTCACTAGTGGTAGACAGGTGGAGGGTTGTCAGATTGGTCCATCTGGGAGCCCTGCTTCGCGAGTCTGTCGGCCTGCTCATTGCCTGAAGTCACAACTTTGTCTTGAACGAAATGCTGCACGATGTGGCGCGCCCCTTCCATGAGACGTTAAAGAATCATGTGGGTCCATTGGAGATCTTTTGATTCGTGTACAGTGGGATCCACTAAACCAATATTTTAGCTTGAGAGCCAAAGAAAAACGACTCGCCGCTCTGCAAACATGCTTTGGCAGCACTCGCTACTACCCTATGAGTAAATTGTTATCTCACAGTTTTATTTAATAGTTTTTATCTGAGAGCCCCTTATACTGCTGGGAGACTTTGTACCACCAACCTCCCTTGGCAGTCTTAGTACAGTTCCCTTCATTCTCTTAAGCGCCGTTGGTTGAGTAACAACACGTTCTTGGTTGATTCAATTTCTTCAGTTCAGAGAAGACTAATGATAAATAGATAGATAGTTTATTTACATCATTATACATGTCGCGTTCTTCAATTGAATAGTAACCGATGACCGAACTGGGTAGTGTAACACAGTGGCCCAGCCCGGAGTTGATTATTACTTATAATTGTTATAAGGTAACTACAACACTATATTTACACCAATTTTTTTATATTCACACCAATTTTTGAGTGGTTGAATTCTTTGCCTGTAGAAGAATGAAATTCAATAATGCATTATTATTCACTGGACCCACACGTAATTCGGATTTAAGTTTGAAAAAAATATCGATGACCGATGTATCGAAATATTGATATTCTCCTGGGATATATCGAATCACTAAAACGATATTGACATCCCTACCGCAGACTTTATAATGAAGCAGCGTTTATAATAATTCTGTTTGTATTCTGCCACCGCTAATACAGAGGTGCCCGCGGGGGGGGGGGGGTATGTCGCAGATTGCGTCATTGATAATTCTTGGGGTGGGTTAGAAAAAAATGTTTAGGGGACGTAAAGTTGATTGAAACGGTGTTCAACGTGACGACATTCAAAAGCATATTACATCGCCAGATAGAAACGTAAATAATAATGAACCCAATAATCAATTTAAATATGGTTCGTTTTTCTATTTACACGTTCTGTCTATTGCCGACTGGGTTTGAATTTTTTAAATACCCATGTAAATCTTTTAGTTTTGGATAAAATAAGGGGTGCTTACGAGTGTTTTTTACTTTTGTGTTTTGGGGAGGATCGGGGTTCTAAGGTATGGGGGGGGGGGGGCTGACCCTGACTAATAACTTGTGTTTTGCCCCTCCGGTGGCCAGAACTACCCTCAAGAGCTCCACCTTATTAATAACCAAACAGGCGTACCAACATGTTTTGTTCCATAGTAAAACCTACAGTGATAAAAACTCTTTTGTTTTCCTTCTACTTCATTCTCCCCTTATACTACTTATGAAATACCTGTTGCTCTTCCAGAACTTAAGCGAACAAGAGAAAAAAGTGTCCTTCCTCCCTTCCTTTTTTTTTATCACTGGTTCCGTTTCCCAGGGTCATTTGTAAAGAGGAGAGCAGAGTTACCCAACCCCCGAGTTAAATGCCCTCATCCCCCTTCCCGAAAAGCTCCGGGGAAACTTTACCGTTTACCTCTTTTTTTTTTTCGTTTTAAGTAAAACTTATTGCTCGCCATCATTCAAGAAATGGGATACTACCTCAAGGGTCGGCTCGAGACACCGTAGGGCTTAGTTGTCTTTCCTCTTTTTTTATTTTTATTTCTGAAGGATTTATCAGTCTAACTTGTTCTAGTCGTGACGGTTTAACCCGAGGTTTAAGTCGGAGTTAAGGGTCATTTCACGCCGAGGGCACAACTGCATAATGGTGTTTTAAGTAGTTCGAATGAACCTTCGGGGTTTCGAAGCTATTCCGAGCTTAAGAGATAATTTTCGCTCTTATCCGAAACGCACCTTTCCGTCCAACTTTAGGTTGTGAGGAGCTTATTGCTCTCCTCCAAAGTTTTCAAGTATACGTAGGTGCTGTAGAAATACTTGCGTAAGTGGTTATATACAGAAGAGCTTTCGTAACTATTCACCCGACATTGAAATTTTAAGCAACCGTTGCCATTAATTTTTACGAAGCCCTAAAGTTTTCTTACACCATAAGTAATGCCGTCTATACCTCTCATTTTGGTTATTATTCCAAGTTTCCGTCATTCCATATTTTCTCTTCATTCATTACAAACTAAGTAGGCATTTGCCACTCTCTTCTCTTTCGTAATTAAAAAATGGAAATTTTCGTCAAGGGTAAGTGTTTAGAGGCATTCTGAAACGATTCCTGAAGTTTTTCAATACATTTTTCTAATCCTATATATTTATTAATGACACAGAAAGCGTGTCCAATTTTCATCTTGTGATATGACTATTTGTATGGTTGTCTGCATCTATATTTCATTCCAGAAGAAATCTATTGTTAAAATCTAGATAAAAATCAGAGCTTTCATGAAGAATCCAATCATCCCGAAGGAAATTTTGAGTTAAAAATAAAAAAGATCGAATAAATTGTAACATTTATTAAATTTTAAAAATATCGATATTCTTTGCCGATATTGACATCCGTAGTAAGAAAGACTCGACTTCGAAAGGGAATTGCAAAATTGGATTGCACTTATATCAGCTTATCACTCTTTCGCAATATTTATTACGACATTTTTACTATAGCGAGGGCGTTTAAATTTACTTTTTGTTGACCTTTTTTTTCTGCGAACGCTACAGCCAACATGGAGAGAGAAACGGATGAGCTTAAAGCAGTCCGTGGGGGATTCGACTATGTGAAGGGAAAATCAATCAATAACGATCATAAAACCTTAGTGTTATTTCAAATGTTTTCGGTGTTGATTTTCGAATATTTCAGCCTTTCAATGACGATTGACAGAAAGTGTTGCAGTGAATTGACTACTTCGCCCTTGTTCAATCGGTCCTTCTTTATGGTATATCCGCATAGGGTGGCTCTTATCCCACTACTCCTCAGTCTATTGTTACAACCCAAAAGCAAATTATAAGAATCAATGCTAGGAAGGGCTTTTTGGAGCATACTGGACCCCTGTTCGACAGTCTAAACATTATACAATTTCCGCTATTAATCGATATGAGTTGCATCAAAAACGTTTTGAAAGATAATTGTTTTCCCATGCCTGCACACTTAATCTCGACCTGATTCCATTTGAGGAAATTTATGAATGTGTCTTACTACCGTACCACTCTGGGATATAACTCATATCGGGCTAGAGGTGTGCGTGCTTGCAACTCACTTCCGGAATCTTCCCTTATATCCTCGAAAATAAATAAAAAACTATAATTTTGTTAAATTATAATATTAGGTCATATTTAAACACCATTCATTGCTTTGTTCCATCTTCTGTACTTTATTTGTTTTAGCGTAAGTTACCTTAAATGCATCTATATGTAATACGCTAGGTAGTTTGTTTATCTTCATAAGATTAGTTAGGATCTATTTCCAATAACCGTGTTAATCTTTAAACGATAACTATGTTAATCGGCGCGAGTGAGGACTCATCCCCTTACCACGCGTCATTATGCCCATATAGGGGATTGGTTTCTAAACCAGAAGTATTTATTCATTTAATAATATTCTTTAATTTTCTCAGTATTAATTTCCTTGTAATTCGTACCTATGATGGAAATAAATAATTAGAAAAAAATTCAGTCCATTCCTCATTTATCCACTCATTTGTACCAATTTCATTGTATATATATATAAATTCATTCATCTTATCTTTAATTTCAAAATAAGATGTTATCACATCATCATGACCTTGCTCGGATTCTGAACAAATAGATAGACTAGCGAATTGTATTTATTTTTCCGGAGATGATGAAAAATAGCGGACGCCGAGACGAAGAATTTCCCCGGCGATTTTTCACCGTCCGAATGGAACCAAGATTAATTCCCCGGGCGATAAATTTATGACGCCGACCTATAATTCCCGGTTAAACGTCACATGCGCGAGTCGGTCCGCCGGTGGGTGAGTGTGTCGGTGTATGTTCGTAAAGGGGCCATTCGTTGCGTCGTACAGCGACAGTTATGGTCGTTCGAGTTCGGAAATACCGACGGTGTGGATTATCGAGTATAGCTAACCGTCGGCTTCCTTTACACTATACAGAAGTTTCGTATTATCAAAAAAATCCCCGCTGATGTTTTGATTCTACAAGCTCTCTCCTTTGTGCTATCTAGCTACTAAAACTTATTGTTTTCCCGCATTTCATTCATATGAGACATTTATTCTTAATGGGTGGTCACTATTTGGTAGAAGTACTCGGGTGATCCATGTGAGGGGCCAGTTCAATAAGTAATTTTTAACCCCAAATCCGGTAAATACTGGGAATCTTCGAATTCGGCACCAACTGTGCAGTGGCCTGCAAGGGGCGGGGATTATCAGGTTCGGACTTGCATGAATTCATCACTGGATCTGGTCTGTGCTCTATATTTTCTTGTGAAAGTAATTTAACCGAACTTGCCAATAGTGATAATCTTTATTTAGACGGGACATTGAAATGCTGCTCCAAATTGTTCTCTTCAGCTCGTTACTTTACGTGTCCTTAGCCACGATTCTTGCATTCCTCTGGTGTTCTGTATTCTTCCCGATGAGAGAGACAAACTACATACGAACGCTTCTTCTGGATTAAGGAAAGCTGTCAACATATCAATCCAGTTCCAACCAACAACGAACCAGTGACTGTTGATTCCTAAATAGCATTTCACCAAGCATTACAACGTATATTGCCTTCAGCCAAATTTGATAACAACCGCACTAAAATCAAGGACCTTGGAGTACGAAGATACAATTTTAAACGTGAAAATTGAGCAGTATACATCTGGCATTATATTCCTGCTTCAGTAAGTCAAGTAACTTGGCTTATTTTAGAGGCAACACACTACATGAAAAAGGTGAATCAGGCGATCCTCCTTTCTCAGTCTCAGCATCTCGCAAAGTTTAATTTTCAGTGCATAATAATAATAATTGTGATTCATAGTTAGTGCCGAATGCGTGTCTGATTGCTCTGCCCAGAGTGGTCCATTGCCGAATCCCCGGTAAATCTCACTGGCGAAGAACTGAAAATATTCCCTATCTATTCCCGAAAATCTCATCAATATTGGACAAAAAACTCTTAGTTTCGATCAGGAAGCTCTGAAACGCAAAAGGCGAAGAGGACACTTTGATTTTGGAGAACAAAAAGTTTGTCCACTTCTTGCTCGAACCTTCGGTAGTGATGAAGCAAAACAATCATTCCGAGGGGCTGTGCTTTTCACAGTCGCGTGAATTTCATCTAAATAATGGAAGCTCGGTCGTATTTACCAGATGCAGACTCCGGTGATACTCCAACGAACATGAATAGATGGAAGCTCTCACCGCTTATTGCTTTCGGTCTCCGTGACGATTCCAAAGGCACCTGCAATTAACGTCAGCGCGACCTCGCCGCGAGTTTGTTTCCTTCTGCCGATCCGAGCGTCCGCGACCGAAGAGACCTTTTCCCTCCGTCGTTATTTTTACGGATGAATCGCCCTTTCTAGATCCACCTCGTGATTCTCATGCAGGGCGCTCAACGGAGTGGGATGAAGGGGCAAGGGCAACGCCGAGTCCGACATCAATAATGAGGCGGAGAGTAATAGCTCCGGGGAAACCCTTAATAACGCTTAAACCACCCCTAATTTCTCACAGTTTGAGGAAGACTGACTTCATAAAAGATGAATAGTTTGTATGACAGAGGACGGTTCAGTTCGAAGTAAATAAAAGAACATTTTTTGAAACAAAAACCCGATTCTCACGTCTGCAAACAGGTTTAATGTCATTTAGGCGGTATAAAATACTGGAATAGTGAGGAATGTGTCATTTTTACTACATTATTAGAGGATTATAAAAAACAAACTACCTTGAATTGTAAAAGGAAATACGAGAAAAACTACATTAGCCTGTTCTTCAATTGCGAATTCCCAATTTGGAGACAGAATTTCCAAAACCTCTCCACCATCCAAAACTTCATCTTTCGATCAAAGATCCATCTGTGATCGCACTTTGGATTCTTGTGAACAAATAGATAAAATACCTACGGTATTTTATGGGTTGGAAATTGATAGGAATGTACTTCATTACAATTGGAAAATATTCTTGTAAATTTCATGATGTTCCGTTAAGTTCTTCACCAAAAGTTTTCAACTTTGAAATTTCTCTTGATTCTGAAACATTTGAGGACCATTTTTTATATGGAGTTAAAGTCTTTTCGAAAAATGACTTCAGGCGATAAAATGTTCACTTACCACTGGTAGAAGGCTCTATGCAAAACTCATAGCAAAACAGGAATGAAAGAGAAAAATGAAACAAGCGGTAGCAGGTTCAAACACCTCGAGTCTTATCGCTCACGTCTGGTATTTATTGTCAACTAATCAACTGCTCACTCCTTTCAATCTGTTCTTGTTGACTCATATCCTGGATTGTGCAAACATTTCCCAATCAAATATACGATCACTTTCTCCCAATTTTTGAACAGCTAGATTGGCGTTTTGAAACACTGCGACGCTCACGCACTTAAAAGCCAGTTCTACGCTCGAAGCAAGCGAACAACAATCCGGGTTCCCTACCCTTCTGATAGTAAACAAGTCTTGCTGGAAGAAATATTGCGCTGCTCCCCCTCCTTGTCAAGACATAATGGTCAGATGACCGTGGCGAGCCCTTATCTCGCTCGGGAGAGTTGATCACAGCCACCTCGACATATTAGTGCCGACAACAAGCTTCCCCGTTTTAGCAAGACAAACAGGAAACCCGAGTGAAAGTAAACACGACATTTCGGGAGAATGGATCCTCACAGGGAAATCCCTTGCACTCGAAGGATTACGGATCAATTATTTGTTTACCATGATACTATTTCAAATTATGAACGCATTTTAACTTGATTTTATGAAACTGTTGGAGATTAATTAGAGTTTGGATTGAATACGTGCTGGGGAGACCGCCCAGTGCTACTCAGGGGCTGAAAAAAAAACACCTGAGTGATACCGTATTTGGAAAGTAGCCAGTACAGCACGTTTTGCAATTAATCAACTATTTGTGAAAAGTATAAATTGATATGCCAAAAGCTCGAAGTGGTATGCCAGAAGTTGAAATTGAGTCGCCGAAAGTTTAAATTGAGATGCCAAAAACAACTTTTACTTACATGGTCATCAGTCGATCAGTTTTATTGAAACCAGCTAATAAATTAATAAAACCCCAGAAAATTGCAAGAATCTAGAAATTGGTATTGTGCAGCTTAAAAAGTTTATTTGCAATAACATGTATAAATAACGATAGTCTCTTCCTCTAATTGCCCGAATTTTAAACCAATTCAGCACAAATAATATTAAAAAATAGAAAGGCCTACCTCAACGCATGAAAATATAGGTATTGCCCCATTTCTGTGTCTATAAAATTATGAAAATTATCTTTCCTGCTGGTTTTCAGATGCATATGAATAAGGGTTTTCAAGATTAACAACCGAAATTTGGGGAGCGTTGCGGTATTTTTTTTTCTTCCGGTAGGCCATTCTTTTCAGGTTACCTTATCCCTTGTTGGTAACGTCAACATCCTGAGAGTCACGAAGGGCACTTCTTGCAACCTACAAAACATACTAATCCTCGAAGTGTTTTTTAAAAATATTACGAACCATTGAGGCCCTGGTGGGCTATTCGGAGGTTGTTACCTCCAACTCCTTCCTAGGCAGATTTGACTGCCCGACCTGGGCACCCTATCGAACCAAGCACCACACCCAGCGTACAGCACTTGCTCCCATCGTCAGGAAGTACCTGGGAACTAAGCACTAACTGCCTGGTTAGGCATTGATATCCCTATCTGTTGTGACAACCTAATGTCGTCGACCCCAGCCAAAGCTGAAAGGTCCACCTTTCCCCACCACGTATTGGCGAACGAGTCGGGAGTCTCAACCTCTCCCGTTTCAATAACCCGAGGATCAATGGAAACCCGTCCCCAGGTTAGAAAACGCTGTTTTGCCAGCGCAGGGCAATGGCAGATCACATGACACGCAGTCTCATCCTCTGTCCCCAGAATCAGCAGAGAGTGGTGTCAGATTTGCCCATTTTGTGGAGATGGCATCAAGGTGGCCAGTGCCCCGTTAAGAGCTCCTTTCTTCTTAGGCAGATCAATTACTTCTTTTATAAGCTCATCAATTACCGTAATAGCGGTGGACTGCAACAAATGAACGAAAATAAACAATAAAATTGTGGGTCGAAAATGCTATTACAGATGTACCTCAATTAAAAACGTTTTATTTACCCAAAGTATTTGTAAATAGTAGGTTTAGAAGGAATGATATCGGTAATAACATGATTTGCTCGTCGTGTAAGATTTTCTGTAATTTCATTAGGTTTTATGATTTGGATGGAAAAATCGCAAATGAGTTCTCTTGTCTGCTTTACAAGCAGATACCATGTTACATGGATATGTCTTTGACTGGAGATTTCATAACGATTTCAGAACTCTTGAGTTGTGAACAAATCCTTTAGCTTTGGGCTGCAGAAGACTAAAAGTAGGGTACTAATGGGGTAAGTAGGGGGGGGGGGGGGGTTAGGGTAGGGTAGGGTAATTTGTACGGTCCATATTACAGTAGATATTTCATTTTCCTTTAAATTTTTTTTTTAAATGAATCATGTGACAGCGCAAACTTTAGAATCCGCCAAATTTTGTATGGTCCGTTTAACTCAGTTTAGGAATGTAGGTACGTTGGGAGGGGGAAATTGACAGCTTTAAATGTGAACATTTCCCACAAAGCAAGCGCTTTCCAACGAGTGACGAACTTTACAATATTTAGGAACAGGATGGGGGAGTTAAGAAACAATACGTGATACCGGCTAATTTAAGATAAAATGGAAGAAGTGGGAACCTAGGAACAAGGAGGCGTCGAAGGAGTATTGAAAGTCATGTAAGTATCGAACGACGCGACGCAGAAGATTCGATTCGACACTGCTTACATGAGTGGTAATTTTATTCCGCTGGGTAGTGCTCGGGCCGCTGCACCATCCCCTTCCTTTACACTCAATAAAAAATGTCTCCGTACACCCCAAAACTGTGTACTTTTTGTTTTGTTTATCCAGGGAAGCTAATTCGGATGTTTAAATAAGAATAAATGGAACAAAGTCTCTATAAGCACCTGAAGTTTAACTGAATCGGTACAGGATCAATCAAGACTTATCCTACCCGCGAAAACAACTATCAGAGGTCTAGAATCATGAAAATTGAGGTATCAGTATTTTTCCGGAGACAATCACGCAGGTCTCCCAGTACTGGGACGACTATTAAAATTGACCGTGGGGGGTGGGGGGTCCAAACCAAACAAAAAAAAAAAAAAAAAAAAAAAAAAAAAAAAAAAAAAAAAAAAAAAAAATCAAAATAAATATGCGAATCCATTCTAGACCAATCTAAGACCAAGGAAGTGAAGGAAAAAAACTATAGCTGTAGGTCTCCCTGTTGTGCCTGTTATAACATTTAATAGACGCTAACAAGCTGACAATTCTTCAACGATTTCCATGATTTGTTATTACTGTATGTGTAGTGTATTGTTATTGTTAAACCTTCCTTCTGAACTAGTACCCTCGGATACCTTCCAGCTTGGTTGAAAAGCTCGTCGATTTGATGAAGTTCCGTTTGTTGGAAGTTGTCAAGCAGCAAAGGAGGGCCTACGAGCTATTAATCCTTTTTTTGAGCTCGATTTTTGCTGTTCTCTGGGCTGTACGAACACTTTTTTGCCCTGATAAAAACGCTGCAAATTCTTTCACTGGGGTTTATTATTCAATCGGCTTGCGTTCATGATTCGAATTTCTACTAATTGGAGTCTGCGTGTTTCACAAGATAGGGCGATTATTGAATTTCAGGAGATATACATGGAGCACGTGAATCTGTTCTCGACCAAAATACCTATTTGGATTGATCCGTTGATCATATTTGTGTGCCTCCTGAAATTCAATAATCGCCCTATCCTGTGAAACATGCAGTCTCCAAAGCTTAGTAGAAATTCAAATCATGAACGCAAGCCGATTGAATAATAAACCTCAGTGAAAGAATTTGCAGCGTTTTTTTTATTGAACCTCAATACCCCCCACAATAAAAATATCTATAATTTATCAAGTCCTTTGGCACTCGTATTGCGTTAAAACTTCCCCAAATCCAAATTTAAACGATGTAGCCAAAGGTAGACAGATGTAGAGGGGGCACACAAATATCATCAACTGATCAATCCAAATAGGTGTTTTGGATGAGAACAGATTTACGTGCTCCATGCATATTTCCTGAAATTCAATAATCGCTCTATCACCTGTAAAACACGCACACTCCGAAGCTTAGTAAGATTCAAATCATGAATGCAAGCCAATTGAATAATAAACCCCAGTGAAAGAATACTTATTTACCCCAGTAATAATATTGAATAATAAACCCCAGTAATAATATTGAATAATATTTACCTATATATTATCAGAATCAACCCGTGTGTCGGCTACTAACTACACTACAAGTATTCACATCGGCTATCACTCCAGTATCCACATTCACTACAACTCGACGCTATCGGCCGGACATCACTATGTTACAAACAAACAATAATAAACGAAAAAACGCAAAATTTGGCATTTTTAATGTTGGCACCATAAATCGGGCGATACATCGGGAATGGTTTGACCTACGGACGTGGGGAAGGGCTCATTCGATTCCTAATGGTATGTTCTTCAAATAGGAAAATATTTAGGCCGATTCGACTAGTTTTGAGGTTTTCAGGGATTTTACAAAACTTTTACAGCCCTTAAAGGGCACTTTAAATTGAGTGAGGGAGCTGGCTCAAGAATTGGGGCGTCGTCGGACCAAGATGGATTTTTCCTGAAAATTTCAGATTTTTTGCTCCAGCCGTTTCGGAGATATCGTGCGTACGGCGGCGGACGGACGGAAAATTTTTTATTGCAGATTCGGATTCTACACCCTTTGAAACGTAAACCATGAAATTTTCAGGGGGGGTTAAATTTTTTTTTTTCAGAGCGATTACAATGGTTTATTATTGAATAATAAACCAAAATGAATTCGTTAACGTCATTTGTCAATTTTGCTTGGTTTGATCAGTTGAAAAGTTGGTTGACTTGAAATTCATTATTGAAGATCTGTGAATTCATTCATACAACTAGTATCCCTTTTTTCAAGGTTTGTGAGAAGCAGCTACAATATCCGTGAAAAGCAAAGTGGGTGTACGGAGACATTTTTTACTGAGTGTAGAGGCTCAATTGAAACAGGTGACCTCGTGTATGTACCTTCACTTCTGCCCTCAGCTGAACACACTCCTGCTACCTGTACTACTCCAATTATCTCTTTACCTTCAGTCAGCCATCTATATGTATTCAAAAAGGACCGGGGTTTTCCATCCGGATCAGAACTTCCAGTAAAATTAAATTCCTGTACCAAAACGGGTTCAAGTATAAGTTTATCTACCGCAACAGGAGACATCAATGTAAACCTCCCGGGATAAAGACTCATCTCAGAGAGCCGTAACCCCTTTCTCCATTTCCTACTTTTATTTACCTACCTGTTTTGCCGTAATAGGATATTAGGCTTGGTTGGATTTCAGAGCATCAAAGAACGGGAATAGCGAAGCCCCGCTCGAAATGCGAATGAAAAGATAAGAATAGCCAATCTCAAAGAGCTGCTAATGGCCCCTTTACTTTTGTGGGGAACAATCCCCTATCGCTTATGAATATAAACTGGTAGTTCATTATTATTTTTTATGGAAAGGTTCATTCAAAATTCGAGGTAAGTACTTATAATAAAAGCGTGGAAAATGTAGAATATAAACCAAACGAAAAAATTGAATTGGACGATTCTCTTTGTGTCAGTTTTCCAGATTGTAATTTGCATCTATCTGAGCAGTATTGTCAATATCAAGGTGTAGCTCTGCCTTTATTTCGCTCATTTTTTCTCTTCCACCCCAATGAAAGAATATATTCAAATTTCTCCTTCTTCCCGGATTATTGTAAAGCCTTTTCATTGAATAAAAAAAACGAAGTAAATATAAAGTCTCCCATCACCGTTTTTCCTTGTGTCAAGAGGGGAAGATTTTCACTTCGGACGGTTAACAAAAAAGAAATCTCCGAGGCCGGGAGAGGGAAAGACCGAATGTTGGAAGACGTCAGAGAAAAAAACTTCATCATGTTAAGAACAGAGAGAAAAAAGAGAAAAGAATGGATTAGATAAAAGGGCAGAAATGTGGAAATCCAACGGAAGGAGGGGAGAGAGGCATAAAACGTCGGGAGGGAGCAAATTACTCGCTCAGTCATTTGGTCCTCACATTAATTTTTTTCTTTCTATCTCCAGCTGAAGATTTTGCTCAGAAGATAACGTAATTCAACCCCTCTATTCTTCTCCGCTCACTTCATTTTTTTATTATAATTTTCACCCCATCCCCTACCGTGTCATTGCTTATTTTTTTACCATATTTCTAGAGTGTTTGGATTATTTTAAACTTTTGCCGTTTTTTCTCCGCTTTGCGTTTCAAAGTTCGATACTTTTAATAAAGGAAAGATCCGTTGAATACAATAAATGAACATAATTCGGCAAGCCCCGCGGACCCTCGGACGCTTACTGCTTAGAGCTGAAATTCAGAAAACATAGAACATGCTTTAGATTCACTTTTTCAGTTTGCTCTTATTTGGACCGCTATCTTGAGCTTTTCAATTTTGCGCATTCAGTAATTCGGAATGTTCGAAATTTGATTGGGTATCAAGTTGATAAAATAACATTTAGACACATTAAAACTCTCAGATGTTCGCTCACATACCCATGCTGCTTGCCTAGAACTCTCCACTTTATGATGAGATGACGCAATAGCATTAGAAAGAAAACAATCTAATAGCCTTGGTTGTTGACCTTAATAATCCCACGATGCCCACCATCCGTTACCGTCCCTCTTTATATCCAGTTCGTCTGGGGAGTGGGAAGGAAGTGTTTTCTAGGTTCCAGACTTTGCCAGTACGGGTTCCAGTACCCGCCAGGAGCGACCAGGAGCTGTCACCGCGAAAACCGAAAAAACCGCGGTCTTAGCTCCAAAATAAGAATTAGGTCTTTACAAAGATTTTATGAGTGCGCGTGTTTCTCTCAAAATTTCTTAAATTTTTGTCCAGTAGTTTCGAGGAAAAGTTTCGGACGGACGGTTTTTTAAAACTACTTATCTCGTAACGCAAGCAAACTATTTTGAGGGGTTTCTTATTTGTTTTCCTTTTTCAACAAAAATTGTCATTATTGTAAACAAATAAAACAGGATAAGAAGGGTCGACGGTCGGGCTGCAGAGCCTTTAACACTTTAAGCCCGACCGTCTAGGTCAGTGGTGCCCAACCTTTTGTGGCCCATAGCCTCTTTCTGGAGGTTGACTAACACCTATCTCCCCCCCCCCCCCATCCCTTTAATTTCTCCTTGTATACCTAATTTTAATTTGAATTGAAATGTAATAATAAAGCAATTTTATTATTTTAAACAATTTTGTTACTGTACAAAACACAAACATAGCAGTGTTATCCGGTCACTCCTAAATAGAATAGAAATGAAAACAATTAAAATGTATACATTTTTTATAGATTTTTTAAAGAACAAATAAGATAAATTGAAAAAATTCACAGTTGAAAGGTTAAAAAAAAAAAAAAAAAAAAAAAATGAAAGTTTGAAAATTTTGTGTTATTTTGCCTTTCCAATGGCTGCCCGGCAACTTCAACTGTACACTGCTATTTTTATTTTTACTCTTTGAATACTCATAGCCCCCCAACCGCCCCCAACTTATTAATCGCCCCCCTGATAACCCAAATCGACCACTTGGGGGCGATCTCCCCCAGGTTGGGAACGACTGGTCTAGGTAGTTATTTAATGCGAGGTTTGAGCAAAAGAGGATTGCTGGTATGACGCGTGGCCAGCGGCCAAGTTGCATAACTGATGCTAGACGATTATACCATGAATCCATAAGGGGGGATGGGGGATTAAAAAATTGTTCATTTTTTGTTTATAAAGGTCCATTACCTATTGAATATAGTAAACAAAACATTTTCAGTAACAAATTAACCCCGACTATGGAGTGATAAACAAACTATTCTTGCATTGTGAGAATGATGATCACGCGAGCGGCTTGGGGTGCTATTAGCAATCAAAGTGTGGGGAACCCGGCCACGCCATTTCCTCCCGTGACTTGACAGATCACGGCAGCCTAGATTTCCTCACATATGTCGCCTCCCCTGGATACCCTTTCTTCCCACCTTACCTTCAATCTCGATAAAAGTTTATTATGATTCGACTAGAACATGAGAAAACTATGCTTGATGAACTTTAGGCTTCACTATATACAAGTATTGATTAGGCGGTCATCAACCTAATTAGGAGAAAGTGGTATCCATCTCTACTTTTCCGTCCGCCCGAGGGGGTCATTCGTGTACCTGCCACCTTGGTAAGCACAAGCCTCTCTGGTGCTCTGGTTGAATCTACAGAGTTTTCCAGGGAGTTGGTTAGGCTTATTAGGTACCGTTCATGAACACAAAATGCGCTCACGTAAACCCTTGTTAGCCCCCACTCCAAAGCCGTAGCTTTCATCTATGTTTACTAGCTCCCCTCCTCTGAGCTAGAATCCCATATTTGTAGGTTGCATAGGCAATTTTTCATCTTCGGTACTTAAATGTGTAAAATTAATCATTTAGATGAGTCCCGCTTTTTTTATTTTGGAAAAATGATCCTTCCCCTCTATCGAAGGTAAAAACATTTCTGTTATTGATCGAAGTTAACAACGTTCTATCTTACTTCGTTTTTACTGAGGTTAATTTACTTGAAAACTGTACCTTAATTATCAAAAATGATAGATCTAAATCGGTCTGATAGGTCTGAATGTGGATTCAATGCTTCTCACCATCTCTGTATCGCTGGGAGTTATCCCATTCGCAATGTTGAAGCAAGTTGACTTGCCCCTCTCCTCCCTACCATACTGTAATCATAATATGATTAGTCAACCTCCTACCTCCCGCCTCCGCTTTCATTTGTTTGCACTTGATTAGTCCTATCTCGGAGCCTTCATTTCTCTTGGCCAATGGTCTGCAAGCTCCCTTTCACCCGTAACTTTACACCGTGCGGCCATCCTATTCTGCATTTAGTTTCTGTTTTCAACTGACGATGACTTAATCGTTCAAATCTATACAAATTGAAATAATCCACAAATCTACAAATCCAAATATCGAGCGATACTTCAGAAGAACACTTGAAAAATTTGCTTATGATTGGAACTTTGATCCTAAGTGGAAAGACATTGTAAGCAAAAAACAATTGCACACATCACATTAGATAGTTTTTAGATCGTGGGGTTTAAAAGTCCAAGTAACATTTTTTTCAAAATGAGCTTTTTTTGTCATTCCGGCACTAAGGAACGTTGTCTACTGTGTGTTTTGCTTTATCTTCAAATGATCAAAATAATTTTAAATAAATAATTACAAAATATGTAAATTTCAATTGCCATTTGATCACTTTTACTTTTGTTTGTTTTATTGGGCTGAAAATGAAAATTACAGTGATTAATGGACCTTTTCTAACAGAAATAGGTATATCATTGTTATTTATTAACGATAAATTAACGAAAAAACTATTCAATCCCTCAATTTCATGTAACTTTGACTGAAAGATTGAATTGACCAAATATTTAATCAGGTAAAAATGATCAAATAGAGTTTTCCGAATAAAAGCTCTTATTTAATCTGAAGTGAATTTTGAAGCACAATATTTGAACTACCTACAGGATAAAGAAAAATATTCGGATGGCCTGATTTTGAATTTGTCAAATTCGTTCTTGGAGTATTTAAGAACGATATATTTCTCTTTGGTTTGTTCATTTATTCCTGAAAATAAAATTGTTATTATTTCTTATTAAACGATGAAAAACTACTAACCATGGAATTGAAAAGATTTATTTAATCACTAAAAACCATGTTTTGAATGCTATGTTAGGCCTGATTTTGAATTTGTCAATTCGTTAATATTTTGTTTTATTGACTTTCAAAATTTTCCATTCCTGAAAATTTCTTTTTGAACAATAAAATATTGAAAAATACCATCACCAAAAACTAATGTTTCGTGCCTAATTTTGAATTTGCCAAACTCGCCTAGGAGTGCTTAAAAACACTGTTTTCAATTGTCTAATTTTCAAAATTTTTCGTGGAAGCCTCTGTTGGCCCCCACCACCACCTCATCATTCTGGCAAATAGTTTGAGACCCCTGATCTAAAGCGTTTTAGATGTTTAGAGAATCATACGTTTTTAATTTGATACCCAGTAGAAACATCTGTTTTATTTCACAGTGAAATGCTTCGAAGGCGCTTGATATGTTGTGATCTTGTATCCCAAATAATTAAACGCCTACACGCATTCTCTTCTAATTGCACCTGAGTTGGTTTGAGACGGTGATGGGTGAGGAAGGGTGTTTCCCGTAGCTTACGGAACGACAGGAATTCGGTTTCCGTTGGCCCTGACAGTTCTGATTGTGCTTGAACCTCGTAATTAATTGCGGGTAAGCCCCTGACTCCCCTTGTCCAACCGTTCATCCTTTCACGACCCCATCTTGCCCTCCCCTTTCCCTTCGACCTTCCTCCAGCACCAGTCTAATCAGCAGCAGATGCGTTCACACTCCGGAAAAGCCGGGAGCCCCGAGACTCCTCAGGTTGGGGGGGTCCCTTTCCCCTTCGGCTTTATTACGTGTCAAGTGTGTGTAAATTGTCTCACGATGGCTTTTCTCCCCTCCGGCCCCCGAGTTTACTCCGAAAGCGGGGAAGCTTGAAAAGGCTCGCAAACTCGCGGGTTGGGGTTTCGGCGGAAGTTTTGAAGAGGTTGCGAGCGGTTGGGGGGAACGAAAGCCCGGTAAAAGGGGGTCGAATTGAAGGGGCTTCTTCATTATCACACTCCAAGAATTTCCACGGGTTTTCCCTCAAAACTTCGGCAGAAGATTTCACGCCATTACAGGTGATCCTATACGTACCAAGTACACTCCCTTGTTCTCTCTCGCTTGTGTGGTTAAAACTTCGAAAATGACACTTTCTCCTTGGTTAAACTAAGTTGCAGAAATCCGCATGTTGCTTAATTGTAATAAGTTGATATTCTCTCGCGAACTAAAATTACTTCGTTCCCTCCCTACGTCTGGCTATTGCAGTTCTTACTTGTTTTCCACGACGAGCTAGCTGCACCTTGACTGTTGTTGGATTAAAGGCCAAAAAAGCTTAATTACAAATAAATTGATAAATACAATAAATGCAATACATTGAATAGGAACAAGAAAGGTAAAATCAAAACATGCGGTAACAGTTAATAATAAGGAAATATAGATTTGGTAAATTTGTTCACTTATTCACTTCATAAACAAAATACGAACAGTTCGGATGGAAGAGTTGCGGATTGTAATGAACATGGTAATGTCTGACCAATAACAAATACGAGGAGGGTTAAGAAAAAAGTCAATGTTGTGATCGAATGAGTTCGTTTTCTTGAATATTTCTTGAGATGGATATGGTTAGCTCCACCTTCCCGATTCTTGAATCCGCCGCTTCTGGAGATAGACCAGACGCTTTTGACTGTCTGTTATATCCTGAGTGTTGCGAGCATCAATCGTCCCAGCACTTGGAAGGGGCAGTTATGAGGTATATTTAAAAATACACGGCATTTTCGTTTTTGAGAAAAATGTGTTTATCAATGTACATCGATGTTATTCCTTTAACCCTAGTAGGGTAGACCTAAAAATCCATTGGTAAAGAGTAGACCACAGTAAAAATTACGGGTACTCCGAAATTGTCAATATTACAGGTGAAATGTGGCCGAATAGAACCAATAGTTAGAAACTTTTTAATATACTTCCAAATGGTCACGGAAAGTATTTGCTCTCAATAAATTCTTCAAACAGGAATAATAAAGAAAAATAATGTACAAATACTTCAACATTAGTATAGCACTTTCATAATAAACGAGAGACTAGTTGTTTCAGAAATAAACAGCCTTCCGTTACTTTTACCTAGTTTATAATAATACTATATAATAATAATATTATATATTTTTGTAATCACATTGAAAAAAGTCAACGTAGGCGCTCTTTATTTGAATCCTTACATTGGTAACGGGCTAACGGTTTGACAGAACAGGTAGGTAGGTAACTATTGAATTGTTCTCTTCCATTACTTCTAAATCCAAAGATCCGTACAGCTTCTCTGCGTCCTCCAACTCCTTGAAAATTTTCGATATAAAACTGTCTTCCATTACTCTACGTTCCATTATACCTGCAGAAAAGCCAACTGCAATGTGTAGACCACCATAATAAGTACCGGTAAAGTGAAGCGTAGAAAGGTATACCTCCGTAAAAAATACGAGTAAAGTCTAGCGATACAGGGTAGACCCCCGTCAATATTACGATGGAAAATTTACGTCAAAGAGTAAACCCCCGTAAAAAATACGGGGTGACTTACAGATTTTGACGTCTTGGTGGAACCAAGGGCACATGACGAGGAACAAAACCTCTGGAGGTTCAACAAGAACTGCCCCTTGAGGCATACCAAGAACGTGTTCGTAAAAATTACGGGGGTCTACCTAACTAGGGTTAAAAGAAGACCTCATTAGAAATGGCTGGCACTGATGCCAGCGCTCTTTCCAATTTTCACAACACTTCTGAAACTCGATGTTTGGTATGGCTTTAAGCGCGTTCAGTGATGCACTTTCAATGTCATCTATGGTTGCGAAACGACAACCCTTTAAGGTTTTTTTTTATTCTTGGAAAAAGTCACAGTGGGACATGTCTGGTGAATATGGAGGTTGAGGCATCATTACAGTGTTCTTCTTCGCAAAACAAAATCACGAACCAGCACGACGTGTGGGCAGGATCGATATCGTGAATTCAACAATTTCGATACAAATTTTGCCGCCCCGCGTTTCATACCGAAAATGTTCGCAAAAACGTCATGGCATGTGGCAATCGACATGCCAACATAATCAGCGACTTCTTTGATTGTGATTCGGCAATCATTCATAGCTTCCACTTTTCCTACGTTTTCATCGATTGTTGATGTGGTGGGGCGTCCGTCATCTTCAACGTCTTGACGGTCGTCTTGGAAACGCTTACACCAATCGTAAACACTAGTTTTTTTTTCATAGCAGACTTAGTTACCATTTCGCACACTTAATTAAAATTTATTTCATTTTTTTACACAAAACTTGGTACAAATTCTTTATCCATTTTTCTTAACAATCAAAAATAGTTTAACTGACGAAAAAGTGTCAAACCTTAGCGGCTACCACAGATAAAGTAATCAACGAATACAGCTGAAAATGGTGTCATACTCCAGGGGGAAATATACCAACACAAACAATTTATTTAATGGCAATCGGACTTTCCAAACGAGTTTGAAATTTAAAGATTCGGGTATTTTCGTTGAAATTAAAACTATTTTCACACGTTTTCTTCGTCATTTTCAGCAGATTTAAGGACATATGCGTTTTTAGCTTACTTACTGGTATTTGTATCATGGCTAATCATCCAGTACAGGACCTAATACACATTGTTAGAAAGCTATAGTTAGAATCATTCAGTTGAATGAATATATTAAGACAGGAGGAGTTATTAGAATTGCGAAAATATCTCTTATCTAGCACGCGATGGTGACCTCACTGATTCAGATCGTTGAAATCCATTTAGAACCATTTCCACTCTTGCCCAATACGTCTTCTAAGTAAACGTCATCCATCATCTATCACAATGCCATTTTACAGTGAACAAACTGCCCACCCTTATTTGCAACTGGAGAGCGAACAACGGGCGTTGTTAGCTAGTTTACACGGGATAAACTCAATCATTCTTGTTTCAAGCGAAAGGCAAATCGGCTGTTTGTATAGGGCTAGAGGGAGTGGGGGTCCTAACAGGGCTCCCGCTTCTGGTAACCGAAAGAGGATCATCCGGGATCATTTGCGGCTTATTTCCCTCACCGCCCATCGTCTCCCCTTCCCGTAAGTCCAAAACAATCCGCTTAAAAGGTCGGTTTAGGCTTAAATGCCCGCTTTTGGCGGCGTAGATTTCGGCGTTCTGACCCGGAAATCCACGTTATAAGGAGTCCGTTGAAAAGGAGGGTCTTAAATCTTCCGAATCCCTCCGTTCTTCGTAATCGAAGAAACTCGTCCTTTCCAAAAAAAGGTGCTATGCGATGAGTCAACTTCAATTCAGCTTCAATCGAATGCAGAATACTTTTTGCAACCTTTGCAAAATGAAATGCAAAACACTGGTGAAATTTATTCAATATTTATTAATATTCTGTCAAAATCCAAAGATGCCAATCGCACCCATTTTTCTCTACACATCTTTCTATGTATCGAAGTGAGACGCACAGAATGTTCAGTTCTTCAAATTGATCGGTTTGGGAATGTGAAAATCACGTTATTACATTTTATGTCAAAATACCATAAATTTTTCTGTTTCAATCGTTTTACAATATCACCAAACTTTACCAAACCGCTTTTTCTGGTAGTAAAGTAATGTGGAGGTATTACAAAAGGTACGCTGAAAATGTCAGAACCAGGGTCTGCCAGGTTTTGACCCGGTTATTTTTGAAGTCGTATTTTTTTATTTCGTATATTTTAAATATTTTTTGAAGTCTTAGAAACAACCAAATGCTTGATTGCATCATCTGTTGACACTGATGACACTTTCTAGACATCAACGAGAGTCTATTTTAACATGAATTTATAACTTTTTATTTGTTTTAATGAATTTGTTTATTAGTTTTCTATGAGCTGTCAGAACCAGCTGTTTTCATTTTCGCCCTGGAAATTTTTTTTCTTGAGGTTCTGATCGTTTGGAGGTAGAAAAAAGCCGCGGAGCTTTCATTTTAACAGTGGAAAGCGATTTAAAAAAAAATTGAATCTACTTTTGGTCATTTATCCTCAACGGTATTCAATTAAGTACCTCAAACCAAATACTCGAGGAATCAATTATTAATAACAATAATCATAGTAGTAATGTTGTGAATTTAAGGTGATATCAAATTTGAACGGATGAAAATTTGGTGTAGAGCAGCCAAATCCTGAACGGGTGAACCGATTTGGATTTTGGCTACACTATTTCTATCTGGCTTCTTCGGAATCCCTGGTCCTGTACAAACGAGTTGTAGCTGTGTTCCGAAGGAATCTCGAGAGAGGATCTAAATGAATCCTTTTGGCCTGGTCCGGGTCTTGATTATACGGGTGTTCTGAATCCAGTGTCGGATTTCCCATCCCTACCGCATAATCCTTGAACCTTGGGTCGTCCTTCTTCGGTTTATAGTTAACTACATGTTATATTACAATTGTTGGGGATTCTCCTAACACATAATAACTACAGAGATAATAAATTGATGGAAAAAACCGTTCCTTCCATTTCCAATTACTTCTTTCATCAATAATACCTACTTTTATTCATTGCTCCTAGTTTTTAGATGTCATTAAAAAACATTTTATCGAAATGGAACTTTATAGGCATATTAAAATCTTTAATTATGGGGTTAGTTAGGAGAAGGAGGTTGTAGAAAGTTTAATGGTGAAAACCGAACCGGATCCTGGGGGTCGGGAGCATCGCTTGCTCGCCAAGTTCTGACTCGTTAAAATAATCTCAATTGAACATTACTGAAAAAAATATATGTGAAATACATTACTAAATATATAAAAACTTACTAGAGACTCAAAAAGTAATGTCCCTTGTGACAATATGGAAGCGGAAGGTGCCGAATTTGATAATGAAGCAGATACATCAATATTGTACGCTAATACAGAAATAATAAAGCTCTTTTACAGCCCAGTCCACTTAATTGAATACATTTCAATGATCTAAATGAAATAAATGTATTTAATTAATTACTCAGTTACGACGAAGAAGACGTTTACTGTTCTTGCCTATCAAAGCTTTCTGAGCAATCATTTTGTTGACCCGAATGACAGCTAAGGCCTGCGCTTGCAGGTTGTTTTCTTGTATAGCTGTTCATTACTTTGATAGGTCGGGGCGAGACTTGGAAACTTGAAATAATACGTGATACTGATAACGAGCGCCGTTGAAATACTCGGCTGAATGACTGAAGCCTTCTCTCGCTTCCACTCAGCGCTCTCGGGAGTTCTCGAGGTGAGATAATGAAGTTGGGCCGAGTCGACGGGGGAAGGTGAAGAAGTCTCATTCACGCCAGTGCCACCTTACCGATCCCCCTCGCCGCTACTCTCAGCCACCGATCCCCTCGCTGCCTCTCCAACTACCCTTCACATCATCTCCCATTCCAACCCTTACCGACACTCATACCACCCCTAACCCACCCCCAACACCCATCATCACCCCTTTCCCTCAAACTTACCTCCCCCCTTCCAAACAAGAGCACCACCTTGTCTCGTCGCTATCTCGGCTTCTGTATCCTTCTATTATCTCGGTTTCCCTTCGAAGACCTGCGATCCTGTTGGTTTTTACCTCTACACCCAAGTTTTCATCGCCTGTTATTTCCCTCTAAACAAAAGAGGAAGTCAGACTCAGGCGCGATGCCAAATAAAGATTCCATCTTAGTTGGATTGCTACAACTCACAATGTGTTTTCATGGAGTATAAGCAAAACACTGCACCATAGATAACCAATTTACCAAAATAACCAAAACTTTATTGTCTTGATTGTTATTTTGAATTGGTCGCCTTCTTAATCAACTGCTTATTAATTGTACTTTCAGTATTTCCTGATGTGTATGTCTGTTTCAATACAAAGAGCGGCGAGCAAATCCCTGAGTTAAATCTACTTGAATGAATTCTCAGATGGTCGTAACGATGGATTAACCTTTTTATGAACTACTGAAGTATGGTTTTCAATTTTGGATCATTTTTAATTTTAATTTGGCTTCTCAGCTTTTGATGAGAGCTCCTGTGATGTTCTGAAACCGAAGATATCAATCTGGACGCAGAAACAGAGATTTACAACAGTTTTATTCAGCTGTCCAGCAGCATTTTGCCAAGATGGTGGTATTTCACTTCGAATCATGTTAATGTTGATCTTGCTAGATCTTCTAATAACAAAATGGCTTACGTGCTAATTTGTATATGAGTGTAACAACGTGTATCTACAAAATCACACCCTAACTATGGATGTATCCACCCCCAATCCAGCAAGCTATATTCATCAACTTCGCAATAAAATAAATACACCCCCAACCAATATTACATGATGATAATTCAGTTTACAGAGAATTAGAACTTGATAGATACTGTTTACTACAGATAACATTCCAAGTTTCGGGTGTAGACCAGCATTACTGTGCGCTAACATCGTGGAAGTAGTGATTCTCCTTGCTGTTGAGCATTGTGACTTGGCTCCACTAGAGGCTTACTCTATAGTTTCAAAGCGAAAGTTAAAGCAAAACTATCATTTCCTTGTTAGCTAAAACCTGTACTTCCGTAACGGTGGCGCCCTGAAAAGTCACCTGACTTCGATTATGGCAGTGGTGTCTTGAGCAAAATGGAGTCTTGCATGAGTTTAGCGGTCCCCGTTGGTATCTGACAAGGGGGTGATTGAATGGACTGATTGCCCCTTCCAATGGTTTAGGTGACACGCTTGCAACACCCAGATGATACCCCTGAAGCTAGAAGGTTTCAGGTTTGTTGTCAGACATAGCAGTTTCAAGACACGGAGAGGGAGAACTATCTATAGCCAACACATGTATTCAGCAAATCATGGTCGGAGGCTGCCTTTGGGTACCTGTTATCCGTAGAACCTATGAAACATGCAAGAAGGAACTGTCCGACATCGAAAAAAATTCACCAAGGTAATCAAATCGGATGGGCACGTAACATGCACAAAAAATGTATTGTTTCTTGTACTGGTTTTTTCCTGTCTAAAGAAAACCTATTCTAATAAAAATCCCCGGAACTCTTTGAAGCACAATAAAAGAGTCGTTATGAAGGACCAGCAAATATTTTCCACTATAAGCTATCACTAGCTCCTCTTAATCTTGGTCGAGCAAGCAATCCCATCGACTATATTGCTTATCTCACTCCAAAATGCTTTTCGTTCTTCTACGGCTAATGGAATATCGATGGTTGGGATGACGGGGTTACGTTGTCATGGTATTGAATCGATGAATTTTCATCCCTCTTGTGTAAACAAGCTTGCACTGCCGTCCATATCGGTGCTCTATTTTTTTAGGACGGATGGCTTTCAAGCTTCTGTATTATTATTTTTTCGTCAGCGAACCGATACCTAAATTATGATCGAAAGTCAAATGTTTATCGAGGACCGGGGAACTGAGTAGCGACAAAAACTGAATATGCAACTGTTTATTCAAGAAACTGGAATATCTTCCGCAGTATTAAGTATAATTCGACCAAATAATGATCGTTTGATGCATTGAACGGATTGCTTTTTATTCTTCGAATATTTCTAGAAAAGTACTAGAACCCATCCAATTTGATTACATTGGTGTATTTATTTCAATGTCGAACAATTATTTTTTACGTGTTTCATAGGTTCTACGGATAATAGGTACGTAAGGGCAGCCTTCAACCATGATGAGCTGAATACATATGATAGATCCCCCTTCCCGGTTTTTGAAACTGCTATGAGTGAGCGTGAACATGAAACTTTTTAGCTGCAGGCTTGTCAGCTAATCCCTTGGAAGGGGCAATTAGTCCATTTTTCTCCAACTTTCGCTTTGAAACGATAGGAGGAAGCCTCTAGTGGAGCCAAGTCACAATGTTCAACAGCAGGGAGAATCACTACCTCCACGATGTTAGTGCACAGTAACGCTGGTCTACCCAGAAAACTTCGTATCTTGTAGTAGGCATGTCTTGCCAAGTCGTAATCCTCTATAAGCTCACTTGCGCCACGAACTATTGGTTTTGGGGTGTATTTATTTTATGGCGAAGGTACTGAATATAGCTTGCTGGATTGAGGGTGGATAGATCCTTAATGTAGGTGTGGTGTGCTTTGGTAGATACTCATTCGCTTTGTCACACCAGTATACAGATTGGACTCCTGGATAGCTGAATAAAATAGGTATGAATCTCTGTTCATACCCCGGATTGATGTCTTCAGTTTCAGAACACGCCGGAAGCTCTCTCCAAAACCTTTGAATGAGCCGCTTTCAGACTCGATACTGGACACTACATTACCAACATGTCACATTCTACTAAATGGTGCAGGAAGACATTCAACGGTAGAAATGTACAAAATGTGGATGCTCGTCTGATTAAAAATTGGATAGGATGATTCGGAGTGTACGAGTTAAGGATAACAGGTCAAGGTTGCCGATGAATTTCTCAATCGACGATAGATTAGCTATAGCAAAATTTGTTAAGCCGTTGAAGTCATAACTGCGCAACCTGGGAAGCTCATAAGATTAGACTTGAGACATGATGATATAGGGGCTGTAACGGATGAAGACCATAAATTAGTGTGCCTCTACTGTCTGATGTTTTAGAATCATATGTTGACTATTCGTGAAATTAGATTTAATGAGTGAATAGATAACCTTTTATTCTAATCTTTTGACGATTTTCATAATTTTTGGGAGACCACACCCGCCAACCTCTCCGTGGTGTGCTGGTGGATCCTGGGTGTTGCCGATCTGGCTGGGATAGAAAAAGTGATCTTCTCTACCATCTAAACTGTTTGGCTGTAAATCTGCTAGCAATTTGATTATTTCAACGGAAACTGATAAACTTACGTGCATATGTGCCCCGTATCCAGGAGTGCCCATGAAAATCCAATCCGTGTTCTTGTTCTCCGAATTCTCCGGGAGGAAGTACGGGCGGTCGTAATGCTGCCGCAGGACCATCCTAGCTTTCTCATCGCAGTTGCTCCTGAAACCAAATTGGGCATATAAGTGTGCTAGGGAAACTCCAGTCTTTCCAATGGAATCACAAAAACAAATTTGTCTGCGTTTGAGCACAAAATTCTCCCTAAATTTACCAAGTGAATTCAAATTTAATGTTACCGTTAGAAAGCTGACAAATTGAAGATTTTCCTGTAAAACGATTTTCGCCTACAGAAGATGAATGAAAAATTCTTGAGAACTCTTAGAAAACTTCAAAATTACAGTTTGAAGTTTGGACTAGACCTCTTTCGTACGAGGTTTAAATGTGTGTTACATCGCACGTGATGAAAATTTAATGTTCATTCCAACGGTGTAATTAGATTTGAATTAATCTATAATTTTATTGAGACAAGGTCGAACGCATGAAAAAAGTCTTAAAAGTGAAATAACTCGAACACAGCGTTTTTAAAAACAATTTCTGTGAGGAACCAAACCCTGAAGTTAGGCTGTATTTTTCTCGGACGCACTGCATAGGGATGGGAACATGGATATTGATACGGATGTCGATATTTTAGAGCGGCATCGCTATGTCCTCCAATATCGGTGTCAGATCTCCAATCCGATTTCACCATCGTGTTCACCGTGAAAAAACCTTTATAAAAGAGGGTCGTCTGCTTGGAAGTTTTCGGATGATTTTCCCCCATTGAAATGCCCCAAATCTCCCCTTAGAGTGAGGCGATTGTGTCCATCTTCAAACTTATCCTTTTGGAAGCCTAGATAGATTTTTGTGCAAATTTGAACTTTTCATCTCAATTCTACCGAGAGTTATCGTCTGGAATGTTTTTGGTGTCTTTTTACAGTGGAATTACAATGCTTTGAAACGGGTTTTGATGCGAGCATTTTTTGAAAATTCTCATTTTAAATATTTTGGACAGAGAAAGATAGTTTATTTTTCTAAAAAAATTTGCCAATACCACAGCAGTTGAAAGCATTTTTAGTATATCTTTCTTTTCACATTAGGTAGCGAGCAAACTAGATGGAATATTTTCAGTGAGTGAAGGGTAAACCAAACGAATGTTATCGGAGCCAAAATATCGAAATGTCGTCCATGTCCCATCCCTAACCCTGCATACCTTATATGATGAGTACCGTTGGATTGATGGTTGATCGTGCGTGCGACGGTGAGTTATTTTGTTGATTAGCATATGCACATGTGTGTCTCGTATTTCCCAACCAAATGATCGTTTATGAAGTTCGTGGGTGTCAGTGGCTGTTGAAGTTTGGAGGTGAAGCGAAGTCGAATCAAGTAAAGTTCGGAAGCCGGAGAGAAAGTAGGGAAGAAGTTAGTGGTGATGGATCGTGGCGCCTTGATTAATACTTGATGGAAGGGTTACAGCCACTATGTATGATATAGCAGGAAACGACGAAGAACTTCAGTCATTTCTATCTGTTTAGCAGTAATATCAAATTGAGGAGAAATCCTCAACTCTCTAAAGCAAAATGTACATCTTAATCCTGAAATAATTAACGAGAATATGATTAAGGTCGGGATATTCGGGGCTTGGGTTCAAAGAGATGCCGAGGGAATGTCTAGCGCAGTTGTGGAGCTTTGGAAGATTAATTTGCAATTTACTTGGAGAGGTCTCAGGTTGTAATAACTATTGGATCGTCGCATTCTTGTTATGCTCATTTGATTGAGACAATTATTGTGGGACTCAAGTTCAACGGTTCGAAAGTTCTATTGGATTCTGAATTGAACTTCCCCTTCATTTCATTATGCAAGTGGATATCACTGTGGTGATGGAAAGGACTGGTTGCCCCTTTCAGAGGATAAAGCGATTAGCCTGCACCAGTGGTAGAATACCCTTGAAGCTAATACGTTTCAAATTAATTCTCAGAGGTAGCAGTTTCAAGAAACTATCCATGTCCGTTTCATGTTGCAAACAACACAAAGTGATTTGGCTCTTACCATACAACACTGGTCCACAAAACAGAATGATCCCAGAGAACGCCGGCTTCTTATTATCTATGCTGAGAGTGCTGAATTCGAAAATGACACCTCTTTTTGGTTGGTTCGAATAAGGACTTTTCCAGACCTTACACAGAATTTTGCAATGATCCAAACTCCATTCAAACTTCTTCAAAAGACGCTCATCATACAGGAAATTGATTAAAAATTCCGAGTGTATATTAAATTTTTGTTTTAAACCTCTTAATTGTCAAAAACCTTGAAACTGAACAAAAATAACATTTTTCACTGTAATTTTTCTTACGCTGTTTTCTCTACTCCCTCCTGTTTTGGAAACATAATCGAAATAACGTTTTAAAAACTTAGCCTTTTTTGAACTGAATGAGACAACTATGCAATATTGAAATTAAGGGAGCTTAAATTGAAGTTTGGCATCTAAAAATCCGGAGTTTAATACGCTGTATAAGGAATTTCCTGTAGCAACTGTACTTGGAGGAAATCTGGTAATAGTTTTCCGACCTCTCCTTCGTCTACTAAAATGCCTGACTAAAACTGCAAAGCGATCAGATCGGCTGAACAAGTCGGAGCGGAAATGGTATTTGGACACAAATACTTTCATAAATCAAATACCATTTATTTTTTGGAAAAGATCAAATTGTGACCTATACTAATTTAATTTTTGGTGTACAAAGATGTTGATGGAATTCAGGCTATTGAGGTTGAAAATATACTAATCAAATATTAGTTGATTCCTTGTGATATTTCATGTGACTGTCTTGCCTTTGTTCGAACGATAGTCTCTCATCATGTCCTTGTCCCATCGATGCCACTTTTCTTGTCCTTTCACGTCTAATTAGCAATGTATTACTTCGCGAGTTATTATTAGTTTGATCGAATATTAACAGTAAAAATCCCAAGAACGCCTTGAATTTCGCCAATGTATTTGGAAAAATCAAAATTGTTTACGATCTTACTAATTATACGTTACTAAAATTGATAATCAAGATAGGAGACAATTTTTTCTACTTTAAGCAGCTTTAAATTTAATATCAGTTTTCAATCCCAGTTTGGAGCCCTTGCAGGATGAGCAGGTGAGCGATTCCTGCATTCCTCTTAACTGCAATTGTTATTTTGATTGATATAATTATAACATGATTTTAATAATGGTAATAATATTGCAATTCATCATAAATTGTGACGCTCTTTGCTGTCACTAATATTTCAATATCTACCCCTGTATCAATTTCAAAATGCCTCAAAATGTATTTTCTCGACGAAAATGGTTGGAGACTTTGCTACCTTCATTATTTACGAAAATTCTACAAATGATTGCGAGCGTAGTACCCGAGGATACCGTACTTGCACTTTTTCAAGTTTTATCGACTTATAAAATACAATACTGAGTGTATTTTTGGTAGACGTGTAAGTGTTTTAAATGTCAAAATGCGCTTAAGTTTAATACATTAGTGAATTGCCATGATCTTCCCCAACAACATGAGCTAAGCCTATCAATGAAAAAGTAACGTAAAGTTAATAGCTCATGTTCAAAATTGTATCAACCACATGTTCGTACTTATGTCAATTTGACTTACTTCAATGAGATTATCTATATTTCTATCTATACCTATAGTACTAAAATTTTCCCATTGAGGTTGAAATTTGGTGAATTTGTTCTTCTTTCGGACCATTTGGGTTTCCCATATGTGTTACTAAGCTATCGACATTTGGGATGCACTGCAATGGGCTGGCGCTCATCCAAGTACAAACATATAAACTCCAGCAATAAAACTCGATAAGCTTCCTTAGCATCAGCTATCGACATTTGGGATGACTGCAATGGGCTGGCGCTCGGACCAAGTACACACATCTGAACTCCAACAATAAAACTCGATAAGCTTCCTTAGCACCAGCGCGACACACAAAGATGAAATTATTTTAACGGGAGAGAACCTTTCATACAGAAAACATTCCGGACGTGATTTTCTTCGGGGTTCTCTTTGATAAAAATGCGATATTGCCCTCAACTGGGAGTGGTGTCGCTCGGAAAATGCGACGTCTTAGGAATTTTCACTTCGCCCAAAGGAGGAGGAAGCAGAAAAAAAAGGAAGAAAATTCTGCCTGACAGTGACAAGGAAACGAATTCCTTTCAGCCCGAGCTTTAAAGGAGACGGTGGAATAGTGATGAGATCAAATGTTTTCTTGGATGAACAAGGAAGGGTATTTGCATTATGGAGTTCCGCGCCACCAAGATGGGTATTA
Organism: Creontiades dilutus; assembly: GCA_031894815.1. NCBI lineage: Eukaryota > Metazoa > Arthropoda > Insecta > Hemiptera > Miridae > Creontiades > Creontiades dilutus. The sequence continues at coordinate 195,461 of JAVIWC010004352.1, forward strand.
TGAAGACGGCAGACTAGTGTCATTTTACAGGAGTTTCCATTTGGAATCGGTAAATGTGCACCTGCCTTACAGAATAAGAAAATGGTTCAACATGAAAATTATTCAAATTGGTGAAAATCAACTAATAAACAACCTGAAATAAACATATTTTGCTGATAACGCGCTGTTAATACTGAACTAAATCTCTGCAAATTATTATACTATGTTTCATTATTTCTGTATCCCGTTCTCTGTAAAACACAGACGTAGTAGTGAATTTCAGGAAATATACATGGAGCACGTGAATCTGTTCTCGACCAAAATACCTATTTGGATTGATCAGTTGATCATATCTGTGTGCCTCCTGAAATTCAATAATCCCCCTATCACTTTTGAACGCAGACTCCAAAGCTTAGCAGAAATTCAAATCATGAACGCAAGCCGATTGAATAATAAACCCCAGTGAAAGAATTTGCAGCGTTTTTCAAATGGATGATCGTACATCAATTCGAGTGGTCTCAATTGATTCGCCGAACTCATTCCTATCTGAATCAAACCAAAAATTACCCATATTATATGAGTCGGTTTTGAGATTTCGTTTCTTTTCAACCCTTGAAGGGTCGGTTGAGGAACATTCCGATGGGGGAGGATCATCGTCGGCCCATCATTTCTTTATTGTAGTCCACTTCTGGAGCTACCATATTTCACTGATCACTGAAGAATGATCGTAATATGGATAACCAGCCTACAATCTCTATGATGGGAGTTACCATGAATTAATTGTTGTAGTAACATCCATGGAGCTGTAAACATGAAATAAAGCTGCGAACGTGATCATGTAAAACTGATATTGTTGTTCCAGAGAATATTCGAATGCTCGTATAATGAATCCTATCGTCTACAAGTTTCACCGACCTAAATCGGCAATCTGTATCGTGGTATTGTTTGTATGAACCAGAATGAAAAGCTAGGTAAGTCGAAAGTACGAGTATAAGAGCGATGCTAACAGAAGCTTATAATTCCTACGCGAATTCGCTGGAAGCTGATATTAGTAAAGTGATAGCCATGGAAGGCATTTCCAAAGCTCTTTCGAGGCGAAGTGTAGATCCTTTAGTAATAAATGGAGAGCTGACAAGGGTTGGAGTACACCCCAATTCCTGTTATGCATAACACCAGCCACCTTCTTATGTGAGACTAGTTGACAGGGGTTGGGAGAATCTTCTAAGCCCGCGTTTACTCGGGGTCTTAACGATGGAGACCGTTCACATCTTGTCCTCCAGTAATCCGACCCTCTGGCGTCCGCATTTCGACAGGACCCGAGGGTTGAGGGAGGTTCTATTCGGGATTCCATCGCGTCAGGTTCGGGTTCAAATGAGGTGTTTTCGTTCTATGAATGTCTGATGCATCGGTCGTAAATTTTTTCTTCCATCAAAAAGTGCTAAGCTTTTTGAACGAGTTTAAGCTGTCGATGTGCCAAGAACATGTCTACGATGCCAGGAAGCAGACGATGACTTCGTCTGTAACCAGTGGGAAACAGAAAGAACAGAGCATAACGCGTGACGAACTTCGATTGGACGGAGCACGGTGCTCGTCATTCGCCGTTTTCGGAGAAGAGTAGCTCGATGCTCGGCGAACCGCATTAGTGGAGCCGGCTTAACCCAACCATCGCTCAACAGATTTCACGTCAAGTTTACTTTTCTCGCTTCTTTATTCCGTTCCCCTTTTCTTCGTCTTTTAGTTTATTGAAGCTTCTGTCATATTAAACGGGATTAACTATTGATTAATTGGTCATGTGGCATTATTTCTGAAGAATTAAATACACCAACAACAAAATTCAGAAATGCATTGACGCCTTTGAGACTGCTTGGAAATGCTTCTACAAAGGGAACAGTGAGGAACAGTAAACCAGCATGCAATCAAACACGAATAGCAACTTGATACTCACATAAAGAGCAACGTCATCTGGCTGCTTGATAGAAGAAAACCCTTGAACCTTGAGATGTTTCGTTTTCTCCTCTAATTAGCAAAGTTAAATAAAAATTGATTGTACCGTTTGAAAACAGAGTTCTGGGCTGGTTTTTTCTTCGAGTTTCGTGCGATATCGCTTTTTATTGAAGGCAAAATATTGGGGCGGAAACATGATAATTATCTAACAAAATCCAACTTTTTTCTTTTGGCTTACATTTTACCAGTCAAAATTCCTTTACGTTTATTTGTTACCAAAAGAGTTGCAAATTTAATGTCCTTTCCAGCGGCGTCCTCAAATTTTATTTTACATGGTAATTACAGCCGTTTTAGTTGGAGAAGAACGTAAGCTTAAAAGTCGATTCCTTATTACGTAAAAAATAACACGTTGAGGCACTTTTTGTTGCTAATTAGCTGTAGAATTTATTTCCGGAACTTATCCCGTAATTTTATTGTATTCTTGAGAAATGTGAACAGTTAAAGCTCTACACTCTTACACTTGCACTAAAAACGTAAAATATCCCAAGTCAACGGTTTTGCTAAAATGTATGTACTTAGGTAGGGGAACGAGATCAGAATCTATAGTGGAAATCGAAATTTTTCGTCTCCGAACGAGGCAAATCATCAAATCTTGAATAAACCGCCAACTACCACAATTGGCACGCCACCAAATTACTCATTTAAAAAATAGTTCTTGACTGTAGAAGAACGGTTTTTAGGAAATACGAACACAAGAAGAGTTAGAGATGGAAAGAGGTGAGGATATAATCCGCAGGCTGTTTTATCCATTAGGGAATTTCTAGATCTGCTTTCTGGCAAAGAGAACCAATTCATTAGTGTACGAGCTCTTAATCTTCTTTTCTGTTCAAACCCTTAACTTCTTGACTTATGGCCGACAAGAGCTACTCAAATGGGGATTATCAGGAAACAATGGAGCCAAGATGTGCTTAGTGCTTCTTTCAATGCAATAATAGAAAGTTTAAGATCGATAAGGCAGATGAAGAAGATTTATTCATATTCGTAGTTGAATAAAAATAAGATATGAATTAATTATTTAAAAAAAATACATTTTGAAGGTAACTCGCATGCGCTAGACAGCAAAGTTGAAAGTCAAGTTACTTTAAAAAACAATTTGAAAAAACTAATGAGGAATTTGTTTCTAAAACGAGGCAAATTATTATGCAAAGGTTTGTTTGTTTCTGTATTAGATTACCCTCCTAGGTGGATCACCGAAATATAGGCACTAGTCTGAACAATCAGAGAAAATGCTTACAAGAAACGCTTGGAAAAACACAGGAATACAGCATAACGAGATAAAATAAATATGTACTTGAGGGTTTAAAGCAAAGAAAGCAGGTGCGATGCGTTATAAAATGTATTATTAATTAATTATTAACCCAGCAAATTTGCGGAAAGTTGAAGCGTCTCAGCACTATTTTAAAATACCAAAACACCAGATGACTGGACTAAAGGTTCATTATTGGAAAGAAAAAAACGAATATTAGAGAATGCGAAAGAAAACCCCAAGAAACACTACGACCAGAACACTTATATATCTTTAATATCCTAAGGATGGGATCTCGTAAGATACTCAGGGGACAGCTCTTCGAGGTATATAGGATTCAAACCCACTAAAACTTCACCTTCCTTTTCTCACGTTGGAACTCGGCCTGGAACTGTTTATAGCATTAGCAACTGAATTAACCCTTTTGCAATTAGAATTAAACTTTATACCTCCATATCTGTATTTGCAAAAAGGTTAATTCTTATTGCGAAAGGTTTAATTTCAATTGCGAAAAGGTTAATTCAGTTTGATAAAAGTTTAATTTAGTTTGCTAAAAGTTTAATTTAGTTTCCTAAAGGTTTAATTCACTTTACTAGTGCTATAACACATTACTTCGGGCCAAGTCCTTGGGATGTATCTAGTCCTCTTGGGCCATAGATAGCCTCCTCTGTCTCTCCCGTTCTTGGATGATCTGCATAGAAAACTGCAGAGGTCCAATGCTCCTCTCTTTCGAGCATTTCGGCAGCTACATTCTCCAGGGTCATGTCCTGAGATGGCTTTCCAGGTCATTCCGCAGCCACCTTCGTTGTGTTTCCCACTGACTACACACGAAGAATGTGTGAAGCACATCATCATCCCTTCCAACCCAGTTCGGATAAGTGTGATCATCTACTTTTCCCGTTGTGGGAAGGTAAGAGTAAAATAGTCCGTGTCCTGAGAGAACTATGTTCAGAACAAGTTCATCTCTCCATGCTTTCTCCCTAACCACTTTTTGACATGTATCAAGAGCGCTGTTCGTCTCCCTCTTCACTCATCGGACCACATTTCTCTCCACCTTCCACTGTATTGAACGTTAATCAGCTACCTAACAAGACGGCAACAACTGTCTTATCGCCTTACTTGGAGCAGCTTACCTTGTCGTAGCTATTACCGTTTCCCCGCTTCGATTTAATTAGTTGATGTAGCAATCCTCACAGATCCAGATTTTCACTCGAACCATCATCCATTTTTCATTTCTTCTTTACCTGTACTTTAGTTTCTCTTTGAAGCGTTATTATTTGTAGGGTACCTACTATTCGTGTAATCATGCCCTCTTTTGACGTAAACCGTTCTTTGGTCATGTTCTCATTGCGATTTATCGTGATTTTGTCCGGATTACGAATCTTATGTTTTTTGTAAATTTGAATAAGAAATGCAGTGAAGAGTTCATGCTGTTAAGTTTGTTTCAACTTTTCTCATTGAAAAACAAACTAAGTGGATTCGCTCCGCATTGAGCCGGTTTCGCCTGACTTCGCACGGACACGTTGTTCGAAAGGCGAATGGTTCTTGCGAATTCGGCTTTTTCCGTCTGTTCCCATCTTTGCTCGGATTCGCGTCCATTCGTGGGATTGTTGGTCCATGTCACCCACCTCATAATATCTTATTTCATATCCTGGAGGAATTTGCAACTTTTTTTGTCTACTTAAATTTATCAGATGTATACCAATTCCATCCAAATCTATTAGGTGTTTGTAGGAACAACGTTCAGCGCAAAAGGGAAAGGAAAACCTCAGCTTTACTGCATAATCCAAATTCTATCTTATTACGTTTCACCTCCATTGACATTGACATTTTAAAATTAGTCTGGCCCATGAACATTTTGTGGCCCTAAATAAGAATTATCTCTTTTCATTTAATACTCGACCCAACCCAACATTTTCTTGATTAAATATTCAAATGATAATTTATAGATGGTGTCTACCAAATAACGGCTGTCTCCTTCATCTTGTGCCATTATAAAATCACCAGTTTGACATTTGAACGTGGCATTTGCCCCCTTCCCGATCGTTTCCAATATTATTTATCGTCTTTTTAACCTATCGTTAGGTGATGAATATTTTAAAGAGAATACTGAAGGTTACTTTTAATATTTTTAATAATGAATTTTTGAAACTTCTAAACGGTGCTTACAACCATTCTGCAGCTATTCTTATTGATTCATTCCGTTTTCCATAATGTAATTCTATATTGACAAAGGAATAAGTATTATTTCGAATTATTCCGATATTTCCATTACTTGATTTGTGCCCGGCGATCTAAACCTTAAGGGTTGATCGAAAACTGTGTCTACGATTCAGGACAGTTTTTGGCTCTTACATGAGTTTTTCCCCCTCATTTCATAACTTCCTGTAATGTATTAGTTTCAGAGAAAAGCTCTGGACGGATTATTATTTTCTTTTTGGATCATACGTATTTTGAACTAAATACCAACCAATTTTGGTGCTTTCTAATTCAGCTACACACAGCGAACGCTTTGTTTTCACGTTAAGGTGAGGAAGAAATAGTTTTTTACCGTCAAATTCAAAATTTCCATCCGCAATTATGAACAACCTTCGTATCGTGTCTGTTTGTCGATATTTGTGTGTGCATGTCTGCCCGTGTATCCCTCAGATCTGTTAAAAACGAATTTCCAGTTTTCAGCGGAGTTTGAACAAAACCGGTAAAGTAGGTAATGCGAAAATTGTGCTCGAGAGAAGTTACATTTTGCGCATTCGCAGAAACTGCCAGTGAGTAAGGAATGAGGAAGATAACTGGGAATCAACTGCAGCCTGAACTCATTGACAATTGCTATGGAATGAAAACTGTAGAAGTCCTGTGGTTTGTAAGGATTTGAGGTTTACGTACGCTCAACAATTTCTGAAGATACAATCTTGATAAAACACTAAAGGGAGAGTATAAGAATATCTCAACTCGTATTCCTCCATCAAAATGGAACAGCTAGGCAGTGAGAGAATGTCGCTGAAGGATTGTAATTTTGCCCATGCTCACAGTTAAGGTTGATGAAACTGATGTTGTCGACACAACCCCTCACCTTCCATGGTAATTTAGGAAATCCGACGATGATAGATCAAACAAGCAGGGAACACCACAATGTGAAGCAGATTCGTTGCTACCTGTGGATTTGTGGCATTTGAGCAGAAGTGTTGCCTTGCTGACCTATCAGAGCTCCATAAACTTAAGAACGACAGAATAAACTGCGCTGCATCATTGGAGGAAGTTCATTTCCTTGTGCCTCGTCCCAATGCAAGATCACCGATGTGCTTCAATTTTCCTTTTTGTCCACTAACTATTTAATGAACCCGCCCCTGGTGAGACTTTCCCACACAATTTTGCTTTCCTTAGACCCTGATTTTGACTTTTTCTCCATCTTCTGTGTCCTCACTAAAAACAATAGTTGCATCATCTGTCATCTCTTTTAATGAGCATTTCAGGGCTATTATCCACTGTATTTGTTTAATACAGTTTGTTGCCAAATTCTTATCATTATTAGTTGTCAAAATGTCAATCCTTTTTACATGCTTGTAATTGGGCTAGCCCGTGCTTTTCAAATAAACAAATTTGGCAGACGTCCAGAGTTTGATATCACAGTTTGCCTGTATCTGAAAAGTCCTTTAGTGCCATTAATTATTTGTCTGACGAAGAGAGTTATGCAAACGCTCGGCAAAAATGGAATAAAATAAAATATTCACACGTGTTACAATCAGCAGTACGTGGCGGTCTCTAATAAAATCATGATTCGTCCTCCCGTGGCACTTACTTGGAGCGATTTGAACAACATTCTAGTGTCAAGGTAGAGTTGTTCTAATAAAAAAGTAGATGGTTGCATGAAAGCGAGATAAAATAAAGTTGAAATGAACAAAAGGTTGGTCATGGAACCAGAGCCTGTTTCAGGGAGGGTGGCCTGTATGGAAAACATCCATCCAACGAAGCAGTAAATCTCTGGGGAAAAGTGCGCGGTGTAGAGAGAATGCGTGTTGTCGGATCGTTCCTTTTCTGAACCAGAAACATTTCAGGTATTTGTTTTTCAGATGAAATTCATGTCTCTGCAACCAGCTAACAGCGGCTTCTTTGCAATCTGCACTGCTGTTACAAAGCCTTGAAGTTTAGCTCTGAGAAACTTGAATAGACATTTTTAAATTAAACTGTAGCTTCGCAGCATGAGAATGAAATTTGAGCCATCCAAAACAGCTGCCCCTTGTTTTATTTCCATTCTTCCCTCGGGTATTCATTCAAAGTGTACGTCCTACAGATATTTTTAAAAGCACCAAAATTTGTAAGTATTCAATAGTATGAAAGAGTTTAATATTATCATCTAAAATATCAAAGTTACAATCATTTGATAATCAGCTAGTTTTGAATGAGTATTTAAAAAAAAAAAAAAAATCCACAGGAAAGATAGTCCCAAAACTTATATGTTATTCAGAATACTAAAAACACTTTTTTCTTATTTATACCTTATAATTTCTTATTAAAAGCTCGTGAATTTTTAAATTTTGAACTGTTTTTCTTCCACAACTGTCCATCGGATATCAAAATATGCCAAAATAGGTACGCTATCAGTATCTTTTTCCAGAATAGAATCTGAAGTTTTGTTACTAAATCTTGAGTTTTAGCACTATGAAAGTTGAATAGTTGACCTCTAAAATAAAATAAGGAATTTGGGAATCAGCTAATTTTGGTTGAGTTCAAAAAACGAACAACAATTGATGATAATCCCAAAACTCACACGTTTTTTAGAATTCAATTTAGAATAACTTTTTTGCTGCGAAGTTCTTAAATTTTAGAAGAATTTTGTAGTATTGAACTGCTTTTGGTAAACTATTCTGTACTGGATATCGTAATAGGCCAAAGAGCTACGTTAAGAGTTTGACCTAAATACAATCTGAAGTTTTGCTACAACGCCTTGTATTTTAGCACTGTGAATACTGAACAAACGTTTGTCCTCAAGTTTTGGACGATGTTCGTAGTTTTGAACTGGTTTTTTCCCACAATTTTCTATTAGATATCGTTTAGGCCAAAAGAGCTACGCCAACAGTTTGTCTTAAATACAATCTGAAGTTTTGCTACAACGCCTTGTACTTTAGCACTGTGAATACTGAACAGACGTTTGTACTTTACACTATTAATTTCACTTAGCTTAACTGGCATAGTTGAAATAATAATTTACGAAAATGTCTTAATCAAAGTTCGATAACACTGATCGAGCATTTTAGTCTTTGTCTAATAATTCCTCAAAGCATACTACAGATTTTTCATAAGCACTAAAATTGTAGAGTATGAAAAAAACGGTTTGGCATTATAACCAAACATTCCAAAAGAACAAACATTTGATAATCAGTTGATATCAGCTGATATCAGCCGATAATAATCCCAAAGCTTTTTTTTTCCAAAATACTATTTAGAAAAACCTTTTTGCTGCATAGTTCTTAAATGTTAGAGGAACTTTCTAATTATTAACTGCTTTTCTTCCGCAGTTCTCTACTAGATATCGTAATAGGCCAAAAGAGCAAGTAAATTAGCCAGAACAAGTTAACAGTAAGTTTTTCCTAAATACAATCTGAATTTTTGTTACAAACCACTGAATTTTAGCTCTATGAAAATTGAATAGAATATCTTTTAAAATCAAAAATTTATCTATTAACATTTGAAAATCAAAATATGTTGAAAGAAGACTTTTTTGCTTCAAAATTCTTAAATTTTAGAGGAATTCTTTAGTTTCGAACAGCTTTTCTTCCTCAGTTTTCTATTGGAGTCTTAAGAGTTATTAGATTCCACGCCAACAGTTGCCTCTCGTATTTCGACTCTTCCCTCGGGTATTTATAGCTCTCTATCGTAGGTTTGAAAGTACTTCAAAGTCAGTTAGTCAATTCTCTGTGCGAAGCGCCTTTAAGACCGCTCCCGATTGAAAATTCCCAAGTAATATAATACAAAAAGTAAGAAACCAATATCGTTCGGCAAAAACAAAAAAAGTTCCCAAGTTCCTAACTTCCTTTTCCGCACCGATCCACGGGAAACGGGCAAATATCGCCTTTCCAAAGACAGAAAACGGCGAGGATGTGGGAGCGTCACTCCGACGTCCTTTTTCCCCATTGTGTCTCTTCTCTTATTCTTCTTTTCTTTTCCCTTTCTTCGTAGATAGTTGTTCGAAAAGTTCGTCTTTTCACTCACCCAAAAACGTCCGTTTGAGGCGACTCCGCACTCCGGCCCTTGTAATTTCGAGAATGGTTTCACCAAGGTTTTTTTCCCCTTCGAAGGATATTTGGGGCGTCGCTATCCGCGGTAAACAGTTTTTCGGATCCATTTCCGCCTTTATATTTTCCCCGTTTTCCGCTCTTCAACGCTTGTCATTGAATATGAACGTCTCTGGTGGGTTATGACGTTTCGGACAGATGTGTATTTGTTTGAGAATGGGTGTTTATCTCAATATCGTTCGAGTCTATTCGAGTTTTCTAACAAACACCGACTGCTTCGAGCATTGGATGGATAAATTCTACGTACATAATACATTGGTAAGCAATGCATGTGTGGAAAACCATCTTCATTGTAAATAATGAGAGTCAGTGAACTCACCCTGGCGAAAGGTAGCTCACCGAGGACAGGTTTTCCCTAAGGTAAAGGGTTATCATCCCTAAAGAAGGGAGATACCTCTTATATAAGGCAGTAGCCACAGGTACGTTTTTTTTGCAAATCCCGGCGGAACTAGAGCTAGTTACTTACTCCCAATCAACTAGTTTTCATACTTGACAAACCCTTCTACGGTTGCTAGCCGAATACTTCTAGTAGTGAACTAACTATCTAATTGGTTCCAAATTCTCAGATCTCTCTCTACAAATCTACCAAATTCTCCTGCTAGGGCGAAATTGTCTGTTCAAAACAAACTAAACCGACGACTAAGTTCTAAAGTCAGAATGGACGTATGAAGCTTATACATTTGGAACGCTGAGAGTTTGAGGATGTTTTTCCGGAAAAGCGCATTGATTTCCCTTCGCAGAAAGTAGATAGGAATCTTTTGAGAATTTGGTATAAAAAACAAAAAAAAAGTTACTAAGCTTCAAGTTTGGGAACGACTGACGCAAGGTAAGAGGTAAAGAATGGGGTTCGTAGCCTGTGCCAGGTGAATTAAATGTTCTCTCCTACGGTGGAACTAGATTTGAATTTGCATGAAAAATAAAGGACCCATTGTAATCTTAGTGAGACAAGATCGAACGTACGAAAAAAATCTTGCACCTGAAATAGCTCAAAATTAATCGTCATAAAACAATATTATTGTCATTTTTGACATTTAAGGGAAGTTTTAAGAACAGCATTAACACGAATTGTTTGACAATTAGTGAAAATAGACGGGGGTGCCAAAATTGCGAGTCACTCTTTATGGAATTTTCTTTTGGATTTTCTCTGGAAGACTACGTCTTGGAAGCGGAAGAGTGACGCATTATTCCATTGAAGTACATTGATTTTGGATCATATGAAATTTTGAGGCTTCGGTGCTGAACGGGCAACGAGTATCTCGCATAGCCATGTATCTTTCTCGGGCAAGGAGAAGGTGTTCGAAGGTTTGGTCAGATCTATCCCCAGTTGCGGTGCACAGGTCTGGGGCTGTGCATACAGTGATGAAGTAGAACCTGTGCTCTTTCCTTAGAATGGTGTTTTCCTAGCCTAGCTCCAACCCGGATTATATACTGTGTCTAGACACTGACATGAACTTCGTATGCGTGCATACACTGTGGATTCACTCCCAATTTTTTCGAAAGACCTCAAGTATGGCCGAACACCGCTTGCCACGCTGAGAGGTGCTTGAGCCTCGGTGTCTTTCGGGCGAGAGATTGGAGACGTTTGAGGGATCGTTACGCCATTCCGTTAAATGGAAGAGAAGAGCAAGATAAGTGGGGTGCGAGAATGGTGCAATCGAGATCATCTCGGCGGGGATTGTATGGGATTACGAACGTAAGGCCTCGGAGTCAACAAGGTATAAACAGTATCGCGATTTACGCCCAGGAACCGGTGAAGTGAAATCAGCCCTGGAAATGAAGAATTTCATAGCTTGTAGGTGGATTATCAAGCTGAGGGGGGATCATTACACTAAAGTAACGACATCATAGCGTGGATGATCGGAGCTATCCGCTGTGCAGCGCTGACGAAATAGAGGACGCTTACATTTGATATGCAAACTAATTTGTATGCGTTAGTTAGCGTAAGAACATGTTTCAATGTCGATGCACTATAACGCAATTATTTTGCAGTTCAGAAAGCAGCAGTTCAGAAAGGCTTATCCTTTACTGGTAAGGTTTTGTGCTTTTATACAAAGCGGTTTAGGAGTATGGCCTAATTTAAACGTTTACTTTGCATATCTATACTACTTAAAATTCATGTAAACTAACAATATTAGGTTTCTCTCTCTCCCTCTCTCTCCCTTTGTTTTTCACTCTCTCTCTCCCTCGGACAACGAGTTTGATGCCACAGAGTTTAAATCCATTGAAAAGTGAAGGGTTCGTTGAAAACTCGTAGGCCTTTCCAAAGTATCAATATTAACCAACTCCAAAACCAACTCGATTCCTTTCTGCCCAAACTGGGCGTATCGTGCAGGAAGTTCCCCCGCCCTGAGAAGTATCCCTGAATCGGCGATATATAGAGCTACTCAACGTCGGTTGAAAACATCATTCAGCGTTACCCTCACGAAACTTTCCATACACTCCGCTTTGATTTTAATTCCATCCCTCTCCTCGAAGAGAGCGGGCAAGACTGACCTCCGGTTTGACCTCTCGAACATCACACATTTATACGTACGCGTGTTCGGAGAGCTATGAAAGGAGTCGAGTTCCACATAGCAGAACGTAACTGTCAGAAGTCCGTAACACATGGTTAACCGTCGGTTCATAATGAACAATGAATGGTTCATCCGATAATCAGACGAGGCTTTCAGGATAAACGAACGGGAAAAAGGTTGAAGCCTCTCTGGAGAGAATCCGGCTTCAGAGGGCCGGAATAAAATACCGGACTTAATCAATTTATTATTCAAATGCGAATCCCTCCATCAACCTGCGGACCTTCCCCAGAGATTTGTCAATATTGATGTGTTGTCGATATTTTAAAACCTCTTCCACAATTTTGATCTTCATTCAAAACATCACCCTAATTACGTTCAAATTTCATTTAAATTAATAACTATCTAAATCTTTGAGAGTTAAAAATTCTTACTTCTGATGAAATTAAGTATCCTACCGTCTGGTCTCCTGTTCAAGATGAGATCAGTTAAACTTTATTTAAAATATTACCAGCCCATAGTTTCCGAACATGATGTTTTTACTCCTATTTTCAAACCAGCACTTTATCAATTCCCAAGTACCGCACCGGATTGGCACAAAACTTCCTTATTTATCAATCGATAGATATAATTAATACTTTCTCCTCTGGTTTACGTACTAAACTGTTGAATCTGCTAATAATGGTAAATTATTAAAGGGCTATAGTAATGAAACTTATACAGAACAAGAATAGCACCATTTAGAGTTGCTTTCTTTATATTTTAATGTATTGCGTAATCTTCTTCAATTCTGTAGTCAGCCATATCGATTTCTGCTGGGACTGACTCTTCCCCTACCGCAGGCAGTTTCCCATATTGGGAAATAATTTTCCTATGTATAATTATGAGTGTGGTTTGGTTAGTACTATCTTATATGATTCAACAAGATGAAAACAACTATTAACTACATCCGAAACATGTAGTACACAGGCTGGTGTCCCCTAGGGCAGCGTCCTGGCCCCTATTTTTTACCTGGTTTATGCTCTAGATTTCCCCATTTCTACTTCTGTTACTTTGTCTCAGTATGCCGATGATGTGGCAGTCTTGAGTTCACCAAAAAGCTGTATAAGTGCTGATGTTGTCATTGTGCACTTATGGTGCCGAAGGTGGGGAGTAAATATGAACGCGTAGAAGTCAGTATTTGAGTTGCCTTCATGAACAAGACAAGAGAAAATCGGCCCTGGAAACAACTTGGAGGTTAGCAGATAAAACAGGAAGACACTGTCAGTTACCTCGGGTTACACCTAGATAAAAAGCTCACGTGGGAGCCTCATGTAAAAAATCTTGTCATCAAAGTCCGTCAGCGCATCAGGGAACTCAGTTTTCTGCTAGACCGCAGACGCTCACCATTTTCGTTGTCTACTAAGCTCTTGCTCTATCTAGCTCTAATCAGACCGATTTGGTACTATGCCTCAGGACTATGGGAATCTGTAGCGGAGAGCCACATTAAGTGGATACAAACAACGCAGAGACCGTGTTCATGAGATACAGAAGGAAAATTATTTGAATCCCGATCGATCAATGGAAAGTCACCCAAATACCAAAAAAATAATTTCTAACTCACCCAAAAAAATTGCTGAACCTGAAATGATGGAAAGATTGAGACCTGATATCCTTGATGAATGAACTACCTCTCTCAGCACAATGTTAAAAGTATACCAAACAATTTGTTACTTGAGAAATTATTTAGTCAAAAGATAATCGATCAATCGTTTATTCTTATTTATTATTATGTTTATTTAAATCAGCGCATTGTGCCATATGGTTTGTTATTTTAGTCAGGTCAAATGTGAGCTGTTCCATGTTAATTAGAAGTTTTTTTCCCAACAATTCTAAAATAGTTTTCATAATTGTAATGTTTAAAAATATTCAATAAAATTATTTTTAAAAAAAACCGATGTTGTAAACGAGAAATTAAGATTAAAAAATAATGATCGGAACATTTACCGTAGGCCTAAGATGAATAACCCACTTAACAGTCTGCAACGTCAACGTCTAGCTGTATATTTAGTTATTCTCAAAGATTATTTAATTACGATAAATTAATTCTGTCCAAATTCCGTCAAGATAACATTCTTTTGATGTACTTGGGGGCGCCATGTTGAAACACTTCCGTCCTCGAGAAGGGAAAAGCCCTTTTAAGGGACAACTCCGAAATTGATTCGATTAAAATCCCCCCCAACTCGCTTCTATCCACCGCTGTGGAAGGCCTATCTCTTTTATGGGGACAAGGGAATGAGAGAGCGTCTCTTGTGACGAAGGCAAAGGGACTGAGAGACGTCTCTTGAGAGACTCTTGTCACTAAAAGAGACACCTATCCCAGGTCTCCATCTCCTGAGTTTCGGGGATCAAATGTAATGAATAACAAATATCATTCCGAGTGATCTTGTAGCTCAGCGTGGGGCGGTGCATGGTCGTAGCGAGTGAAAGCGCCATGGGGGTTCCCTTGGAAAGTCAAGGAGAGCGCGTTTTGCATTGTTTGACAAGATTCGCGACTATTTGCTAGATTCTTGACAATTGCCCGGATAGATGCGGAGAGAACAATAATGAACATAGAACAATCCATGAAAAGTCAAAGGCGAATTCGAAATGAAGTGGCTAGGCTCATCTTCAAAGTTGATCAAAAACTATACAGGAGTACGACTTCTTCGAATACCTTTTAGTGTTTTAGATATCAGGGAATACTTTCCTTCGAAACCGCTTCTTGACAATTGAATTGATACCTAGCGGTTATCACTGTACCGAATAGTGATTTCCGTAGTTACAATGGAATCAATGCTATGTTTTCAACTCGATTTCAGTACTTCCAGAGGTTTTTGACATTTCATGTCTTTGCTATGGCACACAACCAAATTGTCGTTATGTCACGTTACGTTACGTAACGAAATATGCTCAATGTTTCTGATGATTTTCGCTTACAACCTATAGTCGCTATGGATAAGTAACTTCCTCATTTTCCATCCCATAAAAACCGTTCGCCACTCGTTGGAAAGCTCTTGATTTATGTGAAAAATCTACACATCTCAAGCTACCAATTTCACCCTCTTTACGCACCTGGCTACATTCCTAAACTAATTTGATCGGACTATAAATAAAATCCCGAGATTGTACGGAGTCCGGTTCCACATTGTACGGAGTCCGACAATGTATTTGTAAATGTCATTGCTGACGATAAGAGCCACATAGTGTTAGGAGATGAGTGAAGTAATTCAAGAGGTAGGTAATTTTAGTTTTCATCCGACGTATAGCGCGATTGCAATCAGCTGAGTTGCTCCTGAATATGGTTTCGCCCCTGATCTCGGGAAGGCGTTCAGTATGCGGAAAATCGTGAATATCTTAGTTATAAATCCAACTGGTTCTATTTTTTTTTTTAATTTGTATCTCCTGGTTATAGAAAGGAAAGAGTATGAAGGGATATTAGAGTATGAAGGGGCACGAGTGCCCAGAGCAAAGACATAAAATGTCCCCATGTGTTGCAGACTCGTATGCAAGCGTTTCTTCTTATAAATGAGTTTTCTACAGTGTTTACCTGAATCTTTCAAAAAGATAGATGCAATTTATCAAAACTTCAACGATGAAATTGTACTGTTTTGCGAATGTTTTGACTAATTTTTTGTATGATTACATCCTCCTGAACTCCTTGTTTCCTCCAAAAACGTGGGCTAAGCTCAAGGCCTCGACCCATAGAACAATCAATTATCGAGAAGGATTTCACTCAAAATTGAACCGAATGATCTCCTCAGTAGGGACGGGACGATACCACCGATATATCGGAGTATCGATACTTTTTAAATATCGATACCGATATTTTTTTTAGCGATGCACGGCACCGATATTTGGATATCGATACTTTTCCTCGAAAATATAGGAGGTATCGATACTTTTCTGTTTGTATCGGAACTTTTTCAACGAAGTAAAGTTCCAGTTAGGTACTGTATATATCAAGAACAAAAATTAACAACAATGACATTCATCTCACTCCCTTCTTGTGATCACCCACGTTATGTGGTCGATTGAAACAAAATACACATCGCTCCTCGCCTTCATTGATACCTCCTATATTGATCATCCTACAGCTTCTATAACCTGCTGCCTGGGTACCTTTCTTCTTTCGTCACTCTGTTTATCGGAATCTTTCCTCAAGACGATTTATTTTTCACGTTCCACCCTTATTCTTTACATCACATCACACAATGCCTCCAAAGAGTAGTGTTTGGAAATATTTCCGCAAAAATGACCAAAAGGAAGCCACTTGCAAGCAATGTTTAAAAGTTCGTTTTGTAAAAATTGAATTTTCAGTCAAGTAAAAAATATTGTTTTTTAGCAACTGGTTTATTACTTGAGCCTTTCCATCTGCAATAGTAAGAAAATTTGTTTTTTTTTTAAATATCGGTGGTATCGCAGGTATCGATATTTTTCAGCGATATATATCGGAGTATCGATACTTTTGAAATATCAATATTGGAGAGAATCGAGTATCGATACGTTATTTTAAATATCGTATCGAAAGAAGTATCGATACTTTCAAGTATCGTCCTGTCCCTACTCCTCAGTCATCCCAACATTCATATACTTGTCGAAGTCCTTGAAGAATTAATAGCGGGCTGGTGCGTCAGACTTGGGACCGAGCCAAGATCCTCGAAGCAAAAAGCGTACTTCACTGATCGAATGCTGTTGTTCAAGAACGGAAAGATCGTTAGACTCGAGCCTAAACAAATAGTTGCTCGAAAATTGCTGCCTGAAGAAACTGATTTGTCCACAACAGAAACAAAAAATGAAAAGATGCAACAACGATTAACGAAAAACATGAAATTATGAAAAAGCAAACAATACTGACAACTCAAAGTTTCAGAGATGAACGAATGGACTGGCATATTTTTAACCATGCCTACAATTGACTATTTTTTCACAGTTGTTAGCTGTAGGCGGTCCTAAATATGTTTAAAATGGGAAGGAAAGTATGGTTTTCGCTCATGTGTTCATTCGCAACCTACCTTGCTCTTGAGCATCCGTTCACATGTGACTTTCCAACATAGGTACCTCCCTGAGCAGTTCCCGTTCATCTCCCTTCGTGAGTGGTAACTATTCACAGTCGCGGGTCACAACTCACGTCTCAAGGGAGGATGGTGGGATATTAATCCCCCCCAGAGGTGAATGCCCCGGTGTGAATCGGCGAACTGGGTCTCAACTCACCAAACACTTCTCATAAGATCGGCTTAAGAGTTTCCAATCACCGCTTCAGTTAGTTATTCATAGAATAAATACATTATAGTGAAAAAGTGGTATAGGGTCCAATAAAAGGTACTTATGAAATCATGGAGGAAAGGATTCTGAGGAAGAAATACTAATCATCTCGTAATTGAGTGGTTTACCCTGTAAAATGATCGATGTAAAACAACCAAGTAATCGTTATTAGTACAAGAAAAAATAAACCAAAAATCACGATAAAGGGCCGATTAATTTAGCCTGATTGGGCTTTCTTTTAGCCAATATTTAAAGAAGTACTTCAATAGTAAATACGGGAGTAGTAATGACGTTGTCAACACGCTCTGTAAGCTGATATCGGATCCGGATAATTTAGTGGTGGAGAAGACCACTGATTGTGCATGTTCCCAATTTTTCTACCTTTACAGAGGCAAAGTCAACATACCCATTACCATAGACCAGGGGTCTCCAGGGTTTGATCTGGCCCGCCGCCCGGGGACGCAATTGAAAAAATGGTTGCTACCCCCAGAACAGGACGAAAAGTCAGCCATGTGGCTAATTCTAATTACAGCGCAGAGGTCTTTCCTCTAGTTTGTTTAGTTTTCGTACCGCAGTGTATCGATGGAGTTATTATAGGTGAACCATACGCATATGAATTAAAAACATAAATTTAACCACCAAAAACTAAGTTTTAGTTCCTGTATTAGGCCTAGTTCATTTTTCAAACTCGTCTAGGAGTGCTTAAAAACACTGTTTTCAAGTGTCTCATTTTCAAAATTTCCCGGACCCGGACCCCCCTTCAGATGTGGGGGGTGCGCCCCATACCGTCCTGTTGGGCCGCCCCATTGGGCCTAGGGCTAAATAGTTTGGAGGGCCTTGCCATAGACCAAGACCGCAAGGATCGTTCCATGATGACTGTCTTGGTATCAATGCTTCTGTTTACTCCAGAGTTGTTGGCAATCCAACGGAGAGGAGCGCCAAGAATTGCATGTGACTACAGAGCAGTATCAAAGTCAGCCATACAAGCAGTCACGAGTAGCATCATGAAACAACGTATATCCTCAGAAAACGAGAATTTGAAAGATGGAGATAAGGGAATAGAACTCGTGTTTTCAAAGAAGAGAGAGAACACACTATGCAAGCTAGAAAGAAATGTGGATCGGAAAACAAAGAAGGAGATAGTTAGCGCATATGACACTGGATGTCAAAATGAGGTTAGGAAGATAACATGGTCAGGTGTGGGCACCGGGGTATATAGGCATAACTGGTAACAAAAAGACTGACGAGTTCACCAGAAGTGGCTCCCGAACCCCATGCATACTGCCAAACCAGCAGTCGATCAACCAAAAACTACCTTCTACACCTGGGCAAACCAAGAAACCACAAGAAGATTGCACAATATTGAAAGACCGTACACAGTAAACTCATGATGTCCAAACCCAACACTAAAACTACTGTAAAGCTACTTTGTAAAAGCTAGGCAATGACCAGCAATGGCATTTTAAAATAGAAAAATACAAATCATGAAGCTACGATCATTTGTGAGAAAATGAGTTTTTGTAAACCGTTCTCATGAAGACGAGCAGCGCTCTTTGCTCCCACTCAAGTTATCAGCCTCATATTTATCTTTATTTTGGGGTCACTAAACATTTTTGGAAAATCATTCTTACTATTTGCTGAACCAGAGTAAAATCATGAAAGCTGAGAAGAAAAACAGGAGATGATGATGATGTTGATTTTATTCCCTAGTGTATTCTCTTGTTAGTTGCTGACACGCAGTGGCGTTAGCATTATTTCAAGCTGTTCCTGCGGAATTGCCCGTCACCATAGTTATGACAAGGATTAAAACAAGATTTTCTGCAGATTCTGTAGTTTTTGATTTGTATCAATAACTCAATTTCGAACTATGACCCATATTGGATCCAAAAAAGATGCCCTTAACGCGGAAAGCCCTCGTGCGGGACCTTGCCCCACCTCATTTGTCCAACTTTACAGCTACAAGTTGCAAGTACATACAAAGAGGCCCGTCCATTTGAATAATATCGGTCTCCGAAAGTCGTTGCACGCTGTTGGAGCGAACCCGGTTTTCTCGGAAACTTCCTGGCGGTCTTAATTGATTAAACCCCGACCCTCCTACCGGCGTTAAACTCGACTCCCTCGAGGGGGGGAAGAAGGCGACAAACTACTTAGGTCCGCCCCGAAGCGACAACTGGGGTCCTCTGGATCAAAAGTACCCACTACCAACGTAACCGACAACAAATAACATTCAACTCGAGGTAGCGGGAGCCTCGGAGACCCAAGGGGCCACTGGATTCCATCCGTTCCCCTCTTTCCAAGGTTCTTCCAGGTTATCTCGTTACTTCCCGAGCTTCGGAGAGTAAAGAAACAGGTAATGCAATTTACCTTACAATAAAAAGAGGCTAACAATTATTACCCAAAGCTTTATTTCTACACTAGCTGACCCGGCGAACTTCGTTCGCCTCAGAGGTTATAAATGAGCAGACTTATAATTTTATCAAGATCAATTTCTTACTTGGATAAGAATACTTGGTAGGAACTTAAAAAAGCAAGTGTTTTAAGAGGATTATTTATTGCCCATGTATTTTAGTGCATGGGTTCCAGTTTTTATTGAAGCACCTTGTGATAGACGACATTTGTTGTTTTACTACCTGGTGCAAAAAATAACGCAGATGGCCTTCCGACCCGTGAACATGCCAATCCATTGACCATGGAAAAAACGTGGATTTTTAATTCTTTTATTTAACTTGCAATGTATGTAAGTATGTTCGGGTGGAATCTTGCGACCCGATTTTGAAGCAGATACTCTCAACCGATTAAGCTGAAATTTTGTAAGTACGTTTAGATTGGATGACGATACACGATTAGTTGTGTGACGTCATTCTTAATTCAATATGGCGGACGATCCAAGATGGCGGAATAGTGATTTTAATGCATTCTACGATAAGGGTATCAAATGAAAGGGCTTGTTGAGAGGGACGTCATTTGGCGGAACATCAAAGATGGCGGAATGGTGATTTTAATGCATTCTACGATAAGGGTTTCAAATGAAAGGGGTTGTTGAGAGGAAGAATGCTTCCAATTGTTTTATGTTGGGCTTGCACAGTACACAAAATGCAGGGTATTACTGTCGAACTCGCCGTTGTTTACTTAGGTCCGAGGCTCTTTGCTGTTGGTCAAGCATACGTGGCCTTAAGTAGGGTAAAAACATTAGGAGGTCTCCTTATTGAAGAGCTAGGACCAGTGGTTCCCAACCTTTTCTTGTTTGAGGCACCCTTGGAAAGCCTTTCAAAAGTTCCCGGCACCCTTATAAGGAAATAGACATTCAAAATCTCCGTAGCTTTTTTATTATTATTTATTTATTTGTTTCATTTCGAGAGTTTGTATGCAACAACACCTTATACCTGGTCCTAGATGATATGAAAATACTGTTTACACTGATTCTGCCTTAATAAAAAAATAGTATTAGGATACAAATATGTAATTGTGACAAGTTTTACTGTAGTTGCACAATGTATTCAAGTAGTTACATTGTTGCACTATGATACAAGACAAACACACAAATAGACCACAGTGCACCATGCATGTATACTCAGTGTGAAACTTGTGATTGATGCTTGGAACACAAACTCTTGATATCTTATTGTTGACAATGCCTCCTGCATATAGTCCTCAAGTGAAAGAAGCCTATTTCTTTGTTTCGATTTTATTTTAGCCATGGCAGAAAATGCCCGCTCGCACAGATACGATGTGGAGAAGGGCAAAAGTGGAGAAATAGCTTTCTGACCCAAATTAGGGTATTCCCCCAATGTTGCATGCCAAAAAGCTGGCAGTGTTGGCAGTTACCTCCCTCCCCCTCTCCCGCCAAGAGAGAATGACATTAGTGCAATTTTTCCCCGAAATTTTGGCGGCACCCTCAAAAGATCTCACGGCACCCATTAGTGCCGTGGCACACCGGTTGGGAACCACTGAGCTAGACTGTTCCAAATTAACCGGCAAACGACCTTGCAACCTTGGCATAGAAAGACTTCCAACTAAAATTCTTTAGAAAGATCTGGAATACAAGAAGCAAGTGAAGTGAAGTCTGATTTTAATGGACTTTTTAGGCTCACCCAAAGCTTCCCAATATTTGCTGATGAGAAATAAAACGTGGATGAACTATTTTATATCTAACATCGTGGTGGTTCATTAATTTGTGTCAAGTCTGTTTGTTCATAATTATCATCAAGTTCATGTTTAAATGTGCGTGAATCCCCGCATTTTTAATATTGTAAAAGTTCGCCGTAGAAATGACAATATATGCTAATGAATTGAAGAGTTTTATAAATATCCATCAAGGATCGATGATGGAATGATTCCCCGGTGTACCAACCGAACAGAAACGTTCTTGGGCTGCCGTAATTAATTGATGAATCTCCATGAAAACCGTTTCGAAATATGGAGAGAAGAGGGGAGAAGAAAAAAACGCTCCGTCGGGCGGTCGTAAATCTAATTCCACCTCGGAATTTTCAAATGTATAAATCGTGTAGAAGCAGAGCTGTTGAGGGCCGTGAATATTCATGACGTGGGAATCCAGGATTTTAAGCACTCCCGAGGGATGCTATTCCTTGCATAATATTGTTAACTATACCCCGTCGTCCCCTAATCCTTCAGAGCTCCACTCCTACATGCCTCTTGCTCCGCGCGGTGTTCAAATTCAAAACACATTTGAACAGCTCGCTTCTTTTCGGCTTCTATACAAATACCGGTTGACAACGCTGTTAACCAAATGGGGGATGAGGTTTCATCCGTTTGGTAACGGTGAAGAGCAACACCATTGCACTCATAACAGGTTTTCAGAAAGTAATTTGAACCCGTCGAGTTTGCACGTTTGACTAGGAACGTAGAGGCGAAGCCGGGCATGAAAATTTCTCCTGGAGGAGCTGCCATTTGTGCAAAAATAATTTAGAATGAATTTAAATATTGGAAAATTGAAATCGATTGAGTGATTTATTGTTTATCAATTATCAATGTATCAATTTTGGTACTTTTCTTGGTAGATCGTCATCAGGTTGACTGCCATGGCTACGTAGGCCGAGGGTTGCGCTCAGGCCAAAAACTTTTTTGACATTTCATGTCTTTGCTATGGCACACAACCAAATTGTCGTTACGTTACGTAACGTAATATGCTCAATGATTATTATGATTCGTAGAAGTGAGGTAGGTAGGTACCTATATGATTTTAGCTGAAATTTGGCTATATGATTATTATGATTTGGCTGGTAGCCTCCTTAGGACGTGAACAATAAGGTGCAGAGGGTTTTGATCAACTGAGTGGCTCCGGAAGCTAACTTCTTTCAAATCAACTGTGGAAAGCTGAAATTTGGCTGGTAGCCTCCTTAGGACATGAACAATAAGGTGTACAGGGTCTTGATCAGCAGAGTGGCTACTGAAGCTAAAAATATGAGTTTAATTTTTGTTTTCTTTATATTGAAAAAAATGTAATTCACAGAGGAAGACAAGATTGCTAGAAGATGGAAGGGAAGAAGGAGGGAGGGGAAAGACATGAAATGTCCTAATGCGTTGCAGACTTGTATGCAAGAATTTTGTTACATTTATAATGCGTTTATGCAATTCTTACAGATCAGTTAGTCTTTATCAAAATAGCTATGCCCTGATGAAGGCAAATGAACCTATCGAAACATTGGTGAGGATAAGAACGGTTTTGAGTACATTCTGTTTATCGCTTCCCATTCAGTTCATACCCAAGTTCGCATAATTCGATTCTTGTTAAAAACGCTGCAAATTCTTTCACTGGGGTTTATTTAGAAGGTTTCTGTTCCAGTTTAAGTCGATATGTTCAAATGAATCACAATATTTAATTCTCTGGACTACGTAGAAGTAAAGCGCACCCTACAGGGTGCACAAGGTCCTGGGTAAACTTTTGGAGCATGGATAATTACCTGTTTGTGTACGAATATCATGTTAGAGTTATGTGTGTGGCTTTTTGAAAATTCTTGGGGAAACACCTCTGAAAAATGATATTTTGATGGGCCAACTTTTGAGGAAATGGTCTCAGGGACCCAAAAACCCTGAGTACCACTTTGGTACTCACTGGCCCAGGAGTGAACCTTTTGCTGAGTACTAATTTGGTACTCACCCCTAATTTTCTTATAAATATGGTAAAAATACGTTGTAATGATTATCAATCATATCAAAATATATGGAATTCAGTTGATGCGTGGAAGAAATAAGAATACGATTCCAAGTAGGATAGGAGTAACTACGAACTTTAACATCCAGCCCCTTGAAAGGAAAGTTGGATGCCCACACCGAAATTTAATACAAATAAAATATTACTCTTATTTAATCATTGTTGCGGCTCATCGTTATTGTTCCTCAGGATTGATGGGTCCCAGGTTCGAATCCTGTCGCCATCAGTTCCTTTTTTAAGGGGTTGATGCACATTATATAAACTCTCGTGTATATAGCATATTTAGACTGTGGTATAGTTTCGGGGATGGGTAGATTTGTTTGATTGTTGGAAATCACGATAAGGGCTTTTAGAAACTTTTAGGGGTGGTTCAATTGTACCGTTTGTCTATTATAATATTTTCATAACGCTCTAACCGCTCACTGCAATCCAAAAAGACTTGACTCAAATCACTATGAAAAATTGACGACAAACATTCAAAAGCAAATTAAATTTTCTCGTTGATACTCAACTACGATCAGAGGCTTAGTATATTTAGTATATTAATGCTGATAACCGCAGTCAAGTTTGATGGATGACTACTCGAGGTTGAAACGTCCCTCGCCTGGGGGAGAAACTTCGAATAACCTATCAAATATCTAATGTTTGAACAGTGGTGGATAGCAATATCAGTGGTATCAGTGCATCGATAAACTCTCTCAACTTCAATAACTAATATCCACTTCCAAATCTCAATGCAACGATTTCCCCACTTATTTGTTTGATTGGAGTATTGATTGCCACTGTTTCACAGTAAATTGAAAGGAACTTAATAATAGTGTTCGGGAGAGACTAGCCCCGTGCATTTTGCTCGATTCATTAATTATTACCGCAGTCATGTTCAGTTCAATAATTTCCTTCTCTACCTTGAATTAAAACATTTGCGGGTAGATGCGGTGGTGTGGTGTGGGCCTCATTTCATGTGTGGTATTTTTTTTTTTAAATCCCCTCTCAAAGCTCAAGATCATCACAATCAACACCATCGAATAAAAACGAAAAAAAATTTAACAAAATAAAAATGGTGAAGACACGAGGACGCTTAGGTTTACTCGACGCCGGCCCTTGGGATTACGGAAATTGAGGAAGATGGAGGAGGGTGGTACGGATGGAAGGAAGTGCCCACTAATACCACCAATTTAAGTGAGCGCTCCGGATGACGCTGGTGGTGATACAACGAAGTACTCCTGACGAGATGCCAAGTTCGAGTATCCGTGGCACTTTTCCCTCATCACACTCCACGCCATGACACGGTTGCAGCCATAACCTTGATGTTATTAGGTTATTTAGCTCGGATACCGCTTGCCGCAGGACGTTCCTGTGATATTTACTTTTCTTAGCCCTCCAGGTCTGCTCCGTGTCCGCGCTGCCACCAGCAACCTGGACATCCAAGATTATGGCAGACCCATCATGCTTAATGGCAACGATATCTGGCTTCTTGCACTGGTCACTTGCCATATGATACTCTCTCTATCTCTGTCTCACTCTCTCTCCCTCCACATCTCAGCCACCGGTTGACAATGCTTTCTGCTTAGCAACCTCATCATAACGAAGAATGCGGCTACCATGGGTTCTTGGACACTGTTCCACCACATGATACAGGTTCTAGTTTTTATCCAGACAGGTACGGCAGAGGGTATCATACCTCACATATAACAGTGTTTCCTCTACGTAAATCCATACTTCTCATCTTTCACTGAGTTCAGCTATTATGTTTTTCGCAATTCGTTCCATAAGCAATAAAAGAGAAGAGAGTCCTTGAATAGTTTTGCGAATAGGGAATCCTAACCCAAAAGGTGTACTTTGTTGTATCTCTCTTAAGGGTTGGGGATTACGGTGTCAAAACAAGGGAACATGTACCCCCAAAACTGACGTCTTGCAACACTGGGCTGAGACGAAATTTTGTAATGATTTCCCCTTATAATAAACTAACCCTAGTGGCTGCTATGGAACGCTATCGTCATCATTTCCGATCGTACTAAACTCGATCACCATTCGCTGGAAAGCCCTCAACTTGTACCGTTATGTACTGCTAAATGTGCTATAAATATGAAAGAAGCAGATATATGCCTGAATTAAAAGAATAATTCTTTTAGTAAATGAATTGTTGTTTAAAATAATTTCTGTCATCGATTTAGTGGAGTTTTGTTCATGCAGTAGGTTGGAATCGTTTTGGTTTATTATTTCCGATAATGAACCTTCAATCTTCAAAAAAATACTTTTAACAGCCCCTCAAAAGTTGTTGGTTTACGTTTCAAGATAAATATATTTCGAATTAAAAAAATAAAAATAAAAATAAACAAATAAATTTTAAAAAACCGTCCGCCCGCCGTCCGAAGCTTTTTTCCGAAACTGCTGGACCAAAGTTTACAAAAAGTCTGTTGTCAAAAGTACTGTGTCTGTCCGGGATGCGAGAGTAATCTCGGCATCTTGGTTAATCAATCCTAAGGGGCAATGTTTAATCATCTAACTGTCAAAAAATCAAATCTTAAAAGCTTTCGATGTAAGAGGTTAGTTTTGTTGTTGGATTTAGTTAGTTAAGTGAATCGAATTAGACCATTGGGGTCGCTCTAAATACAATCATCCGTTCGCTTACCATTTGACCTGAAAATTATTACAATGAGGCTTATTATCTCTATATTAGGGTGATGGGAGGGGTTGGGGCAAGTCGTGGTCGTTCATTGTAAATTTTAGCTTTTTATGGCAGTGAATCAAGGTGAATGAAAACAAAATTCTGATTCTGATTCTTTATCAATTGAATTGTTACAATTGTTCACTACACTTTATTCCACCTACAAAATGTAATAACGATTTTTTTTTTCTAGGGTGAGTGCAGTACTTTCTCCAGATGGTGCAGCTAGGTATGCTCATACCACACATAATACATTTATGTCATATTGGTTTATTATTCAACAATAAACCATTGTAATCGCTCTGGAAAAAAAATTATAACCCCCCCTGAAAATTTCATGTTTTACCTTTCAAAGGGTGTATAATCCGAATCTGCGATAAAAATTTTCCGTCCGTCCGTCCGCCGTACGCACGATTTCTCCCAAACGGCTGAAGCAAAAAAGCTGAAATTTTCTTGGATAATCCATGTTGGTCCGGCGACGCCCCAATTCTTGAGCCAGCTCTCTCACTTAATTTAAAGTGCCCTTTAAGGGTTGTCAAAGTTTTGTAAAATCCCTAAAAACCTCAAAAAAGGTCAAGGCGGCCTAAATTTGGACTGTTTTTGAAGAACTTTCCATGAGGAGTCGAATGAGCCCTTCCCCAGGTCCATAGATCAAACCATTCCCGATGTATGGCCCGATTATGGTGCCAACATTTGCATTATTTGGTTTATTATTGTTTTTGTGTTGATAGCAGTGATCTAGTGATGTAGTGAACATGGATACTGGAGTCCGATGCGATCCACGTGTCACGTCGTCAGCAATGACATGAGACAAAATGAATTCAGTCAATGGAGTGAACTCCTAAAAGGGTTTATAGCCGATACACGGGTTGAAGTATTCTGATAACCATGAAAAAACGCTGCAAATTCTTTCACTGGGGCTTATTATTCAATTATCTTGCGTTCATGATTTGATTTTGTACTAAGCTTTGGAGTGTGCGTGTTTTACAGGTGATATAGCGATTATTGCATTTCAGGAGGCACACAAATATGATCACCTGATCAATCCAAATAGGTATTTTGGTTGAGAACAGATTTACGTGCTCTATGCATATCTCCTGAAATTCAATAATCGCTCTATCACCTGTGAAACAGGGACACTCCAAAGCTTAGTAGAAATTCAAATCATGAACGCAAGCCAATTGAATAATAAACCCCAGTGAAAGAATTTGCAGCGTTTTTTTAAAGCTTTTGCTTAATCTTATTGTATATGAAAGTTGATATGTGGTTTCCAGTAAAAATTTCCCTGAAGGATTTCCCTCGGGTGCTTTTTGAAATGCCACCCCTTTCATAAGAGTCTTTCGAGAAAAGAGAGTTCATGCCCGCCCAAGCGGTACAAGATGTCATGACTAACATACTAAAGTAATCAAGTTTATGTCTGAGGGTCCATGCGAGTGCACTGGGCCGAAAGCAAATCTGTGATGAAAAGGCGGCCATTTTCAGCAGAAGTAATTTTGATGGAAGGTACCTCTTCAACGTTGAATATCAAATAGGACCAGAGGTTTAATCAAATTTCAAAGCCTCATTCTGATATTCATGGTGAACCGTAAAAGGACTTTAAAATCAACATATCCCATGTCTTCCATTCTCTCTCATTCCAAGAAGGGAAATGATTGATTCCCACTCAACCGTTTCAGGATATCCATTTTAATTAATTGTAATTTCATCATATCAAGAAGACGGATATTTAAGTAATTAGTCACATTCTAAAGTGGTCAAATGTCGGTGTGTAAACTGTGCGCAACAGTAACTGTGTTTATCAATGGATTATGATCAAGTTTAGAAGCTTCGTGAATCTGAATAGAGATTCTGATCAAAACTTCACACACTTTACTTGAGATAAGTTAATTAACTAAACAACTTCGAGTAACAAGCTGGAAAGTGGAGGTTTGACCTTGATTCAACTTGGTCTTTTCAGGTGAACAAGTTGGTACAGATAGGGAACACAAAGTTTCATTGGGGTTCAGGGCAGCTGCTATATATATTTGCCCAGACTGATCAGCTCTCCTTTTATCCAGTGTATATATAGAGTTTTCCCTCTGCGTTCCCTTCATTTCGTGGATGAAATCTCAAATTCTTCACCATTGAATGGGTAGGGTTGGGGAGAAAACTCCTCGTTTTCTCGTCGCACGGCTCCAATTTGACCTTTTGAAATGGAAAACAAGCGAGTCCAAACGTCAAAGCTTTCCCTCCCAACAACCACGTTCTTCGTACAAATAGAAGACGACCGTGAAAGAGAAAGAGAGAAAAAAAAACCCTCTTGATGAGGTCGGTCTGTTGTAGAGGCCACTTGATAAGGTATTCCGAAGAGCGAGGAAGCATCCCGCTGCTGATTTGGGGGCCGAGTCCCGCGGTTCTGTGTATACTTGAAGCCCTTTTCTCTCCGCCTCCTCCCTCCATTCCAGAAAACCTGCTGGAAAAGTAAACTTGTTACCTCTTTCCACGAGAGAGGAGAGTTCTGGATTCTGGATTCAGGATGAAGAACCTCCCCAACCACCCTACGGTCTGAGGCCACCTAATAAAAAACCCCAGTCAGGTGCCAAAGCTCCGGCAAATAAAATCCAAGCCCTCCGCCCGCCTCTTTTGACTCCTTTTGAAACAATCCAACCTTTCCCTTTCCTCCTTGCTGTGCCTTTTCTTTTTAATGCCGTCCCTCTCAACTAAAGGATCTGACCCTTATTTCCATCATCTCTTTCTTCTTAAAAAAAAAAAAAAAAAATTCTTTTCACATTTCACTACGGTTTTGTGTTTTCTCTCGTCTTAATCCATCAAGTTGTTCAAGACGGGCCCGAAGTTGATCGATAATTCAACGAAATTTCCCTTGATACCGAGTTTACAGCGCGATTCTTCGCGAAGCTTTAGAAAGAGGTGGTTTCTGCAAAGATGCCGAAAAGGTCAGGAATACCCAAGAAATTCGTTTATTATTTTCAATAATGAACCTTTCTAATACGTCAAGAAAACTCTTATAACCCCCCTCCCCCCAGGGTTTGGCTAAAGTTTTTCAAGATATTCAAGATTTAGATATTATTTATTTAGATTCAAAAAATTAGATAAAGACGCTGCACATTATTACGCTTAGGGTTATCATTTTTGCATTAGATAACCCTCTGACTAAAGCAGTCATTCATGTACGCTAGACGTAGTCCGTGGTACATCATCTGCTTAAAAAACAATGGTGCTGTTTCGAAAGTTTTCGATGTTCAGATTTTTGAAATTTCGGCCCTTCGGTTTCATCCTTCAAGATCAATATTGATTATCCAATGCCAACTAGACCATACATGTGATTTTTGACTTTCGTTCAGTAGTTTAGAGGAAAGCCCCGGATGGAGGACATTGCATGGTGGACGGAAGGATTTGTCTTAATTCGTTTTTCGGATCCTACACACAGGGCCGTGGAGAGAGAACTTTACACATAGGGCCCAGGGGCATAACTCATCTAGTCCCCTTAAATAAAATCAAACAAAACAACTACATCGAGGGCAAAGTGGCAACATGACCCACTCGAGATAGGGTTGGACAACACGACCTATCTGAGATGGCTGAACAACATGACCTAAGTGTTTTTTCGCAATTTTTCAGGAGAGGCAAAAAAACTCTTAATTTTTCACATTTTATATTATTTATGAATTTTATTTCAATTGATACTTACAGCACCTACTCTGCTGGAAATTGAGGTGTCACGCTGACGCCACGGCTCTCTTTCTCAAAACACCTCAAGCTAAAGGCGGGGTCAGCTAAAGTCGCATGGAGAGATGCGTTCGGGAATCCAGATATCCCCATAACAGCTGAAATGCGAATTTTTGAAGCCATTGTCAGAGCCATTTTGTGCTATTCTGCCCAGGTTTGGGGGTTCCGGGAGTTTTCCAGCGTGGACAACGTTCAGCTGCTATTGATCAAGAGACTTTTTCGCCACCCGATGCATGCCCCTACATCGCATACCTGGAGACAGAGGTGAACCCACTCTCAGCATTCACCCTGCGTCTTCACTTGAGCTACATTGTTAAGGTGGCAAAAATGCCAAGTTCCCGATAACCAAGAATCGTCGCGTTGGAAGTGATAAGAGCTGGAGTGTTTTGAGCCAAGCAGTGGGGAGACCTATCGTCAACCAATGGCATTCCAAAAGACGTCAGGAAGATATTGACAGACTTCATAGACAGCACACTTCATGGAAATGGCTGAAATATCGGACTCATAAACCCTGTATCGAGAACTAGACTCCGTAGTAAAACCTGCCAGCATGCTCAGAGCAACCGATCTCTCTCTACGCTCACTCAGTATGCTAATAAAACTACGTTCGGAAGCACTGAACTTGAACTTTAAGCCATACCTCACCATACTGCTCAGCGGAGCAGTGTTCGATGTGTAATCGAAGGGAAAACGAAAACACTTTCCACTTTCTGGACGTATGTCCGTGTGTTGACGGAGTTTAGGAAGTCTGCATTTGGCAAAGGGACACTGGCGCGCGAGGAGGCAATCAGATTTCTTGACAGCTCTCGACATTGGAGTGCAGTCGTCCGATATTGCACCATGGAATGGCCTTACAGGAGGATGCTCATTTCGGAATTTAATTTTCATATTGAGCAATAATTTTCAGTTAATTTAGCAGTCTTGTGCGGGAATAATTTTCTAATTAATTGAATTTAAAGGGCTAGGTTTTGCACCTACCCTCTTGGAGTTACCTTTATGATATGTAAAATTGCTAGATGAAATGTATTTGATTTGTTTTTTAAATCACGAAAAAAAAGTTAATTTAGCAGCAGTTATATTATTTTTATTTTTTTACCAATTTGTTTTCTTTACTACTTCATACAAAATAAAAACTACCCGGAGCTTCCGACAGGCGGTTCAGTGAACCATGTCGTACTATTTGTTTTGTATTACTTATGCGTTGTAAATTGTATAATTTTGTTAAATATTTTTCTTCTTCTTCTTCTACTACTCTGCTGGAAATTGTGCATCCAACGATATCAAAAAGTCAAAATGACCAAAAATCAGTTAGGTCATGTTGTTTTGCACCAACTCAGATAGGTCGTGTTGTCCAGCCCTATCTCAGGTAGGTCATGTTGCAACTTCACCCTCGATATACCGTAAAGAATCATAAGCCATTTCAAGAGAGAGGAAAATTGAGGGAGGACTACGGGGGGAAATTGAGAATGATCCAGCTTTCTAAGTGTATACTTATATTTATTAATTATGTATTAATACGTTCACACCAAATTAAAATTGAAATTAAACGAGGAAGCTTCCAAAACTTCAAAAAACCTTAAAACTAGCAATTGCCTTTAAGGGAGTGCGCTCATAAGAATATTCAGGCACTGTATTGAATTGAATATTCAGCTCCGAGTTGGACAAATTAAATTTAGTTGAGGTCACAAGGTGACAGGAGTAAAAACTAGATAGGTTCATAGCGACCCAGGGAAACTTTTTGTTTACCTCCCTTTTATCATCAATGCAGTTTATCTCCGTCATCAGTCAGGGCCCAAGCCCAGACATGTTCGATGATATATAATGCATTCTGCTGACCAGGTACCTAAAATCAAAAGTATCTAAGCACGTCCAGATCGGAAAGGAAAAATTGATCTGCCCCTTTTTCCATTTAGCCTCTCCTACCTAATTTTGATGTAGTTGATGGATATGGATACTTCCCGCATAGATTGCTTTTGAACCGTGCGATAGTCTATTAACATAGTCGACAACAAATTCAAATTCTTCTTCTTCTTCAGTTTATTTTCAAAAGAAAAAATCGGATTCACGAAAGGAACGTGATATCAGAGACGGTTTTTGAATAAATAAAACGCATTTAAAATACAGTGTCTTACTTATGTATTTGATTTTTGTATTTTATATAGCACAGTTTAGCACTCTGTACTTTATTAATAGTATGTTTACATATGTTAAAATAGATTTTCCGGGAAAGGTGCAATTTTTGCCGAAACTGACCGCCGCTTTTCCGACATTTCTCCACAATTTCTTTCATGTTGTTATTTCAGCCGGGTCAGTTTATTTTAAAGAAAAAATCGGATTCAAAAAGCAACGTAATGTCAGAGACTTTAACAAAAAAAAATAAATAAAATGCATTTAAAATACTTACGTATGTATTTGATTTTGTTATATTCAACACTCTGTACTTTATTACAACTTTACATCTAAAAATAAAAAAGTTGCCATTTTGGTTTATTAAATTTTCCGGGTTAAGGGCTGTAAAAATTGATCAACCTCAAAATATATCGGCCTTACCACGTATTTAGATACTGTAAAATGAATTTTCGATGTATGGAAGTTAATGGTTTATTTCTGATGCCGATCTCCAAAATTTATAAAATTGTTCAGGAGATCAGGATTTACAAGATTGTTATATTGAACTGTAAGCATTTGAAATTATTATTAAATAAAAAATTAAAAATATATATATATAAACATATATGTCAAAAGTACATTTTGAACATTCAAATTTGATTCATTATTTGAATTTTAGGTTTCCAATTTCAGAGGGGGTTACAAGATTGTTAAAACTGATCAATCCAAAAATTTATATATATATATACATTTTTTTAAAGATACATATACACACACTTGGATATTTTGAAATAAATTGATCAGCTGAGGATACTTAGTAATGGTAAGAAACCATCATTATTGCAGAACTCTTTCTTGAGATAATCGTATAAGATCACTTTGAATTTTCGGAAGGATTGTTGCACAATCTTTGCATGTTGTTATTGTCAGTACTGGTCTTGAAAAAAATGATGACATAAAACAGTTTCTTTATTAATTTGGAGTTGCTTTGTTGTTGATGTACTTTGTTTTTCTGTAAAGTATTAAATATGTTCCATTATCCGATAAAATCGGTTATCCGTCATACCTATGGCCCCAAAAGTGCCGGTTAATTGAGCGTCCACTGTAGTCCGTCATCCCGTTTTCTCAAAACTACAAAGCCTAACCTTAAACGTGTAGCTTTCGAAGCCGTTCGATGGGGCAAATAGTCCATTCCATCACTTCACAGTTGAATAGTTCTATATATCAATTGTTCAAAGCCGTTAAAATAGAGAATTTTCCTCGAAAACTCGCAGAAGCCAAAAGTTGAATATTGCAATCTACCTCTTTCATTTTCATATATTCGTTTCGCATCTTCTAACCTCATCTAATTTGAAACTTGCAGCTCCATTTCTCCGCGAATAAAATTCCACATTCACAACCCCTTTTCTCCCCTCCTGTTTGAACTAATACACAAAGTCGCAATATAAAGCTCGCCGTGTTGCTCAGGCGAAACTGCCCGAGAAAAGCCAACTTCGGAGTGTAATCAACTCGGAGAAAAACTTGCTCCCTTGACTTCATGAACCACTTTGGCCGTCTCGGAGTCTATATCTGCATATTTTATTAATAAAATTACCTTTTTAAGGCCCCAGAACTTGGGCCAGGTAGGGTTAGCGTCCCATCGCTTTGCCGCTATCAACTTTTCGGTAGCGGGGTTTTCGAGAAGTAGGTACCTAAGCAACGAATTTTCATCTTATTTCCAGACTGGGGAATTGTAGAATGTAATGGAAAAGGTCGCTTACGTTTACACTCTCCCTCGACGAGTGACGGGCTTAATAATGTTTTGTTGGTTCGTCTGTTTATGTTGGTTTATTAGGGCAGCTCTTTGAACGCGTGATGCGTTTTCAGCTACTTTAATTAGGTAATGGGAATAATTAATGGGCTCTCACGAACTTCAGGCGAAAGCCGTCGTGGTGCATACACAAGTTCACAATACAAAATCAAGTAAATTTCATTCCGTTTTGTATTCATATCGTCCCAAGAAAAAAATCTTTTTAAAATACTCTTCTTCTATAAAAAAATTGAAGAAAAAAAAGAGCCGTAGCGAATTATTACATAAAGGTTAAATATTTAGGTATTAGACAACCCATCTGCTTGTTTCACTGGTCTAGTTTGTATCACATCAGGTTTCTTGGTGTTGGGTGTCTATGAATGAATTTCTTATTGGAGAGTAATAAACCGAAATCAAAGAGAAAATCACATTTAGCTTTTAATTATTAATTTATGCGTCCTTTTGTGTCTGGCTTAGTCGGATTTTGATTGAAGTTGCTGGGGATTTTCGGGTTAGTTCTATATTATCAAAAGTAGAGATTTACTAGGGACAAGAAGGTTTTAGGGTATGAATAAGTGTTCTATGTTTGGATCTCATCAGGTTTCTTGATGTTTTGGGTAACTTTTATGTCCAGAAATACCAATTTTCCCTATGGTTGGTTGGAAAATTTTTTATTTTATTGGAAAAAGAAAATCGTATTTAGTTTTTAATAATTGATCTGTGCGTCATTTTGAGTCTGTTTTAGACTGATTTTGATTGAAGTAGCAGGGATTGTGCGGGTTAGCTCTAAAACGTCAAAAGTGGAGATTTACTTGAAGGGAAAAGAAGGTCGTAGAGAATGGTTAGGTGTTGGTCAGATCGGAATGATCCTAATCCAGACTCAAACACCTCAGGCATCTTCGGAACTGTTTGGGTCCGAAGGCTACTGCTCTTATTATAGCAAACTGGACTCTGATTCTGTTCCATTCCTTGACTTGTGGCAGAATCCTGTGCCATTAATCGTTGAGGACCTCATCTGTTTTCTCGGGAAAAAATGGTGAATTCTATATGAAATGATCCATTGTAACAACATACAAAAATGGCAAAAGTTCATTTGGTCTCTTCGGTTGCTTCATTGTATATTTTATGCTTACAATCTGCTGCAATTTGATTCTGGCTCCACTTAGTGTTTGCTACTCGAATATTCAAAGAAAAAAATCACCATTTCTTGGTTCTCAACACTCAAGGCAGCAACGTACCTGTACCTTTTATTCTTGTGAAACAAGGTGAGGACCGAACTAATGTTAGTTTTCCTAGAAGGTGTAATGTGGGAGGTATTGACCCTTCCAAATGATAACCATGACGGTAGAAGGGGCCAGGTAGTCTTCAGAGGCGGCGGTTTCAGGAATCGGGATGGGAAAACTATCCGTATCCATCACAAACTTAGTAACAACACTCCTGCCGAGTTACCCAACTCAATTTGACTCAATCCGCACCATAACGGCCGTGATCTTGATTTTATTAGGTGGCACTCCTTTTAACTTAGATATCGCTTGCCGCAGGTAATTCCTATCTTATTTACATATTTTAGCCTTCCAGGCCTGCTCCTGTCCACGCTGCCATTGACAATTCGGATACATAAACGGACACTATTTTAAAATGTGAACAGCGTACATTGAGGGCAACGACGTTACCAGATACATAACTTCCGTGAGCAGTAATTTAAGTGAAAATATTCCAGCGTAATCAACGCTGACAAAATTCGAATTTTTGTGATGCATGAAACCGAGGGCTCAAAACCGAAGCGTTTGTGGCCAAAACCAGTTGAAGTTTTTTACCTACGGGTAAAAAATCCACTCCGAATCCTTACCACTCTTTCATTAACCGGCGATACAACCCACTATGAGTCTGGGCCTCCCGAACAATCTGCCTCCAACGCACTCGATCCTCTGCCGTTCTTCCCAAATCTGCACTCCCGTGGTTCTGATCCTCAACGCCACTAAGCCACCGCTTCCCTCCCTTCTTTGGAATCCATTAATCAGGCATCCTAATGACATGGGCTTACCATTCGCTGTTCGTAAATTCGGAAGGAAAAGAATTCAAAACTGACCGGAAAACACAACGTCTCGTTTATTGCTTACGATTTGTAATAATTGTAACAATATTTGTGATTTTCCATATTATGTAACAAGTGGCTTCATCTGTCGATTCTCTTATAATTAGCTCCTCAGGTACTGGATGAGCGATCTCGGACCGGTCAATTAATTGCATCTGTGGTCGCTAACCAGTAATGGGTGGGCACCTTCGGGAGGCCGCGATTGTCTTGTCAAGAACCTGCCCTTCAGGCAGAAGAGCGGATAGTTTGTAGCCGGCGCATTTTAAATTATTTTTGCTCCTCCTCTTCTTATTACTCTTGTTTGTAATTATGTAAGTCCCTTACATACTATATAATTATCGCAGAACTTATGATTTTAGGAAGGGACGATTGTTTCGTGGAACATTCCGCATACACCATGACTAATGTTTGTAAACCACCCAGTAAGTTTTAAGGATTTATGAATCTTGGAGCTCCATAATATATATACGTACTCTACGTTGGACGTCAGGAATGGTTTCAGAATGCCTGAAAACTGATTTCCATGATGCAAATACGGGAATTTTTCATACTGGCTGACATAGGCAAACCTCTTAACCTAATGCCCCTACGGCCTATTGCACGTTAATTTTACATGGTAAATGGTCTGACCCCCGCCCCCCGTTCACCATTATCGACATTTATGAACGTTTTCAAGAGTTTCCCGAGTATCTACGTCAGTTAATAATGCACGTTGGGCCCAATTAACTTCCAGTCCTCGAGTAAGGGCAACGCAAACAAACCCAAGTTGATTTGAAGTCCGTAGACACGCCATAACAGCATTCACATAATTCATATTACCCTACGTAAAAGAAAGAAGCCACCTAACGTAATGGTCTGTCGTTTTAATTGAGCCAAGAATAACGAAGTCACTGTTTCCTTCGTCCGTTTTTTTTAAACCCTCGTTTTCGTAGTAATGACAAGGAAACCCCTAGAAATACAATCGCTACGTTCATTTTGTGAGGTAATAAATTTTTAGGTGAATTCCCGTTTTGTTTGGAAATGGGGGGAGGGGGGGGGGAAGGTTCACGAGATGGAATTGAAAAACGGATCGGATGAATAATGCATGAATGGGAAACCAACTAGCTCTTCATCGCGGATTGAGCACAAAACGCGAACTCCGGTATCACGCGAACGCTCAGGAAATCCGAGCGCTTATCAGAAAGGACGGAATACGGGTAGGGGGGGCATCCATCAAACCATTAGTGTTCCCACGGGTGTTTGTTCCAAGTTGAATTCACTAATGACGGGAACAGCAGGCTGGAGAGGGGATTCGGTGAGCGGAGAGTCGACAAGGTTTTCTCCGACCCCGGTCGGACCGACAACGGTCTCCGATGGTCCACCGCCGCAGAGTCGCAAATCACCTCGGAATGGATGACCGTTGTCGACTTGGGAACTTGAATAGATGGATTAAGCGGTAGAGTGAAACCGCTATTAGTGAACAGTCTGGATATCGCGAAGCGATCTCATATGGTCGATTTTCATGGTGTGCGCGTCCGAATTCCACAAATGTGACGCAGATCGTTATGGAAGATGTAGAGGAACGAGGCATCCGAAACCCGACGGCGGCACGCCTCACTTGTGTTTGATATGGATAGCTCCCCTTTACTTCTTGAAACTGCTAAACCATTGGAAGGGGCATTGCCTCCTTGTTATGCACCCCATTTGGTTCTTCACGACAAATAAAAAGGAGGATAAGAGGATTTCGTAACACATCAACGCAATTTGGAAAACTGTTCTCATTCTTAATTATATCTATTTGTACCTAGATAGATTTTCCCAATGTTGTGATGGATATGGTCAGTTGGCCCCTTCTCGATTTTAGAATCCGACGCGTGGCGGAGCATTATCAATGCATCCAGCTCATTGGAAGGGGCAACTAAACCATTCCATCACCTCACAATGTCCACGAACCCTTGTAACGAGAACTTGGGTACCACCCTGCTCAGCTGTGCGGGGGGCAAATTGAAACGTTCAAGACTTGACATGAGCACGTTCTACTCGTGTAATTTATGGATAGCTTTCTTCCCATTTCTTGAAAAATGTAACTTGCGAGGTGAAGGAATGGTGTAGTTGCCCCTTCCAAGGACAGATGCGATTAGTGCCGTCAACACAGGATAGTAGGGACACTAGAAGAGGTCACGTTATGCTCAGATGTGTCGGATTCAAAAATCGGGAAGGAGGATCATATCAACTAACAGCATGAACATGATTGAATGAATGAATTATTTATTGGCAGGAAAATTATGAAAATAAAATATCTCTCGTTACAAAAAAATACAATATAAATTATCATCAAGTAAATAATTATACAGCAACGGCTTGAAAGAAATGCCATCAAAACAAATATAAAAGCGTCCTGCCCTCCAAAAAATAACTTCTATTAGTTCTAGGTTAGAGGAGCTGCTACCATCACCCCCTATGTCAAAAATCAACTAGAAAAAGTCCTTATGTAGCATAAAATAGAAAAAAGGAAAATATAATGAAAATTACTTACTAGGAGCATATAATGTTATATAAATGCTGTTTTAATCAACAATGGTACGGAATGGGCTCAAGTTGATTTTATGAAACTGTTTCGGAGTATCTCGTCAACCGTTCCTACTTGTTTATGGGTTGTGGTCGATATTCGGGTGGAAGGAATAATGTAATTGCATCATACCAGCATTCATAGTCATTTCCTTATGTTTCGGTCAACAGGTGTGACCATAATGTGAAGTCAAATGTTTTGTGTCCTCGATGAAGGCAGCGTCAGCATTCAGATGTACAGGTTATTGCACTGTTTGCAAATGTTAGATGGACCATTGCATTTCAGTTAAAGAACACGCATTTGGCGGAAATGTCGATGCAGAGCACCACAGAGCCAGATGGGTCGGATGACTACTTTGTATATCAACATTTTAATGTGGATAGGAAGCTTGGAGTAGCTTAGAAATGGCTTGAGCTGGCGGATGCGTGGTGCGTTCTGATATTTCGACCTCCCTTCGATTCGGAGGGTAATTGAGGAAAGCCTGTATAATCATCTCATATCAATTGAAACTTATGTCATTACATTTCCAGCTGTCGAACTGGTGCGGGGATCCGACTATTTCGTTGATGAGCCTTGATAAGACGATCAATGTAACTCGTTGATTCTGACAGCCCACTGCCCTGGTTTCTCAACACAATCTCGAAGAAAAATTCTCCAGATGGGCGCTCAGAGGCGAATAAAATATGTTTCCCACCAAATAAATATGCAAGGGAGGACACGTGAAAAAAAAGACGAAAATAACATCCGTCTCCCTGGCAGATTTCCATGGACGGTGACAAGGAGGGGAATAACACCCGAAATCCTTGTGGTCCCTTTTTTTCCTCCACGTCCCAGAAGTGGTTTTGCGTGGGCCTTGAAAAATTGTGGAAGGCGAATGCAAAAAAAGAGAAGAAAAAATCGTATAAGGGTTACCGAGTTATATATTATGTGGGAGCAACCCCTCCACGGCTCATCTGTTATGAGTTTGTGTCCGGTAGTGCGGTAACAGATGCCCCCTGACGTTCCGCCCTGGTCATATTCCTTTTCCTTTCTCTCCTTCATGCATGTGAAATTTCCGAGGGGAAACCTCTTACTTCGTCCGGGATTCTCTCGCATGACCTTTTCATGAGGACCTTTCTTTTTTTTTCAATAAGGTCTCCGGCTCGTCCAGGAGTGAGGTCGTTTTTTCAATGTGATTCGGCTATCAGACCCTGTTCGCTACTTACATCAGCAGCCACGCATGATTGGAATCCCCATACATCCGCTAAGTACGTAGTACTACAAGGTATTTGTTTAAATAGTTAGAATTATTACGGGAGGTAAGGGCGTATTAAATTGGTCGAGATCACTTTGTTACCTGTGGTTTTTATTTGATCGATGAAACCTGCCTACAAGTATCGCTGTGTGACGTCACAATCAACGAGCATCATCACAAGTGTCTAGTTTAAATTTCACATTGATATCTTTTATTTTACCATTGATCGACCATGCATTATCGTCCTTATTTTTCTCCTTTACTTTATCGACCTTAATGTAATCAACGTAGACCGATTCATCGCTATCCTCTTCATTAATATCTACTGCTCTTGTGTATTTCTTATTTTTATGACTTATTTCCTTACTTACATTTCGACTTTTAACAAAACACCCTATCTCAAAATGGTTATACCCATTACAAAAGGTACAACGTTTCCCGTAAGCAGGACATTTTCGTGCTTCATGAGCTGTTCCAAGTTTCTTACAGCGATATTTAATACTTTCATACTTCGGTGAGTTTTCAAAATTTGAATCTTTTTTCTTATGTTTATGCTTATAAGGTACCTTGTTGGCTGACTTGCTACGAATGGCATTTATCTCACTTGTTAGCGAAGATCCTCCTGCGATGTCCTTAACTTCGGTTTTCCGTGATTCGTGCAACTTGCAGATTCTGATAGTCTCGTCGAGGTTCAGTTCGTCTCCTTTATCCAAGAGCCGGTTCAATAGATCTTCCTCCGACATCTGAGATATGATACGGTCACGTATCATGTTGTCCCGTTCTTCGAAGTCACAAGTAGCTGCTGCAATTTTTAGACTAGTTATAAATTCAAGCAAAGGTTCACCTTTTTGCCACGAAAGTCTGTTGAATTTGAATCTTTCGTGCAGCACGTTCCTCTTGGGCGAGAAGTGTTCGGAAAATGCTTCAACCACGTCTTGGTATTTTGTAAGCACAGGGGTTTTTTCATTACCTTCATCGTCTGCGTCCAGTGATGCTTCTCTATCATCCTTCATTGTATTAAATATCTCGATGCCTCTTTTGCCCAACTGGTTTAGCAAGATCGCGATTTTTATCTCGTCTCTTTCATTGTTTTTCTTTGAAGCTGTGAGATATATTCCAAAAGCTTGGAACCACTCCTTCCACTCCTTTTTTAAATCAACTGCTTCAAAGTTGAAGAGTTGCGGCGGTCTGGTTTCACTCATTATGGAGGTTTTCCGGAATAATTAATATTTCGTTTGCGGCGTGGTCAATGGCGGCGGAGCGTCGTGAGTTCGCGTGAACTACGTCGTGAAACGTTTTGCTCGGTTTTTAAAGAGTACGTTTCTTTTCAACCAGGTTCTCTTCTCGGTTCTTAACAAAAATAAGTCAGGATACAAAATTCACGAATTTACAATTCTGACACCATGTTCAAATAGTTAGAATTATTACGGGAGGTAAGGGCGTATTAAATTGGTCGAGATCACTTTGTTAACTGTGGCTTTTATTTGATCGATGAAACCTACCTACAAGTATCGCTGTGTGACGTCACAATCAACGAGCGTCATCACAACAGTATTCAATATTAGAGACGATTTCAACATACTATTTGATACGAACAAAAGTTACAAGCCATCACACAACGGTTTATTATTCCTTCTATCCAGATTTTAGAGACAGGATTCCCAAAGAATTTTGATCAGTTATGATGTAGAATGATTTTGAGACCTCATTAATTTTAAGAATCCAGATGTTTTAGACTTGGTAGAACTTGAATTAATTTTTTCCTTTTCAAATAATAGGTACTCGTTTAAAGGCCTTAATCGTTTAAAGGCCTACGCAGGTTAAAAAGAAATAGGTGAATAACACAATGAGGGAGTATAAAAACAATATCGCAAAGTCAAAAAATCATATATTCCAAGTCCCCGAGGAGGGGAGCATGCCGGTTGCCCTGGCCTTAACTCGGCATAAATAGGAACGGAAAATGTCCAAAAACTCTGGTGAATGCAGATGTCGATTTAGATGCAGTATGGGCCACTATAGATATATAGACAGATAGATAGTTTATTTACATCATTCTACATGTTACATTCATCTATTGAATTATAACCGATGACCGATGAACCGATGACATAGTGTGGTGAAGGATTTTCCAGCAAAAGCAGAGCATGCATCACGGACTTTTTAGACCAAATACGAACCCAAGATAATATTTTAAAAAATCAAACTAAATAATGAAATTAACATGATGTAGGTAATTTATCCCGCACAGATCACTGGTATTCAGATAATTAATAAATGGAGTGTATGGTACATTATATTTTTATAGCTGTTAAAGCTATCCAGGGTAGTGAAATATTTGATGGGTTCTCACTCATCATTATCACTCAAAAGTTCTTATGAAATGCTTCAATTAATTTTCTCTCTTTCCCCCTAATAATTATGCGAAGAATTATAATCCCACGATTGAATACTTTTCCAAATAAATACAAGCAATATCAGCAATAATAAAATACCTCAGGCTAATATTGTTATCCCATTATTGGTTTCTTTCGTGGATATCTGTTTTTACTGTGAAACAATTCCTGTATATTAAATTACATTATTATCTATTAATAATTAATTAAAGCTATTTATAAAGTTATGGCTGTGTTTTTTTTTTTATTGCGTGGGTTATTTTATTCACAAAGATATAGATAAAAATAAAGGAAACGTAACGTAAGCTGTTCTCATGGACATAATATGTCCGTAAGATGTTGATATTGTATATAATCATTGTATAGCATGATAACATATTATGTTGATTCTAACATTTTAGACTTCTCAGAACAGTTCTCCATTAGAAATAGTTCTTATTCTCCATAACCTCTTAATCAACTGAGGTACATTCTTACAGTATCCCTTTACTCAGCATGGGAGCACACCAATGGCAAGGTGGCAGGAAATGTGGACCGACGACCAAAGAGACAGGTGGACAGCACGCTTGATACCACATGTTCAAAAGTGGCTAGAGAGAAAGCATGGAGAGGTGAACTTTTTCCTAACACAGTTTCTCTAGGTGGCACGGACAATTTTACTCCTAACTTCACAGAATGGGGAAAGTAGACGATCCAACTTGTCCGAATTGTGATGGAGGAGATGACGATGTGTTGCACACATTCTTCATGTGTAAGCAGTGAGAAACACAAAGAAGGCATCTGCAGGATGATCTGGAAATGCCATCTGAGGACATGACACTGAAGAATATAGTTGCTAAAATGCTTGAAAGAGAGGCGTATTGGACCTCTGTAGCTGTCTATGTCGAAAAAATCCTGCAGAGAAAGAGGTGAGGTTTTGATGGGATTGAACCCTACAGAACCCGAAGAGCGGTCCCTTCTGGGTATCTTACGAGATCCGATTTTCACCTTAGGATCTTAAAGATTTCCTCACCTGCCTACAAAAAGGCAAAAAAAAGTTTGAATGATGCCGATGTAGGAGAACCATCGACGGTCCATATGTGATTCTTGATGTACATTTCATTTTTATTCATGTCTATTGGTTTGTTTTAACCAGAGGTTACGAACCAGTTCGGGATAGAACCAGAACCTACAGGGGGAGGGATAGAACCACCGAGAACTTTCGGTATTCGTTCTACTTGTCCGAACGCTTTCCAAAGTAGTTTGGAACCAAAAACCTGAACGTCCCCTTCCCGCATGGTTCCGTCAGACATCGAGACCAAAAAAAGAGGAAACAGCAACAATAAAAGGTCATGCGCACAATTATAATTTCTAACGTGCTGATCACAACTTTAATCAATCTTTAATGATCGCGCTACATCCCGAAAATGATGAAGTCTGGTGGCCACAGTACCACGAAAATATCAGTACTCGGCCGCGTGGAGTTATCTTGCCATGAGGACCATTTGAATTGGGGAAATTATACGAATAGTTTTCGTTCCGATCGACGATTCCTAACAACACACGCTGACTCACTCTAAAATGCTCGATAAATTCCACTTCGTTGTATTGAGCAACGGTTTCCAAGTAATTCTCCGTTTTTGGGCGCAGCCGTTGATTAACTACGTACTCCACTACTTCTTAGTCAGACGAGCTGAAGTCAGGTTCACTGATAACCGTGTGGTCCTCATCACTCAAACTTGATGACGAACTAGACATTGTTGTAAACCTCGTAATTTATACTTGAAACAAAGTTTGTTTTGACAACCTCAACGGTGTAGGTAGGTAGTATTTGGGCGAGAATAGATAATAATCGTTGATAACGTGATAAATCTACTGCGCATATTTCGGACTTAAAGTTCTGGCAAACATCTTCGAACCACTTGAACTAGTTCTAAGTGGTTCTGGACTCCTTGTCCGAACAGCGAACCCAAGAGGTTCGAGATTTTCAGAACTAGTTCTGGCGTGTCGAAACTGCCAAAAAGGGGCGTGTTCGATTCTGAACTGGTTCTGAACCTCTTGTCAAAACAAACCTAGTAAGTGCATTCATTTAAGTTTTGTCCAGTAAGTACGGAGAACAGCCATAAACAGCATACGGCAGACAGCGGACGGACGGATTTTCTTTATTCTATTGTTTTTTCGTGCCTTGGCATAAAACAGTGCCTGTTCTGGGAGGACCTTTGTTAGGAACAAGTCCACCCTTTTTTGGTTTTTCGGTCCGATGTGGGGTAGTGTTTCCACAGTTATTGCTAATATAAAATGCTAGCGACAATTATGAATAGTCAGACGATTTATGCAGCAAGAGTACGTTCAAATAGCAAATCACTCTTAGCTGTATGTACCCTCCCATATGGGAATAGCTATTGCCAGTAGAGGAGCGAACAGACAGCAAATAGGACAACTGAAATTTAATGTAATAAAATGAAAACACGGTCAAAAAGAATATTTCCGCTTATTCTCCTCAACTTGTTACTGAACTGA
This sequence comes from Creontiades dilutus, assembly GCA_031894815.1. Taxonomy (NCBI): domain Eukaryota; kingdom Metazoa; phylum Arthropoda; class Insecta; order Hemiptera; family Miridae; genus Creontiades; species Creontiades dilutus. The sequence goes on from JAVIWC010004352.1 coordinate 240,006, forward strand.
ATTACATTCGTATTGTATCCATTTGCTTAGGGGCTGTCGTCAGCCATTTGCGTGTTGGCGATGTAGGAGGATCATCGACGACCCATATGTGATTGTTGTTAAACATGTCATTAAGTTTTGTCCAGTATGTTCGGAGAAAAACCGTAGAAGGCATGCGGCGGACAGCAGATTGACGGATTTTCTTTGTTCCATTTTTTTCGTGCCTCGGGATAAAACATTGCATATCCTGAGAGGAACTTTGTTAAACAAAAGTCCACCTTTCCATGCTTACCTTTCTAGCCGTACTTGGATGATTGTATGAAATGCGGTGTCCATCTCTCGATCTTCAGTCCGATGTGGGGTAGTGTTTCCACGATATTGCTACGATAAAATGCTAACATCAATGATGAATAAACAAGCGATTTATGCAGCAAGAGTACGTTCAAACACCAAATCATTCTTAGCTGTCTCCCATTTGGGAATAGCTCTTGCCAGTAGAGGAACGAGTAGCAAACGGGTGGTTAAACGAGCTGCAAGCGATCCCAATAGACCGGCTCGAAAGCCAGATAACGCCTTCCCGACTGCAAACCTACATTTTACATTATGACCCCCATTTATCATTTTGAAGCATTGTTTACTCCCGCGCTGAACAGCTAATTCCAACAGCCCGTATCGGGAAAATCTCATTTTCTATCGAGCGGAAAGGGGTGGCGGGGGAAATTCTATAAAATCGGACGCGAATAAATTTCATAGGAGAGGGGGAAAAGGGTTGGGAGAGGAGGTGTATTGGCGAAGGCGGGATATCAGAGACAAATTACCCAATTACAAGAAAATACTGCAGCCACTTGTCTGTGCGAGCTGAGGAGGGAAGCTAACGTTGAATATTTATTCAATGACGTCGGTTTATCTTTCCCTTCATAACTCAAGCCCCGGGGGGAGAAACGAGTGGAGAAAGTGATGGAAAAGTGAGGCACGAGGAGCCCGGAAGGGGTCGGATGCTAACCCGCATTGCGCCGCAACCCCGGTTGAATTGTGTGGGATCGAAAAAATATATATCCCATGAATATCTCCCGAAAAAAACTCACTCACCCCGAACCTATTCCGACTCTTTCCAGTTATACTTTCGACACGTTTTTTTTTCTGTTCGGAAAAGAATGAGCGATTTATCATCTGCCTATCTGAACAAAAAAGAGAAATGGAGGCGTTTTTTCGGGGTGGAAGGGGGTGGGGGAGTGGATTGGGTCTTCCAAAACTGGGATACCAACTTTTCGGGGTGGAGAGGCGGGGGCTCGCTTATCTCAGCAGATCCTAGTGAGGTATTGGTGCCAGGGGTTAAGGCGAAGTAATGCTATCTTCTTTCATAATGTTTCCTACTTTGACGTGTCTGTAGTGAATCAGGCGCACCTAGTGGTTTGGGAGCCATCAATCACGCTTTTCTTTGCTTTTTATTCGCTTATTACTTTTCTCGTCCGCTATCAGCCATCTCTACCGTGTAGTTTTTCGCGGAAAGCTTTCTCTCGATTTTCTTATCGTTACGAGACGGAACTCTAACCACAACAGACATATTTGTGATGGAGAGGTGAGAGCACGGATCAGTTGCCCCTTATAACGTATGAGGCGATATCCCTGCATCACCCACTGGATACCTGAAGTTGGAAACTTTCAGATTTTTGCTTAATTTAATAGTTTCGTGATACCTGAATGAGGAATTATCAAAACCCCTCACACTTCCACTTACTGCTTCGAGTAATGGTCGAAAATGGAATATATTGGTAATGCATAAATTAATGAAAAAAACATGTTAATTAAGTAATTACGTGGAAAAAATACATATTAATCGTTAATTACATTCGAACAGCTTAATAAATAGTGAATTGATGGTGAAATCCCCCTGAAAATTTCATCGAAATCGGTCAAGAACTAATGGTGGATTGGGTATTTTTATGAATAACAAATCGGATTGGAGTTTATATAGATTTCTTTAATCTGAAATAGGTCCAATATGAAATCAAGTTAGATTATATTAAGGGTTAAATAAAGGAAACTGCAAATATGGAGGAAGACTTACCCGCTGAAAGACGGAAGGGAACTACGTGGTTGTCGTGTGTGTTATCTGTTATGGGTTTACCTGAATACTGTCCACACACAAATGATCTTTCACTCTTTTATCTGTTAGACATGCATTCAAATTCAATTCAATTCATTGAAATGCATTTCGAGGGAGATGTTGAGAATGAATTTAATGTTTTCTTTGGTTTAGGGAAATAAAATGGTTTTTCTTTCTGCTTATTTCGTTTATGAGCAATGGAAAAAACCGATGTTAGAATAAAGAAAAACTAATTTTACGTGTTTTTTATTTAGTGAAACAAGATTGATATGATTATACAGAAGCCATGATTAGTCGTTCTGCTACCATGAAATAATGGCACTGCACTCCGCAGTATAACTCGATGAATTATCCCACAGTTGAATGTACTGAGCAACACCCAATGGCCAATCATAAAAGACACAACATGCTTTTTGCTGTCAACTACAGATCCGCCGGCAAATATGTATATTATTGGGCCATTTATTAAATAGTTGGTTGGATAATGTTGCATTAGGTGTTATTGAGGGAGTTTTCGTATTTAGGTTGAAAGTCGCCGAAACTTCTTGGATAACTGCCCCATAATCTGAAAGCTCCAAAAATGTTCAAAATTGTACTATCCACATATATGGGTATGTATCAATTTCATTCTTTGACTGAATAAATTTTTGGATATGAATTGATGCAGGTGTTAAGAGTAGATTAGGAAAATTCATTTCAAATTCAAAATGCATTTTATCCCCCAAAAAAATCTCTTAAGGTACAAATGTTTTTCAATTATTTTGTGGAGTTTGTGAAGTCCATCTTTCGCTATTTTAAATTACTCGTACCCCTTTGAAAAGAAATTGAGGTTGAGGTTCGTATATTTCAGTTCATTAGCTGAGCGTGAATACTGAATGTGGACTGAAGTCGAGATAATAACTAATGAATGAGGTAACTGAATGGGAATCAACGAGATAAAACCTTTTGAAATGCAGAACTTTTATGAAGAAGTAATTTATTATTTGATATTCGGTTGAATGGTTGCGCGTTTTACAGAGTTTTGTGTAGAACGGGCAAAAAAAGCTGGATTCCCTTAGAGGACGCATCGTGGGGTTTTAGTCCATGTTCGGGGAATTCCCTTTCCGTCACGGTTCACCTATTTCCGGAAAGGAACACAAAAGCCGGAGCGGAGGAGAAATAACAGTATCGGGGAGATCGATTTGTGATATGAGAGATACGGAACAAGGGGTTACCGGGTTGGACGGCGAACGCAAAATATTTTCAATGGGATTCGATTTGCTTGGCCACTCGGTGAAGGGGTGATGGACAAAGTGAGTCACAGCTTGTTAGCGGAACTCGTCGGAACAGAAATGTTGAGGGATGGTTACTACGAATGTACTCCACTGTGTTGCGAACAGTTTTCCATTGCCTGCAAGGTAAAACTTTCGAAACAACACTAGCGTTTTTATGTTAATCATTGGCAGACATCTCTTCAATGAATCTATTGAATTCAATCGGACAGCTTCACGTTCACCCGTTCAATCTCCCTAAGAGCTAGAACGTGGACATTACTAGTAAACAGAGATGATATCCCATATATTTCCCAAATCCCAAAGGATAGCTTCGGTTGTACCTGTACCGTCCTCCCCACTTGTATTTTGTTCAGTTTCCCCTTTTTTACATAATGGTGTGGCCTCATCGGTTTCAGGAGAAGATATTAAAAAAAGTTGACAAATTTTGACGGCTAGTTGTGTAACGAACCCCGAAATTTTCGAATTTCTTGACGTAAGTTAGAAATTGGAGGGGATAGTGCTAACAAACGGTTTTTTTCGCCATAAATTTTGTCAACGCAACTCACGCTACAATTCTAAATTTTCGACTAGGACCGATTTTCGTGAGTCCTATTTTGTTGATCTCAATTTTAGTCTAATTGTGAAAAAATTCTCGGAAATTTCGCTTTTGCTTACAGGAGGAGATTAGAGGGAGTGACAGCTAATCTTTTCAATATCTGTCCTGAATTCTCGACGGATTCACGTCATTCCGGGTTCAGCATATAAACGTACTTTAACACATTCCATTTTCATTATTGAAATGGGTGAATGAAGTGAGAAATATTGATAAATCGTCATTTCTTCACTATTATCATCTAATTTGGTCGATTAAATGCTTGATTTTGTTCGAACCCAATTCTAATTTAGTTGTGCGGGAAACATCGAAAATTTTGAATTCGCTGCCAGGAGGTTGTTTGAAGGGGGTCATAGATATTATAAAGCTGCTCATTCACCTCTTATTGCCAATTTTATTGACCCATTTTTGTTAGATTAAGAACTTTGGTCTAGTTTTGAAACATATTTCTAATTTAAGTAATTATTGCATGATAGTAACAAATTGTTGTAGGTATTCACTATTTTCCTTCTCAATTTTCATTTGTTCTTTTTTTCCGATCCCGATTTTTTCGTCTCACGAAACTCATTTGTGTAATCCGTATTATTTGTGTAATAATCCTCAGAAATTATGAATTAGATATCGTGAAGGTGGATAGCGGGGGGGTTGGTCCATTTAAGTGCTCCTCATAAGTATTTCACATTTCTTGGTTTTTTATATTCGATTAAGGATTTGGTATAATTTTTAAAATATTCATAAGTCTGGTCATAAAAAATCCCGCACATCTTGACGTCCTTGTAATGTGTGCATTACTTGCCAATTTGTTCCCGTTGAGATGACAACCGTCACATATAAGCCTCCTCAGCGTATAAAAAGTTGAAATGACATGCGAATCAAACTTGGAAAAACAGGAAGCGAGTCGGACACCAAATATAACATGAGGTGCGTTTTTTCTTCTGACCCGTGGGTGTTTCTCATTCGGTCCTCGGGCAGTTGTAGGTACTTAGCTTTAGCAGAGCGTGCGTCAAGTTCATCTATAACCCTGGAGCTTTTCAGGGCTGACAGAAAATCCATTAACTCCCACTCAGAAACGAAGCTGGAATTGCGGAGGGTTTGACGCGAAGTGGAGGACGAGGGGGAGTCGAAAAAAAGAATGTGGTTCATTCGAGTGTCATTTGGCGTAAAGAATGATGACGTATGTCCTGTTCTATTTCACAAGTTGAGTGCACGTCGGCGTGAATTGGGCTCTCTTTTGAGAGGGAAAGTAGGGTTAGATCTTTCAGAGAGTCCTGTCCGCTTGACGAAGGTAGCCAGTACGATGTTTGTTACTTAAAATAAATGAATTAGTCACTAGGTAGTAAAATAGCACCGGCAATGTGGGAAACGGTGGATTGGATTGCGAAACACTCAACAATGAATTGCGGTGGAACCCAGTAATGAGAATACGGGCTAATTCGGAATCCTCAGTATCCGGTAAATCATGACCTTATCCGACTTCTCAGAAAGTGTAGTATTTTACCATTTAGTTAAACCTTTTTCACAAGGGTTTAAGAATTATTGTTCATTATTTTCAATAATGAAACTTTGTTACGAGCCTATGAACTCGGAATCGAGTAGCAGATTCTTTATCTCTGCCAGGAGTAGACGAGCGTTAACACGTTTTAACAGGTGCTAACAGGCACTTTGTTAGCAGCGGAAAATCGTGACAACTGGAAAATTCTTGACGGATCGCTGCAGGATTCTGAGTGTGGATTGCAATATTGGTAGGTGATGAACGAAAATTTGATATTTGTGAGTGGCACGTGATTCCTGCTAATTTAATATGTAGGTATTGTATCAAAAGTTGATGTCTTATGTTAGCTGAGTTTCTAAGACTTAGTAATCTGTAGCTTCAAATTGTTGTTCTCATACGGTATAGTATTTTTCCTTGTAGTTAATCCTTTTTTCACAAGGGTTCGAACCTTTTCGTTCATTATTCTCAATAATGAACCTTTGTTGCGAAAATGAATGAAAATGAATTTCATCGAATGGATGATTCTTTATCTCTGCCCAAAGTATACGAGCGCTAACACGTTTTAACAGGTGCTAACAGGCATCTTGTTAGCTGCGGGAAATTGTTATAACTGGAGAATCCTTGTTTGGTTGCTGCCGGATTCTGAATATGGATTGGCAATATTGAACGGTTTCCAGTTAATATATCAAATCAATAGTTGATGCCATATTTGATTTCTGCGTGTCTAGGTAATCTGTAACTACAAATTGTTTTCCGTTTGCTAGTTCTTGAAAAACAGTTAGAATTCGTGCTAGCCCTCAGCCCTAAACTATCAGAATTAAACTTTTGATGCTAATCCAATTTCCAAATCTCCATCGCTCGCATTCTGGAAGTTGTTGCTACGGCTAATCTATACGGCCATCACATAATCACATTATACCGTCCGTTCACTCCCTTCTCGGAACGTGAGCAATTCTCATAACACTGATGTGACGGGGAGTCAATAAAAGGGAAGTTTCGGGCTGCGAAGTTAGGAAAGTTGTTATCTGAAGTCGTCAGTTGCTCGTCGATGAGTCCCGTTTTCCTCAAGCGGTTTTCCCTGGTAAAACAGCTGTTTCATCCATCGCTTTCCTTTTCCACCCCGTCACGTGACGTCACGTTCTACGACTCAACTTGTATCAGTTGCCAAGTTGGGGAGGAAGGAAGCCGTGGAAGCGTGGTAACTATTCAGACGAGTTGATTATGTTTCTATCGGGATTGCGAAGATCGTGAACGGTAGGCGGGTTCAATATTCAGTAAACACTTGATAAATTCTTGTCGAAGTTTCGGTCGTTTTCCAAAGAGGATGGAGATACGCAACGTGGGGCCGCTGTTACGTGTTCGACTAACAAGATAAGAAGTCAAGTACAGATGAGAAAAGCAAGAAGCACGGGGGATGCACAACAGGAATCCCATACAGAGATGAGAGACTTCAATATTCAATAAGTACTCGATAATCTTGATTGACGATTCGGTAGCTTCTAAAAAGAACGGCGATTATCTCTTCTAAAACGAGTTCACTGGCTAGTCATGAAATCAAGATGAGCAGCAAGAATGAAGACCACGAGAATCATTTCGATGAATCCAATGGGAAGGCTCAACTCACAAGTTAAAATTTCCACTGGACCGCGTTTTGGAAATATCTCCTCAGCGACAACTAAGACCGACTGTTACGTCTGTTCTGGAGAGGACGTCCATCATGCGGGACGTCCAGAAACACGGATAGGGGAAACAAGTGAAAAGCTCTGGAGGGGATGGAGGGGAATCGCGGAAGTTTGGAAGGCGTATAGTGGGCGTTCATAACAATCCGGAATTTTGGCTGACCGGAACAGCTGTTTCATGCGCTTCCTTCCCACAGCTTCAAAAGTGCTTCTACAGAAAGAATATTCCCCCCTCCCCAGCTGATGTCCAACCAATCAGCTGCTCGTACGCACTTTCCGGATAGCTTTCTGGATGGATGTGAACCCTGCTAATGAAATGCAAATAAAATGAAAACCCAAGCCAGTATATATCATGTCTTCAGTTAGGTTCAATATACTGTGAAGATCTATTTGATATAATTACACTTGCAGAAGGTCTCTATTCAACAATAGTCCTTCAGAATCAAATATAATAAGAAACAACAATGGTCACATTACATAGTAATAAGTTGAATTATTATAATTATACGTGAGGCGATTACAGTTTGTTGCTAAGGTTGAGGAGGTTCGATTAGGTCCACTGGCCGTTAGCGTTTGAAACTTTGCGCATTTCTTTGGCCGTGTTGATCATATTCATCGAAGATGGGACTGGAGATGGAGGAAATGGAGGCATGGGTGCGAGTGGATCATCTTTCCAAGACTTCGACTATAGGAATGTTCAGATCCCGGTGAATCACATAGCCACGAACGTACCTCGGAGCTGACGTCATCATTCGAAGAACTCTGTTCTGTCGAAATTAAACTCGTTTGTTGAGGCCCGAATTGAGCAGCCGTATGGCAGTATCATATCGGTAGTATGGTTACCAGGTACACCAACTTTTTTAGTTTCAGAGGTAGGGGGTATTGTTCATTGAGCTGGAGTTTCAGCATATTCATCAAATTATCAACATGAGCGTGGAATGTGAGCTTAGCGTCAAGCTGGATTCCCAGGTATTTCATGGATTCAGTTTTTGGGATGTCAATGTTATTAAAGTGCAAACTTGATGTCTGAAAACTTTGTCTGTACGTGAATGTTACATTGAAGGATTTGGTGGGGTTCATGATGATTTCCCAATCGTTAGCCCATGCTCCGATTTCCAGTATATTTTCTGTGAGATTAAAACTTACATCGTTACTTACGTTGAATTTATCAATTAATAAATTAATACACCATACATATATACATAGCTAATGATGTATTGTAGGCAGCGTTTCCATATTCTAATAATCTGTGTAGGAGGGTGATATTTTTACTGAATTTTACCTTCGGAATAGTAAGCCGCGTAAAGTTATCACAACCATGTGATGCATGTCCCTTGTTCCCACCCTCCTGAAATATTCACGCGGCATATTCTCCGTTACACCACAACGAGAAATCGCTTATGCTACCGTCGGAGGCGAACTAAAATGAATGCGGCTATACGTAGGTGTCTCCCTTATTATACGGCGAAAAATACCCTCCCCCCGAAACCCGTTTGAATTGCAAATCCGAAACAAGCAAAGCTTGCGCGTATTTCTTTCGGGGAGCACGGAATTTCAAATTCAAATCCGACTTTTTTTAACACGCCTCCAGACCGCAAGGCTGGAAGTTAAAGATCGCGATCAATCCTGAAAAAAAAAAACTCTACTAACGGGAAACTTGACGCAATGAAACCTGAGTCGCATTTTCCGTTATAAAAATGATTTAAGAGCCCCTGAAAAGCAACTAAGGTCGTGTATTAACTCCTTTTTTTCGCACTGTCCCATTCACGTCGAGGAAGGTTTTAGTAGGTTGTGCTGGAAGCATTATATCAGGCTTTTACTGTAGTAGTCAACTATGGAAGGATGGATGGACAGACTTGGCACAAGTTTCGGTCCAAGTCTCTTAAAAACCCCTCAACCGAGGAACATCCTGCTGGATGAAGTACTTTTTTCACTTCTGCTTTCTGCTCTTCTTCGAAAGTTGGAGTTCTTTCTCTTTTTTGGCGTCTTTTATTTCGTCCACCAATGCATCAACTTTCTTTATTTGTCGGTCCCTTCCTCTTCTCCTGTCGAGGATTATCTTTCATTTCATCATCTTAGTTCTATCTCTGAGCGTTATACAACTACTAAAGAAAGAAGGATGATAACTCCCAAGAACAATAGGATTTGGGAGTTCCATGGTTCAAGTCAAACATGGAATGATGTCTGAAAGACAATCAAACATCTTTAATATCAAAATGCAACGCCTACATTATACAAAATGTCTACTTTTTGGAGACCTTCATTCTCTTTTTTCACCTTTATTCGTTGTTGCTCCATTCGATAAACAGCGATTTGTAGGGAATAAGTACAACAAAGGAACCTACACTTTAATGGCATGAAAAACACAGTCTCGGCTTCCCCACGAAAGTTGCCGAACGTCTCCGAATGCTTTTTGTTAAACGAAAGTTTGGTATTACGGTGTATTTAGTTTGGTGGTAAGGGAGATCACTATGCTCTCTTGTCTCCGATTGTCTTTCAGTCAGTACGTCTATAACCTTGAATATGTTTGGATGAGCTACCCTGCATTCGCCGTTGAATTTCCTGTGGAAGGGTTCACATCCATTGATTGTCAACGAAGGCAAAGATGAAGGTTTAGTCCACATTTCAGGAGGGAAACGTCTAAATGTATACAGTTTTTGAAAACATGGTCGAATTCCTTGTTCATTTTATCATTTTGATTTGGAGAACCGTTTGGAATCTTTTTGTTAAACGAAAGATTTTCGGTATTACGATTTTTTAATGTGTTTGGTATTTGGTGAACGTCTCCGAATGCTAACTTTTGTTAATCTGCTTGGAGTTGGTGGAACCATGTTTTTCATTTTGGTCTATTATTCAATTGGTCTGGAAAAAAAAAAATTCTAAGCCCCCCTTGAAAATTTCATGGTTTACGTTTCAAACGGTGTAGAATCCGAATCTGCAACAAAAAGAACGCACGATATTCGAAATGAAGCAAAAAATCTGAAATTTTCAGGAAAAATCCATCTTGGTCCGACGACGCCCCAATTCTTGAGAGCTCCCTCACTCAATTTAAAGTGCCCTTTAAGGGGTTGTCAAAGTTTTGTAAAATCTCTAAAATCCTCAAATCTAGTCGAATCGGCCTAAATATTTTCCTATTTGAAGAACATACCATTAGGAACGAAAGTTTGAGCCCTTACGTACGGTGTATTTAGTTTGGTGGTCCCGAGATCACTATGCGTTTGTCTCCGATTGTCTCTCAGTCAGTACGTCTACAACCTTGAATATGTTTGGATGAGCTACCCTGCATTCGCCGTTGAATTTACTGCGGAAGGATACACATCCATTGGTTGTCAACGAAGGCAAAGATGAAGGTTTAGTCCACATTTCAGGAGGGAAACGTCTTCAATATTTTCTAGATTTTGACGACAGTTTTGAAATCAGCATCAAATTTCGATCTATCAACACCGGATCTATATAGTTTTCTAACCCAGTATAAAGGGGACCTAAATGATTTTTAATTGTTAAAAATGGTTAATGTAAAATGCAATTAAACAAGAAAATTAAGCGAATTAGAAGGAGAAAATTTTCAGTGGTTAACGGATTTTTTTTGTTCCATTAACAATGACTCGAAATTTTCTACGATGTTCTCAACAGAAAAAAAAGAATCGTCTTTTAGGGTTATAAATGCAAAACACACACCATGTGCACATTATTACATTTCAGAACGATCCTGGGCAAAACAAGAAAGTGGGTCTTAACCATCTTGATAACGTCCTCTAATGAGTCCTAAGCCCTAACTTGCTCCATGATTCACGTTCACGTAAAGAATATGGTCAAGAGAGAGAACCCCCCCCCCCCCCCATACCCTACAGCAGAAAGGAGACTCGAAAAGGTTTAAACCAGGAGAAGTTAAATCCTTGGGGCAAAGCGGTGGAAAAGTATTTCAACGGTAGCGGCGTTTTTTCGGTTGTTCCGGGCCGGTTCATCCATTTGGCCGCTCTTATCTACCCGCGCCGCGTAAGCCCTCCGGATTTCCGATAGGCCTATCTTTTCTGTGAGCTTTTTAGCGTTATTACTGTCCGAATTTATTATCGGCGATTCAGCTGAAAATTTAATTTTTTGCGGGAAAAAACTTCTTAGGAAATACTTGCTCGCTCTCAACGTTCTAGATTGATTTTTCGTGTTTCATTGTAATCATGGAGTGGAAAACCCATTTCAAGTCGAGAAATCGTAAAGTGGACCGTTTGAATTCCCATGCTTTCTGTACCCCTGAATAAAGATATTAGAGAATAATTCAGATTTCGCTTCCGACTCTACCTATAGGTAGAGGAATCTTTGTTCTCACTTCCTAGAGATAAAACATTTTCTCTGTAAAAAAAAAAAAAAAAAAAACCTCCGTATTTTGTGTTTTCAGACTTTTCTGAACAACTTTTGTTTCTTGACTGTCTCTCTCTATACAGTACAGGGTGTCCCAAGGGGTGGTTCGCCCCTCCTAAAATCGTCAAAATGTGAGTGAACCAAAAAATTTTCTTTTGAATCTTCATATATTTCAAGGAAATATCATATTTGCGCACTCCGTGCAACTGCGCAACCATGCGCAATTGACACTAACTTTCTTATTTTCAATGGGAACCACCCTTTTTTTTAATTGCGAATTCGAATTCTACCCAAGATTTCATGAAAATTTGACCCCCCAACCCATTTTTTTGATTGCGCGTAACCGGTTCAGGGAGCACTCAAAGTTGCGCAACCCCGAAATTGTCAAATAGTGAATGATGGTGAACTGTAAAGTGTGGCATATGAATTTTCAATGTATTTTAACGCTGATTCAAGTAATGCTATCCGTTTTTTGATTTGCTATCAATTTTTGCGGAATAATGACCAAAATTAGTTTATTTTGCGTCCGTTTTTTAATTTTAGGCGCCTGTTTTCAGATTGTCAGGGGATTTAGTTTCAAGGTCCGTTTGAAAAATGTACAAATAGGAGATTGAAAAATTCGTCTATGATCAAGTGAAAAATCATCTTAATATGCAAGTCGAAAATGATGGTTTTTCACGCGAAATGAACAAATTTTTGTCATTATTCGGCAAAAATTGAGTCGAATTAAGAAACGGATTCCTCGTGAATTTCATTTTCATTGTTTTTAACGCCGATTCGTGTGATGCTATCCGTTTTTTGTGCTCGTAACTAGAATAATTCGCATAGTTGCATTCAATTTCAATGAAACTTTCAGAGAATGTATGATTAACATTTAGATCTGATTTATTTCATCGTTCAACAATGAACAGCCCATTCGGCTCAAGCGCAAACAAAACGCCCACCGGGCATGCATCATTTTCCCATTTTCTAGAAGTCCGAACTCTCTCAAATTCGGATGGTAGCAGGGGAAAACAGTTCTATAATCTCGGGGGTATGTTTACGAAAACCGGAACGCATTTCGCGGCATTTATGTTACATTGTAGCATTTTAAATCATTCTAGATTTTCTAAAACTTTTCAAAAGACTTATAATATCATGTTACCTTGACAAGGAAGCTTTGTGCCACCCCCAACATGTTCTCTTTTCCATTACACGTAGTTTACCCTTTCAAATTACAATTATTTAAGCAGTGCCGTTCTTAAATCACACGGTACAAATTTGTTGAAACATGAAGCAATTGCAGGATTGTACTATTTTGAATAGAGGGGACTCCTTACCTCTACAATCAAATAAATTGAAACGTAATGTAGAAAAGTATGGGGGGGGGGGGGGTTATAAAAAATGTTTGTTAAATTTTTACAAAAGGGTCATTATTGTAAACAATAAACCAAAATGTAGTCAATCTGTGCAATAATTGGTTGAGAGAATGTTAAATCTAGGAAAATTCCAATCTTCCCCCAGATAAGAGAACTAGTTACCAATAACATTGAGTCAAGTACCTTGAAACAACAAATGAAAAATGAATAATAAAAAAATGTTTGTTAAATGGTTACCAAGGATAGAGAGAGGTTTAAATCCAGAAAAATTCCAATTCTGCCTAATGAGGGAAACTAATTTTAATTTTACATTCAATCGCGCAGGTTAATTAATAAATGGAAGGTCCAAGTTTTTCTATTCGGAAATAAAACCTGCGCTCGTCGGATACTTTTTCTCGGAGGAAATAAACTAAAAAGAAAGAAGATGTTAAGGGAGGAAGTTTCCATTTACTTTTATCTATTTAGGTCCTTATCGGAGGGTTTTTTTTTCCCCTTTTTTCCTCCAGGCTCCGAGGAAGAATCCATCTGATTGGCCCGGGAGGGTACGCAACCTATTTAATTTACGATGACCATTCGAAGTTGCGGGCTGTATAAAGGGTGAAGCGATAGGGGCGCGTGGGAGGGATGAAAAAGGATCGGCGTAGAGGGAAGGGGGGACTCCATTTCGAACCCTGTTCCAGATAGGTAGGGAAAGTTCTTGCGAGAGATAGACCTCAAAAACTTCTTCTAACCGAAGGATTCCTCCGCGGAAAGGACCGTGGATTTAGTATTGAGTTTTCGAAGAAAAAAATAAAAACTTCTTAATACGGAAAATGCCGTAATGGAACTGGGAAAAGGGTTTTCCACGAGATTTCTTTTTTTCTTCTTTTTTTTCTCTACCGAGGATGGCCGATTGAAGATGAATAAGGGGCGTAGTGATAAAGATGGAGGGGTAACCGTATGAGGGAACCTTCACCCTCGGAAATCACTTTCTTTGGAAACTCTTCCAGTTCCGTGGGGAAAGGGATCGTTTTGAAGGGAGAAGTGGTTTTCAAGTGACGGTGTAATACCTAGCGGAGAAACAGCTCGCAATATACTCAGTAACTTTAGCAGCTTATCAAAAACTTATGAAAACGCTCTCACGAAAGACTGTGAAGCGTTCTAGGATGTTTACAATTTAAATTACACAGGGACTTGGGTTGCTCAAGTCTATTGTTTATGCCTTTTTGCTGTGTTCAATCCGAAATTGTGCCTCCTTGTAAATTTTCAGGGCTAATTGGGAGTCCACTTTGAGGTTTGTTTCCCCAAAAGTTTTGTTTCCCCTCATAATTTTGAAAAATGCTGAAAGGTAAGCAAATAAGAAGATTTAGATTAAGTTATGGTCAATGGAGATAATTAAAAATTGTGGATTGCAAAACATACAAAAAAGGAAATAGAATCAACAGTGATGTTTACCAAATTCTGACACTACCGTTCCAACATCCTACCTATGCCTCCAACAATGCACTACACTTAACTATTTCATTCGCGTGAAAATGACGCCAGGGATGGATTCTACCACTAATTTGTGGCAAAAAGTGTTTCCTTGTTTCCTTTGTTTGTGAGGCTTCGTAGCCTAGTAATTCACGGCTTAAGATATTTTTCGTGTTTTCTTCTTTCCGTGACAAAAACACTCTCAACTTCCTCATTTTCTAACAAATCTCAAATATGAGGATCCCGTTGGAAAGAACATTAAACTACCTGTTATTCTGATGGCAAACCAACATTTTTGTTTAGGTTTAATGAGTAAAAAATTAGCCTAATTAAAAAATGTGTCAACCCAGGGAAATCGCTGATTTTTTCAATCAGCTGTGGAACCTAATTCTCTTACATGAACATTTTGTTTCGTTACTTAAAAAGTTGGCTAAAAAGCTCAGATTCCAACGGTATCCTCGAATTTGAATTGACTGAGAACAGTATGGGAAAATATTCCGTTTCCCCGTGGAACCCGCTTTACTAACCATAACGGTCCCGAAGCTGTTCTGAAATACTAGAGGAGATTACCAAACAGGCGTATAACCAGCAGAAATGTGTTCTCGCCTGCAGAATAGCAGCAGAATTGTGATGTATGTATGTAGATTTCCCGACAATGTGTGCTCGTTCTGAGTTGTTTCTGTGCGTCAGTAACAATAGGAAAAAGTGGAATGGATGTTAACAAAAGTTTTGGTTAGTAAACCCATAAACCAACAGCTTGTCAGCATATCCAGCATGAACTCACTTTTCCACTTTCACTTTTTGGTGTGCAGTGAAAAGTAAACAGATAAGAATCGGAAGATAAAACGATTGATCACGATTACCTACTCTATTCACTCCCTTTCCTAATTTAAGTCGAAAGATATGAATTATATTTCAAAACCAAACCAAATTTCTTCATGGAACAAATTAAAGAAACGAAACAATCGGCAGTACAAGCTGTATGGGCAGCATTTGAATGGATTGCCTAAACCCCCCCCCCCCCACTGTTCCCGATAAAAAAATTCAAAATTTTTGATGTTTGTTGCACAACGAGACGATTTACAAAATTAGATGAAAATAATGAAGACTTCACGATTTGTCAGTAGAATCTCAGAGAGAATTTATCTGAGAGACAATTTCATCGATTTGCCATTAATAAATAACTCACATGTAGGTAACTGATAAAACGGCCTTTAGACAGCTGTCGAATGTAGAATCCCGTTTTTGCAGTAATGGTATTTTTTCAACAGGCCACGTAATTATTCACGATTCTACCGAACCTTCTGGTTTTAGTATCTGAAATAGCGGAATAACGAGACAAAAACTTGCACTCAATATTTTCTATACAGTTGTCTGAGAGTGATAGACGTCAGTTAAAGGCGCCCATCATTTTGAAACCATTTGTTCAACCGTGTTCCGCGGAAAATTTAATTGGTTTGGATTTGTCAGGTCACAAAAGGTTACTGGAAGAGTGGGAAACTCGGTAATGGCGTTTCTCGGTATAAACAAAAAGCGAATCTCGGGAGGCATTGAGTGGCGGCGGGGGTTTTTGACGTTAAAACTCGTTCCGGACGTCTTGATGAGGGGTAGCTTTTCACGTTTTTGAGATCCCGCGGAAAGGGAAAGCCACCTCTCCGGAGATTGGTTTAAAAGACGAAGGCGTTTTTAGTGCGAAAAGCGGCGTTAATTCGCGAAAAGAATCCCCCCTCTTTCCCCTTAAGAACCGTAAGGTTAGGGAAAGGGCGTCTCAGAGGTGGCTGTTGGGTTGACGGACGTGATTGCCGGTGACGGAAGCGAAAAGGGAACGGCCGAGTGAAGTCGGAATAAGAACCCACTCAGGTTGATGTCACCTTCTTCCAAGTTTTCTCTTTTCCGGTATTCCAAGTTTTTCTTTTCCTCTATTTCCTCGCAAAGGGTCTTGGCAGAAAGGAAAAGGGGGTTTTTACAGTCCATACCGCAACTTCTGGATTTCTATGTGAATAGCAGCGAAATAAGTACCTAAATTCAAAATATAATCATGAAAATGTACTTTGTTCCTACATCTTTTCTGTAATAAGACAATGCTGTCACCATTGAATCATCGAAGTTATCCATCAGGACGGATGTTTTTCTCTCAGAATGCTCTGCCATCGGGCCTGCTAACCTGTCAGACATCAAAAGACAGATGTGTGTCCCGGGAGGCAGCCCCAGGCTATCGGCACAATGGCAGCCTGTGCTTCTACACTATTTCCAGTATGCTCCCCAGATGAAGTAGAATTCGTGGTGCCAGGTTTCGAGTCCATACCCCAGTCCATGGGGTATGCCTAGGGTGGTCAGCAGTAGAGACTGTATCACCAGGGTCCCATAACCTGGTTATGTACTTCGGTATGATAGAACCAGCAACTTAACCTCCAATGCCTGGGCGAGCGGGTATCATACTTGAAAGGTAAATTCCGAGCAAGGTCTCCAGAACGGTTTGGCATACCATTCCTCTCGCCCTCTCTGGCGCAGTCCAAGGCCGATAGGTTTTCCTATATAAATCAGCTTTCTTTTAGAAGGAGAACCATTGACAATGCCCGAAAGTTTTGGAAAATGCGTCTCAGAGACGGCTGTGGGGTTGACTATCATGATTGCCTTTGACGGAAGCTCAAAAGGAACGGCCGAGCGAAGTCGGAATCAGAACCCAGTGAGGTTGACTTCACCTTCTACAAAGTCTATTCTTTTCCGGTTTCGAAGTTTTCTTATTCGAAAATTTCTTCGCAAAAGGTCTCTTCAGAAAGGAAAGGGATTTTTTTTTTTTTTTTTTTTTTAACACAACAACGTAAGTTTCCACATTTCTTTGTGAATAGCAGAAAAATCAGTACCTAGCTAAGGGCAGGTTATAATCATGAAAATATACACTGGATTTCGACAAACTATAATCTTGCTTGGCATAACAAAACAAACAATCTGTGGGGTGATGAGGGTGGTGCACGAAATTTTGGAGATTGACTACTTGTTAGTGATGTGGACATCCGGAGTCAAAGACGATGAATTCAAAACATCACCGGAAGAACCTAGACTTCAGTTCTACCCTGTCCATTGGCAGTAAGCCTTCCCTTGTTCATCTGTCTTCATTTCGAACCACGTTGCCTTTATTCAGCGGATAACATCGGTTTGACATCTTCTCATGCAATTCATGTAAATAACATCGAAGACATTTTTGGTTTGTAAACTAATCGCATCTTGAGCGTCTCTTTAATATAAACTCCATCTTCCTTGAATCTCAAGCCAGCTCCCTTTTTGTCATCTCTCACCTCGTTCTTCTTTGCCAGTTCTATACTTATGGCTTCTTCAAAAACGGACGTCTATTCGAGGATTGAGAATTCGGACAAGGAACTTCTTGCGAATGTCCACCCTTCGGTACTTCCTAGTATCACAGTAAGATCCTTTTAGTTTATGAAAAATATTAGTCTCTAGCTATTGAAAGAAAAACCACCACCCTCTCTGTCAAAACGATCGTATGCGATCATCATTAAGTATTACTCTTGAGATTAACTATCGCATTTTTTCGTATTTATTGTTTCAAGGAGCTCCTGCCATATAACTTTGGGATATTTAAAATAGTAATATACCAAAATGCCAAGTAGTTGGTTGAAATTTGCATGGTCGTGTTAGTATTTCAGTTCTTAAAACCTTTTCCATGTATAAGATGACACTACTGTTTCTCTTTTTTGTAATAGGCTAATGCTGTCAGCATTGAAAGACCGAAGTTATCCATCGTGATGGATGAGAGCGATGGATCATTTCAGGAATGATCTGTTGCATTGGTAGGGCACTGTCTGGAGGCCGTCATGGTGGGTACGGAGTTTTTCAACTCCCGAAAGTGAAAACAGACCCTTTGCTACATTTGGGCAAATTATGAAGCAAAAGATTTAAAATCCACCTATCCGATTCTTCATTACATAGTCTAAACCCATATTATAACGAGGAAAGAGTTTCGTTTACTTATTCACTCAAAAACTACATACACACACCATCGTACAAATTTTGTATGTAGAGATAACGCCTCTCACATAGATGTCATGGAGACAGTCTATGAAATTATTGCAAAATACGCAAGGAAGCATGAACATCGCCTCCACAAACACGAGAACCCGGAGATGCTCTACGTTTTGGACAACGAAGGTGAAATCCGACGTCTCAAGCGAAACAAACCACTGGATTTAGTTGTGCTGCGTGAATAGAAGTGCAATCGAATTCAGTGCTAATTAATTGAGCTATATAATAAAGGGCTAGGTTTTGCTGTAAACCTACCCTCTTGGAGCGTATCTTTATTGATATGTAAAATTGCTAGATGAAATGTATTTGATTTTTCAGTCGCAATTAATAAATCACGAAAAAAAAACATAGATGTCACATATACGAGGAAGCTGTGAGTGTGTCACACTAAATTTCACACAATTTCAGTTACAATAGGGATCTTTCACTGTAGCTCCAATAACGGTGCACAAACGGACAGCAAATCATTAAAGTAGCGAATCGCTATTCCCTTGATTTTCGCAAGAGCAATGCTGAATTCCACAGATGTCAAAACTCCCCTCCCGTTCGAAACGAGAGGTGACAGTAATTGTTTAGACTATCGTTATCGTCAGAATTGACGGCGAAGGCTTGAGAAGAATGCAAACGCCCCCGGAGGTCGAGGGACATCGGAATTCTCTCCCGCTATTTTCACTCTTCTCCCCAAGTTGAATAATTTTCGGGAAGTGACGGGAATGTTAATTCAGGCCGAAAAACCCCCGTTCTCTCGTTTCCGCTCTGAAAAATCGCGTGTTTTCTCGCATTGTTTGATTATTCGTTTGTGTTCACGTCAAATTCTCTTCGCCAATTCCCATGTACCCCCCTTAACCCGCGAAACCCAAAAACATCACTTTTCTCACGCTCGGACAACATGGGAACGGAATAATGCATTTGACTGTTATTGGATTAATAATGAATAGTCCGTCGCACATTGGAGCGGATGGAGATAACCTTGGAATGGTAACGAGGCGTTTTAAAAACGTATTGCTGTTTCCAGCAGACTCCAGAATCATGTGACCACAGTGTAGCCCCACCGCCTCCCTTTGTATTCCTTGTCGAAAACCCGAGATTATATAAGTTTAACCACTTCGTCATAATAATGGTATAAAACACAATTGGGATTCAAAATTATTCAAGTACCTACTAACATAACACAATTATACGTCACATGACGAACATTAGACATAAAATTGGTTCGCAGTTGTCCAAGAGTAAAAAGCTTAGTATCAAGACAAACTTAATAGAAATATAAAAACAAGGTTTAGTAGCACAGTGTGATTAACAAAAACGGAAAATAAAAGGAGCCAATAACACACTGGAGCTAGTCAGAAAAGTAAAGGAACATCTTAGGAAACTGGTGGGTCACTATCGAATCAGGTAAGAAACTCTCAAATAAACTTAACAAGATGGTGTGGGAGCACAAATTACGATGATTAATGTAAAAGAAGAATTGTTGTACCTCGTTTATGAAGGAAGCGTGAGAAATATTCAAAAAGATCAGGCAGGAGAAAGAAAATCGGGAATCCTGTTCACTCAAGATTTGGAAGAAATTGACGAAAGAACATGCAGGGCCGAAGTTTTAATGTCCCACATTAAAATCCCCATTGAAATGACACAGAAGGTAACACCCTGGAAAAATTACTCCCCAAAAAGCACTACCGTTCACAGCGCTTTCAAAACGCCAAAAATTGGGGTTCCGAGGGGCAGTGTACCTTTAAAAAAATTTGTAGAAGAATTAGAATGAATAATGTCAGCAGTAGGTTTTGTGCGTCTTAATATCAAAAGAGAAATGGAAGAGTAGGAGGAAAAGCGGAGACATTTTAAGGAAGCTTTACCCAGGGACGACGGAGTTCCACTAGCCGACCTAATGCAAACCAAAAATGAAGAAGAGGGTGGGATTCCAGAGCAGATAGCGAATGTGCTTTATTTAATGCAGAAAGAAAGCCAGGAAACGACAAAAGATGAAACTGAGATCGAGCTGGAGCAGACTAAAAAACAACGTGTGAAGCAAATTCAACCGCCGAATAGAAACGGAAATAAACAAAACCAAATCATTAGGGACCGAGGATAGAAAACAAGAGGACGAATCAATGAATGTAACCAACAAGGAAGCTGTGATGGATATGGTTAGTTGACCCTTCCCGATTCTTGAATCAGACGCCTTCAAGCGTCTGGGTCATCCTCTTAGCGTGGCGGGCATTACCGCATTCAGCTCAATGGAAGGGGCAACTATACCATTCCATCACCTCACAAAGCAAATTCCAAAATGCTGAAGTTGGAAAAAGAATTGAAAGAGTTGAACAGTGAAATGGAACCGTATAAAGTAGATAATGCAGAAATGAGCAAAAATTTGGTAGGTCAGACTGCAGCAGAAGTGGAGATAAGGAAGAAGAAAGAAGTTTCGGATGTAAAGAAAGACAAACTGACAGCCTCAAGAAGAGGGGGAATTTGCTTCCTGGATGGAAGAAGAAGAGATTGAAACCCATATCTCGTGATTTTTCTCTCTCTGCTGAGAAGTTCGCGAACCCGCAATTTCACAAGTTTAACCGATTGTTTTTAACGATTTTATAACATGCATTTGGCTTTTACATTATTCCAGTACGTTTTAACATTTCAATAACATAACTCGAGTATGCTCCACATGGTAAACATTAGACTCTGTCAGGAGTGCACAGTTGTTCATGAGTTGAGGGATCTGAGAGAGAAAATGTTGAAAGTTTGAAAGTATAATTCCTCTTGTCTACGTTAAATTTGCCACACTCCTCAAACATCTCCATTACCCTTCTGTATCATGTTTTTATATCCGGTAAACTATTTTTTTTTCTTCAAAAATGTCTACACGTCTTAAGAGAGCGTTATTATGTACCAATAAACGTTAATTTTGCGCTCCTCAGATTCTTGTTACCCATGATATGGTAATCCTCGAGTTCCCATAGATGCATTGTTACCATCCAACTGGTAGCATTGTTGTTTTCCAGGAATGCATTATTACCTATCCTATGCCACTACTGATCTATGTGTGAATTTGGATCTTTCCGTTTCTCTCTCTCTGCAGGGAGGATCGCAAGAGCCAAAATTAGTTTGCAGGTGTTACAGTTAAAAGCTTAGTACCTAAAAGTATAATTCCTCTTTTTGTGGTAAATTTACCACATTCCTCCTAGGATTTAAATGGGGATGGTACGGCTTAGAAGTAATACGATAATGTTTGAAAATTGGGAAAATTAGTTTTATAACTGTAATGCGACTCACTTATGAAGAAAATGATGTGGATATGCACTACTCACCTGCAACAAAAATTAAAACACATGCATATTAAACCCACGCATATCGCATTATGCATAAGTCACATAATTGAGGGAACGTTGCGACGAAAATATATGTAATGTATGGGGGATTTGTGTTCTTAGTGTGACGGATATGGTAGTTCCCCATTACCGTTCCTTGGAACTCTGAGCCTGTTCATAAACCTGAAGCGTTTCAGATTTACGGGTATCCTTGGGGTATTGCAGGTATAACGCTTCAGCTCTTCGAAGGGGCACCATGTCCATTCCATCACCTGCTTGTCATGCAATGCTTGGTGACGTACCACTTACCCTCTAATATCTGCCCTGACTTCTTTTCTCCTTCACTGCTCCCCCTAGGCAAAAGGGCAGTACATTTTTTGATTACCTTTCAAAAATTACAAATTTACTCCTGCCTTGTCTATGCAACCTTTGCTCCCCAATCCTCCCCCTCCCCACCCTGTTTCTTGAAAGCCCTGAGAGTGTGAGGGATATGAATAATTCCCCCTTCCCGTTTCTTGAAACTGCTGCACCTTAGCATTAACCTCCTGTCTTTTAGCTGCCGGAATTTACTGTACATGTTGCAGTCATGTCGCCTCAGCCCTTGGAAGCGCCAGTCCATTCCATCACCCATGTTAGGCTAAGTAGATTCAAGAATTAATTTCAGAATCAAATTAATGCTACACATTCTACACAACATTTATATTGGAGTTCTATAAATCAAAACCAACATCAATTGTCAATGTAGTTATCAGTCTTTTTACAATAATATGTAGGTACTTTATACAACTATAAAGAAGAGAATTCATGTATTTTCGTCGGTTGCGGTGAATACTTCGTTATTGAAGTTGTTCGTATCTCTCTTGATATTAAATCGAAAAAACTGTAATAAATGTGTACATAAAAATTGTCCCAGCCTGCATTGTCGTTGTGGATCAACTCAATACTCTTCTCCCTAGCTGTGGATACTTTCCGGCATTCCTCCACAAGATTGGGAAAACTATGAATCCTTATGTTGGTACCGACAAAACAAAATCGAAAATACAAAGCTAAGAGAACAGCTGCATCGAATTTCAGGAAACTAATACTAGGAGCTCTAATCCTGAAAATTACAGAAAAACATAAGATTTTGTTGTTAGTATGAGTGTTCTCTACCACCATTCCGAGGAAAAAAAATTAATGCAATGTGATCGCGATTGAAAAATTAAAAATCCCATGTGTTATCACAGCTAGGGAAAGCAGAATGCCCGAACGAAATGGATCCCACTTGATGTAATGCTGAAAAGTTGTATCCAATTTGAAACAGTGTATGCGATTTTTTGGTTGGTATCTGCCGAAAGCTGAAAAAAAAAATGAAAATAACGAACTACCAGATGTGTGAAACCGTGATTCTCCTGGTCAAATAGTACTACAATGTTCCCCACTTGAAGCCAAACGTGTAAATTCATATACCTGATTTCCTCCTTGGAGTGATGTAATTCCTCATTTTCCACAATGAACAAAGATGTAGGTACTTCCACAGGCCATCTACGGCTCCAACTTATGCTCATGTGACCTCGAAAGGAACACCCGAGAGGTCTTGGACAACAGTATGCTATTGAGCTGGGAAGAGATCAACTTCAGAGCACGGAAATAGTAAGCTATTTCAGAATAGTTCATGATGTCGTATTCCAGAACTTGGATTTCCGTTTAGAACTTGGAATTATGAAGAGATCCGGTTCAACCAACTATTAGCGAAGCAGATGAAAGACCAAAGAGCCCAATCATCTCTCGAGAAGTCCTCAGACGTGCTTAGAAAACTACTCGTACCCGCCTCTTTGAAAAGTAATATAACCTCACTTGAGGTTCTCAACTCATGAAATATTCATAGTTCTTTTCAAGGGAAAACGCAGAACACATTTCTAGCCCTTCAAAGATGCCTCGGAAAGGGGAGCGAAGACATCGCGATTTGTAGCTTTCGGTGGAAAATAACTTTTTCGGGGATAGAAACTTTTCGAAAGAGGAACTCGGTCGGTCCTCTTTAGAGGGGTTAACACCTTCAAGTCTTGGAGGCGTCATTGTGAGGCGTCACAAAGGATTCAGAACGTTTCTCCTGAACTTCTCAAAGCTGTAATCCCATTCAGAACTATATCCTTATAAATCTCATCCACCCCTTCGCCACCCCCGGCGGGTCGGAGAGGTTCTTTTCAAGAAGTTATAAGTCAAGATAAAGGGTGGAGATTGGCAACGTTTCCAGCTTATCTCGAAGGAGTTGACGGGGGAGGAGGTTTCTCGAGAAAGCTAACTTTTCTTCTCTGCAGGAGTACTTCCTCCAGGCCGCGATTTTTATTTATAGTTGTTATTGAAAATTTTACTCTAAGTACTTCTTAAAATCACTCCTTGTAATCGTTGAGGGAATAATAAATTTTGGTTTATCATTTTTAATAATGCACGAGGTTGAGTTTGTCGCCCAAGCCCCTCCTCCCCTTCGCATTTTGTAGATTTTCTTATTTTTGTAATAAATAATTTCGACATTCTTTATTTATTTGTTTATGTACGGGCAAGCCCGATTTACAATCCTAAATTTACAATCCTACATTCATACGAGTGGAAAATAACAGAAATTAAGAAATTACAGTATATACTGGGGGGTTTAAAATGGGAATAATATTTCATTCAATTTTTGGTTGGATTCATGATGCATGGAACCCGAAAACGCTTCAAAATTATTACACAAAGGTGTATTATTTCAGTATGCGTTATCCCTTATATGTCAAAAGCAGATCTACGAGTGCTAGACAGGTTTGTGGTACAGTACATTTCTAAATTCGGCACCTCGCTCTTTCAAATCTTGTAATCACATTCAAAATTAAAATACTTGGGCTGCCGCCATCCACGTGATTGAGCTCAGACCTCCCGTTGAACGATATCTGCCGCCCGGTTCTGCGGCTCGACCGTGTAAATGACAGGTTTTTGTCACCAGAAGATGGGATGTTTTTTTTCAAATGGTGAACGAAAGGATATTGTAAAGCCACCGAGTGGTCGCATTCGATTGTGGGAACTAGTTTCTACATCAATCCAGCCAAAAACTACCGATTTCCATCGAAAAATTCAGATTTTTTATAGTTTACTCTACCTCCTGTTGAAAGAATTGTAATCCCTTATTTTAATCCTAGAATTCGGAAAATCGACCGGACTGGAATTCCATTAGGATTCCCTACATGGAATAACTGTAGATGGAACTCATTCCAAGTATACAATGCGTTCTTTTTCTCAATCGCGAAAAAAATGTATTTTTGTAGAGCTAAATTGGGAATTCGAACCACTATGCGCCGCCAGTCCCGATTACTTGCGTTAAAGAAAACTTTTATACTTGTTTCAATTGAGTTCGTACCTGAACCTAGTGGTTTTATACAAGTTTTTTGCAAAACTTTTATTTTATTTTCAAAGTTTCGGGAAGGGATACAAAATTTTTTCTTGCTCCATTACAGAGGTAATAAATCAAAACATAATTGTCTGTTCCAAGTGGTTCGTGGAAGGGGGAATGTCTACTAATCTTTCAAGACCGCTCAGTTGTGCGGGTAGTGTATACCCATGGCGCCGTGACTAGAGACCGCTAGAAAAGCAATCTTCCATTCCAATAGCTTCAGCTAAAAGTAATTGATAATTTAATTTGAAAGTCCTCAACGTTTAGAAAAAATGTAAGAATATGTTTTATTGCATAAAACAATCTTATCAAATTGAAAACTTAATAATCATGATGTCTTACATTAAGTTGAAACCTTACAATTCTAAATGTACTCGAACTTGGAAAGTTAGGTAGTTACAATTCACGGAACAATAATGTATCTGGATTTGTTCCCCCCGACGTTAACGCCTTCAAATGAGTGAGTCAAAATGTATTGCACGTCTGTTGGACTATGTATCGGATACAATAACGATAAAATACATTATAATGATAAAACTACATATACAATTATGGTATTATTAAACCTCGTCTTCTCCCAACGAACTACTTCAAACGCCTAACACGCTGTGAGTTAGCGTGCCACTTAATGGGCCTCTGGGTTTGTATGTTTGACATACTTCGCTGTTACCTTGTGTGATATTTTTAATTATTCAACTGTCAGTCTCTATAAAATTCGTCATTTCCTCACACATAAAACGGAGCATTGACGAATTCCTGAAGTACTTTGCGTTGAAAGTTTTGAAGCATTTTAATGTTGGTTTTTGCTGTGCCCCTTCCCCCCAAGTGTTTCCTATTTCATAGGTCTCTAGAGACATAATCACTGTCTAGTACAGTAGGTAATACATTGTTGTGGATGTTGAGATGCAAGTATCGACCCATCACCCAATACATTTGAACGAGCGATTGGCTACATGCAGACCCCCTTGCTCCTCCCTGATGACAACTCCAATGCTCCTGGTCCATTGCTTCATGCCCCATTCTCCAGCTGCAACTATCTCACGCATCAACCTCTACAATACTACGTTGTACAAACACTTTTCTACGAGGAAGTAGTGCTTATTTCTTTAGTATATTCGCTTCCATAAGTCAATCTAATCCAATTTTCATTTATAATCTGTTTTTAATTCAATCCCCTATATGGTTTTTACTCAGTAAGTTTGTAGGACAAGTAGTTCATTCGCAGTTATTCTCACTTAAACATTGTACTACCTACATTATAAATTGGCGTATGCCATTCTAAATAAATAAGTAAACCATAATCAAATCATATTAGAAGGAAACCTATCTGAAATTACATATATGAAGTGATAATCGCTCGAGGTCACGGCCCGACCTTCGTGTGCAATCTAGTCAGAAAGGGGAGTCTGTAGGTTGAGGTAGGTTCACATAACGAGCCCCCAACGCCTATCGATTTCGTATCATTTACACGAAGGGATTTGACCCCCTTTGTCGTTCTAACTCTGCGTTCATGATAGCGAGGCGGGTTGCGTAATTAATACGGCGTCAATAAAACACAGGGGATTTTTACGTACCCATTACCAGCCTATTCTGAGTCAAGAGTAAATTTGTGTATGTTAACGTCTCTCTCTTTTTTTATCAAGTCTGAAATTTCAAAATGCTGGATGTTGATATTTTGACATTTATTGTGTACGGTACTCCTTTGAATTATTGTTTTAAAAGAAACCAAAATAGACTAACTGCAAGATTTATATTATCGATAAATGGTTTTTGTAATCAAAATTACTGTAGAAGTTGAGTAGATGATAGAAAAACTAGTCTGCATATGTAAAATTTTTTTTTTTTTAAATTTATTTATTGTTACAACTGATTTAATATACAAACCATCTAGCAACTTAATTTATAATGAAGTAATATCACTTTTTGTGGTTCAGTAGTTCATTTCTAAGACCACTACAAGAATCACAAACACTAATTAGATGTCTGGTCACAACTAGGTCCAGCGGCTTAAAAATGCTCTGTAAATATCTGTGAATGTTTGTGATTGTGATATTTCCATAAATAAGAACTGACTTTTCACTTGACATTACTGTTGCTCGTGCAGCCCCATTTTTATATGTAAAAATGCATGTAATTATCTGTAAATTGTGAGTGTTATTTCCATAAATAAGAACGTTATACAAAATTCTGCAATTTCTGAATAGTTTAATTGCGTTATTTTGGAGAATAAGAACAATTCCTCTCTCACATATTAGAATGATCAGCCATTTCAGAATAATGCCAAGCGTCGGAACTTAGTGTTCGAAAAAATCGAATGAATTGTCAAGAATTCAAGAAATCCGGTGTAGAATCCGAATCTGCTATGGGGATTCTGTTTTTAAAAAACAAAGTTAGCATTCGTTGCGCACGGTTGGGCATGGCACAGAATTATTTTCCCGAATCCTACGGTAAAAGTTGATGATGAATACCCTTGGTCCGGGTTTTTGTGTGCAGACGATTCCGGAAATGAAGGGGGGGCGTAACCGGTTTTTGGTACGCCCAGTACATAGGGCGTTACACCTAACCTTCGGGTTGAAGGTTCTGAATGAATTGTATCTCAATTGACGCTGATGATTTCTGAATTGAAATTTTCAATCGTTGATTCACCCTTCCGACCAGAGGAAAGTTCTTGAAAAATCCATATTGGTTGTCGAAGAGGCCTGACAGGGTCACCATTCGATTCAGCGAAAAAAGATACATAAACTTCTATGCAAATTCTTGAAAAACGTGGATTTCATTTTAAAAACATACGTTTTCTTACTGCAAACTTCAATTTCTCCACTAACTTCCTCTGTAAATTATTTATTTTATAGTAGGATAGCTGGCGATTGGCGCCAATTTTAGGTCTACAGCTAAAAATACATTTCTGGGTCATAGAGACCGGTGAGTAATTGATAAAAGTGGAGATTTTCAAGATTTAACAAAGTTTCATCGAAAACAAATTCGAAAATTTGGGTTTTCATTACAGAGACGTGATATTTATTGCTCTTTCAAACGATTTAACCAAATTAGAAGTCACTTCAATCAAGGGATTTATGATCGTTTTACTGAGTGAATATCGAAATGCGAAAAAAAATCTTATAACTGACTTACCTAACTCGAAAACTAAGCGATGTGCATTGTATTATTTTAAACAAAAATTATTTAAAAAGAAGTTACTTACAATATTTTTTCTTTTTGGCTGGGTTACTCAATCCCGTCCCCAGGGGTAATCCACCATTCGATCAATTTGACACTCGTAGGGGCTCTCGGGTTAAAAGTGTGATCCGTCACCGCTGAGCTTGGGC
Source organism: Creontiades dilutus (assembly GCA_031894815.1). Classification (NCBI taxonomy): domain Eukaryota; kingdom Metazoa; phylum Arthropoda; class Insecta; order Hemiptera; family Miridae; genus Creontiades; species Creontiades dilutus. Next base: position 268,367 of record JAVIWC010004352.1, read on the forward strand.
TGACCCAATAAAAACGTGGGAATGGCCCAGAGGTCCGCTTCGGACGTCCCATTGGCTGACCTTTTCTCCCCGCTTTTTTTACGACTCGACGACCGGGAATTATCGGTCGTTCGTCGCTCGAGGAGGATGAAAATAGCCGGGAATTAAGTAGGAAACGTCAAATAAAAAATGCGGCGGAGGAAGGCGGAGCGGAGATTGTCAAAAACGACGGGATTTTTACGGCGGCCAGTCCATCAAGAACGGACGAGCGGGATGGTCGACGGTGAATGGATAATAAACCATCAACCCACTCTCAAATCAGTCGAAAACCCTACAATTTATTGCAAAAATATGTATGAAGAACGCTGGTAAAAAACGCTGCCAATCTTAACGCATGCGTTTGTTATTTTTTGAACTTCCAGGAACAGAAATTGCCATTATTTGCTCCGATTGAATTTCTACAGATTTGGACCCTATCCCATCGATCTTGCTTCAATGTTACTAAAAAATGACACTGCACTTGCCTCTGCCTAGTGAAAACCCCGAACACACTTTTTTTTTTTTTGGAAAGTTGTTCGCCCCTTTTTTGGAGATCTATGCGTGTTTTCCATCTTGGCTGAGACACCCTTTATAGGATCTTTCGGTCTTTTACATGAAGATGCGTAAGGCCCGGATCAGCTGAGAGGCTCCTTAAACTGATTACCTTAACTGGATGGAAAGCCACAGTGAAGGTGGGATCGAAGATGCTGGTGTGACTTTCGCCCCAACCCTGTCAGCAAGTTCTTCGTGATGGGAAAGCATGTTTACCTAAACAAAACAGCAAACAAAAAACAGAGCAGGCACTCAAACTCAAAACAATGTCCTGGTTAATGAGCGGGAGATTTAAAACCTGTGACCTAAAATCTGAAAGAATTTACAGCGTTTTTCCCCACAATACCCCCCCCCCCCCCCCCCACCTAATTTAAGTAACAAGTCCTTTAGCACTGGTGGATGGAGATTTAAATTATTCCATGTACCTTTGAAAACGAACTAAAGCTGAACAACCAAATCCTGAAGCCTATATGGACCTAAAATCTCTAATTTAGTGCTGCGCTGGTCAGAAGGGCCAGAGTCTCATCTAGACTTGTCAAAATGGTGTGCTCGGGAACGTAACTAAGGCAGCTAGGTACATCCAGAATGATAGACTTTTCCATGATTTTGAGGTGGAGACCGTCAAGGTAAAAGGCAAGTGCTCATCAACAGCGATCATCTATACATCGAAGCTGTCCATTAAGATGTCACATCATTATTTAAAGGGGCTCAACAACAAAAATCAGAAGAAATTGTTCTTCACTTTTCATTTTAAATCAAATCAGACAACCATTGGGATATTTGAAACAGGCCCAAAAAATTTGATAAACCAACATTTTTGAGAGTACAAGAGAGAGAGAGAGTGTGTGTGAGAGAGAACGAGCAAAAGTGTGTTTTACCGAACAAAAATCACAACAAATTCTGACAGAAAAGGGTTTTGACACAATTCCCATTCTTCTTCTTCTTTCCATCACACATGATGTCACTAGCAGGAGCCCATATTTCCCATCCTTACATCCATACGGGTCGTACAACTGATAGCTAAATTCTGCGTTTGAAACAAAAGCTTTTGAAATCCTTGGAATTCTTCAATTTTTTGGATTTCACGTGTGTGAAAATGTTGATCATCCATGATGTTTGTTTTTGCTAATTCCTTCACACATAGAAACGTTCTTGGCGTTTATTCTAAAGAATTTTACAATTTTATCCGTTGCAATCTTACAGATTTTTGAGGTTGGACCCCTTTAATTAAGGAAACTTACCGATCTTTCATTACAAAGAGTTCTATTGTGCCACAATCCAGAAACCAAATGACACTGTTGTTTCCCATTCCAAGCACTTAATTATTACTACCACAGTTTTTGCACTTCTACCCTTACAACCAGGATGTTATCTCAGAAAAGCGTTCATCACCCCCCTAACACTTCCATTCCCCCTGCCTCAGTCGCCTCAGTTATTGTCTGGTTATCTCCTCTTTCGCAGTAAACGTAAATCGGAATCGAGACTCTCAGAACGAGCAACATGCATCAATTCCCCGGCGAATAGCTAGGGTTTTCTTCCTTTTTTTGTATATCACATCCCACTCGCTATAAAGGGGAGGAGAAAGTACCTCCGAGGCCTAATGCTCGTTTTTACGAACCGCCGGAGCAGAGGAACTCTTGAGTCTGTTATTCCTCGTTAGGACCGGTCATAACAGTTTGAAGGTTCAATGGCTTTTACGAACCCAGCTTCCCGGGCCGAAGGAGGGTAATTCGGGGTTCGAAATGATCGAGAAATATTGCTATCGACAGCATTTGTCATCGTTTGGGAGCAAATTCCTTCTTGAACCGGTAGGTGTACGTTAGTTTTTCTTCGTGTTGTATTACCGCTGAACTTCTACTTGTAAACGGGAAGGCAATCACAAGTAATTTTACTTGAAATTGTTTTACAGTTACTTGCCAAGTCTCCATTCAACTATAAAACCTCAAATACCGACTTGTTGAGTAATTCCACGTGCACTCAATTTCTATTAGTCATTTCAACATTATGACGATTGTGGAGCCGACGTTGATGCTCTATAGCATGTGTTTTGATGGTTTCACTTACCGTCTCCATCTTAAGGTCACGATGGAGATCAGCTGTTCGTACGTACCAGGGTGCATCGACTATGCTCCAGAGGACTTTGTTTTGAAATATCTGTAAGATGTTCATGTTGCTTTTTTGGTGCAGCCCCTTAGTTGTCATCAATATATCCAGATTGGTTTTAGTATTTGCTGATATAGTAAAAGTTTATTGTGGGTTGATAACTGCGAGTACCTCCCTATCAACCAGTACTACTACACATATGAGAAGTGGATTCCACTTTTAACTCGATTTATTATTTCATTTTCCTGATTTATTGACTATTATTTAACACTATGAAACACTATGAAAATGAGTTAATTCCATATCCATTAATGAAGATTATAAATCCCATTTTAAAATAGTATTTGGAATAAATGGTAAGGTACGAATTGGCTTCAGTACGTACAATTATGTTAGTAGAACAGAAAACAGAAAAGATAACAGAAAACGGTAGTTTTAATGTACAGCAAGAACGCTTTCCACCGGGAATAGGTGGATTTAGGAATTGGAATAGAGACCTTCTGCCCTCTGGTTCTGACAAAAACGTTACAGGGGCAAGAAGATGAATGGAAACACCACCCAAAACCTTTTTCCTCTCTGCTGTAATTAAAGCTATTATAGTGGTAGGTAACAAGAGGAATAAACATGCTGCCGTTTTGCGCAAGGGAAAACCACCTACAGGAGATAGTTTATGGAAACCTTATTAGCAACAAGAGAGTAAACAAAATAAACTAAATAGACACTCAAAGCATAAACAGTTTAATTCTAATGGGTTTTGCTTTAGAGTGCGGATGATGAAAAGTTGTGAAACTTGCCTTCAGTGTCAGTTTTAGTATCTTATTTATAAGACGTTGACAGATGCCGGAATTACGAATGTACACCATCTCTGTAATTGCTCTGCCTAAGATCTGTCACTATATTTAGAATGCATGATCATCTGTCTTACAAACGAACGACGTTACAAACCCATCACGTTACAACTTCCCAAGTTGATCCCTGTTTACTCGATATGCATCTTTATTTTGAAGATTTTTGAATGAATTTTGAAGATATCTTCAGTCGTGAGAAGCAACTGATCCAGTTGGTAGTGTCACCGTGAACGTCCTCATGTGCGTAAAACATGCCGCGTTTTACTCAAAACCAACTGAGCGAAATGGTGGTTGTAGTACACGTATCGAAATGCTCGTACAACTGCAGCCGCTTGTCAACAATTGTTTAATCGGCGTGTTGATCACCAGACAATATTACGCACGGTTCGGCGTTTCGATCTTACGGGCAGAGTTGACGTTTCTGGTCCAGCCGGAAGACCTTCGACTGTCCGCTCCTTCGACTATGATTTGGAAGCATTGCTGTACCAACGGAAAAATCCTCACTCCAGCATACGTCAGACGGCTTGAGTACTTGGTTGCAACAAAGAAACAGTGCGTCTTTTCAGGCGTAGGCAAACTTTTCCTGGGTGCGTCAAAAAAAAGAAGAAAAAAGTCGTCGAAATTGAATCTTCATAAAATTGGATGTAGAATCCGATTCTGCAATAAAAATTGGGGAGTTCCATTTGAAAAAAAAAACAACAAAGTAGGTGCGCGCAGCGCGAAAATGCAATGGTTAAATTCTTTGCAAAAAAATAATTGAAGGTTACTTCGACAAGTTTTTTGATTTCTCCACAATCAACGGAAATAGAAATTGTGGTTCATTCATTAAGAGCCACCCTGCAGAAACAGTTACTTGACGTGTATGCAACATCTCCTACATACAAAACGCGTATACAAACAGATTTAGTGATGAGGTTGCATAATAGATGATTAACTGCGTTGCGTGGACGCTAAATGCGCTGTTTGTGTTGAAACAGTCTATTCATCATTACAATACTTCGCTCATTCCCTCCAGCGACAAAACGTGAAAAGCGCCTCGAAAGGGCTCCCTCCTTGATTCACAGCCGTGGAAACGCTTCCGAAGAACCAATAGGTCGTGAGAAATGCTCCCGGGCAGAAGGTCGTGGAGGCATATTACCCCGAGAAGAAATACCGCCCCGTTTAATCGCTTCGAGATAAGGAGACCCGCTCCTTCTTTATTTATACCGTCATTAAGCGAAGGGTAAAACAGGAGGGAACGACTAGACGCTGTCGTGTAGGTTACCGACGTTATTAGGGAGGCCGTGACTGGTTTATCTATTTCCAATAATTAACGTTTAAAAAGTTCCATTCACGCAAATAATCGTATGAATTAATCATATTATAATTGTAAAAGTACGCCTTGTCGGTGGGTTTGCTTTAGAAAACACCCCTTTCGAAAACATACACCTAGGAATACTTGATTTGAATTATCACAGTATTAGAGTATATTTACACTTCACACAGATTAACTTAACTTAACAAATTGAAACTAGGAATATGAAAAAGTTTGATTTAAGAAGATCATTTTACAAGGAGAGCTGGGAGTAAGTCCATTACACTAGATACTTCACACAAATTATCACTTCATTATCGGTAACGCCTCCAAAAATGTACCGGAGAAGGGGCAGTTGACGGTAAAATGGAGGGCCAATAGAAACTCGTAATGCACAAGGGCAAGATTTATGAACAAGCGAATTTCAAGGACAAGCTAATTTCCTGGGCAGCGAAGACCTGGAATTCATTGGATTTTCGGTTTCCCAAAGAACGTATGAGAAAGGAGGGCGTTGACTGAATGCAAGGTATTTCCAAGTTGTATTGTTATGCGGAAGTATAGGATAAATACTTGGAATAAGTGGTAAAAGGATTAGGTAATAAAAAGGACGTGGCAATCAGGCAGAAAAATTAGGAATGGTCGCTAACAGTTCTCACGCTACTTGGTATTGTAAACCTAATAACGAGCGAAAAATAAGGAATTTTAACTGGGTTTAAAGCCCCGATTTGAACATCTATGTTGATTTTTTTTTTTGCATTTCAAGAGCTTTGTGTTCAATAAAATTTCCTAGTAAAGAAAATTTGTCTCGAGTAATAGGTATTTGAGCTTATTTAACGAGATATTTTTGGCTTCACCAATTTTTTAAGCACATTTTAATGATATTTAGGTTCATTTTAAATATCCTAGTTCATAGTTAATACATTTATAGGATGTCTCACTGAAGCAAGGAATGTCAATAGAGAAAAGCCTATTGGGATTGAATCCGTAAGATGCGGAACAATATAAATTTGAGGAAAAGCTCAGACCAATTTGAGACCAAATCCGTGGAAAAGATAGGTGTGTGACTAATCTTTTTTTTCGTTGCCCAGCCAGTAGTTCCGAACCGATTTTTGTGATTCTTGTTTTGTTCAATCCCATTTCTACAAATGTTGTGAAATAAAACCTTGGACATTTCGAATTTCATGAGGGAAGAGAGTAGTTGAGGTGTCAATGCCGAAAAACAAAAGTTATTTTTCAACGCTACTCAGACTGTAGCATTCTGTAGAGTTTTACTTTTATGCTACCCTAATTTAGTCTGAATGAGAGACAAACCTCGGATTTTCGATGCTGTCAACAGGAGGGGGAATATAGGGAGTAATAGCTAATCATTACAATCGCTTGTCAAGCATGAATTTTAGACCGATTCATGTTATCATGTCTTTTCTTGTTCAATTTAGATTTTTGTTTAGTAGTTAGTCATATTCAGAAATTTTAATTTTTGTCATGAAAGGAATGTTGGAGGAAAATAGTGATAAATCGTTTTATCTTTCATATTTCCATCTGACTTTTTTGATTTTCGTCGTTAAACCCAAATTTAAGTTTAATTGTTCAATGAACCTCGGAAATACTTAATTTTCTGTAGAGATATGGGATGAAGGGATTGACCAATAAGAGAGCTAGAAAAACATGGGATGGAGCACTTTTTTTTGTAGGTTCTGTTTCACCAGTAGGTTTGTCTTCTTATTCCCATAAATAAGTGTTATCAGTGTTTTTCCAACCGTTAAGTCCTACTTTTGTTTTTTTTTTCTTTGTATTATGAGAGTGTTTTTAGTGCTGTTTTCTGCTTTGTGCTTTCGAAGTTATTTATGAATGTAAATATCCGTTTACAAGAAACGGGCATTATTATTCGCGAACTGTTCTCTAGCAATCGTGAACTAGATGTACGGGTGTGAACAACCTGTTCTCAAACGTAAGAGGGCGGTCCACCATTTCTCAGTAAACTTACGGATCTATCATTCCGTACGGTAAACTGACGAATTATCGAGGGGATTCATGTTCGATGCCCTGCCAATGTAAATGGCATATCTGCGAGAGAACGAACGGATAGTTGCACCTGCCTCGTTATTCAGAAGTTTTCGAGCGGGAACGTGAGAAATGGATATGTGGAGATTTCCATTAGGCTAAGAAAAGCATCTCTTCCGTTAACTTTGCGATGGTCCCTCATGATCTCCGAGCACCCGTTGAGTTCCAAGGAGGAGCCGTAGTTAGGTGCCAGGTAGTTAGGTGGAATTAAATCATCTGATGCTCCACTCGAAGAAGAAAACATAAAGACGAATCGTGTTTCCCGCCTCCGTACCCAACTTTCCGCTCGTATTTTTTTTTCTTTGTAAGATGGAAAAACAGAAACCCAAACCAATTACGAGTTTCCCCGAGAAAACCGCTCGCTGGCTGGGGGTCTTCTAAAATCCATAACTCTCATCGCCCCTGAGAGCCCCCCCAAGGGCCGCCAGACCACACTTGGCTTCCCCGCCGCACAGGTGAAGGCAGAAATGGAATTTAGAGGAGTTGAAAAACATCGAAACTATTTTCGCCTCCTCTCACGCTTTTGTTCGGCAAGTCTTCCGAGAGGGCGATGTGAAACTTTTCTCCTTGGCAAACTGTATGAAGAAGTATTTGCTCCGCGGTTTTCCGCCCGAAGGAAATGAAGGGGAGGCGCCGGCAGGTCGGCAAACCTGAGTGAAACCTTTCGTTCTTATGTAGCGCGTTTCCTCGGTGGGATCCGCAAGTAGGTGTTAGACTTTTATACTTATAAACATTGAGAGCTGCGGTAAATTTCGCTCCAATAATTTTCGAACTTAGTCTAATACATGTTAGGTACGCTACAGTTTCTTGTGCGTGGCGTGTTGGTAGTTCAGGATAAAGATAGATAGGTCCTTTTTTTTTATTGGCTTCTTTAAAAATACAGCCGTTACAAGTATAGTATAATATTCACTTATAAATCATAATATACAGAGCACAAAATTAAAGTTACAAAAAAAAAGGAATATTACAAGCTTGAATCACCAATTGACATTAATAGTTTTTAGAAAATCAAATAATAGCTTGTACACTTCGATGTTTGATGTTGCCAAGATAGTGTCGAGGTTGAAAGGGTTTTCAATTCTTTTTGACACTTCTCGAAGGAATTCTTTCCTGGCAGATGAGTGGTGATCACATTCCAGGATTATATGTTCATTGGTTTCAAATTCGGATCCACAAAATCTACAATGTGGCGATTGGACCACATTTATTCTATACAGATGGGCATTAGAACAGCTGTGTCCACTCCTCAGTCTCGTGAAAACTATATAAAATGATCTGTTTACCCAATCGTTAGGTACTTCTAAAGTTTCGATTTATTTTAAACCTGTTCAAAAGGCCTACCTATTGAAATGGGGGAACCTCGTCTTATGTACAGCCCTGAATTTCGGGTAAACGGAGACCAAATGCAGTTAATTATTAACATGCAACTTGTTAGAGGGTCTTGATCAATGTCAGTCTTCGAAGTAAACGTTAGTTTGAATCATTCTGTAATCGCACAATGGTTTATATTTTTTGATGAAAATAGGTGCTGTAGTCTGCAAGTAGATGTTCAGGATGTTAGTAAGTCGACATGTCTTTTTCTTTTAAGGCAGCGTTCGATGGATAGCGGAGTTGGGTGATAGATCATTTCGTGTACTCTAATAATCAGTGGCATTCGCAGGTAGTTACAAATGTCTGTATTTCCGACGTACCTTGGGGCGTTTGTGATAATGCGGAGGGAACGGTTTTGGACCGTTGGCACTTTATTATGTTGCGACTTGGATGCAGAATCCCAGATGCTGAGGGAGTAGAACCACATCGGTCAGAGATTTATCAGTTGTTGAAGTAAAGATTGTAGCATCTGAAACTTATATCCATCTGATCTATACAATATGTGTTATGTGCAAACACACTTGGCAGAATTCTCCAAAGTCATATTTTCTAAGTCGATCAAAAAGGTTTAGTAATAGAAAAGATAAACCAAAACACGTATTTACCAAGAGATAGAGGGTGTTTCTTTAACAAATGACCGCCCTTGACTGATGAATCAAGAATATTAAAGAATAATCCCAGATTAAAATTATAAAGATGAACATTTTGCATCCCTTATTGGCTAAGGAGGTCGCTTTTGATACTTTCAAATGGCGCCATTCTCATTCCGTTGAGTGCTGGAGGAAATAGATGTAGGTACACAATTCCTCCGCGGAAAATATTAAACAATTCCGGGATGGAAAAGGAGCGAAGAAAAAAAATTATAAAATGACCTGTGCAGTACCGCGTGAACCGTATTTCGAGGAATATATTTGTTTAACTGTGACTCTTTGAGGGGAGAAGCGCCTTGGGAAGTATAATTCGGCTAAAAGGGTTTCTAGCTTTTTGAGACTCTGCAGGAAAGAGTGGAATGTCAGGGGCGTGTTGGGGACCTTTTAGCGGATATTAGTCCGAAGTCGTGATGTTTGTATTGTTTCTTATGCGACGTCGGGTGGAGCCAGTAACTTGTGATTCTCCAGATGGGAGAAAAAGTTGCCAGACGATTCGTATTGTGTTGGAGCATATTATACGAGTATTTGAATGTCTGGAATGAGTTCGTAACGGGTGAACAACAAGTGCGTTAACAGGCGACAGAAAATAGGTTAACAAGAGAAGTTAGCGTTGCTGTAGAGCCTTTGATGTTTTGGGAACATGTTTTGCCAGACTCTGGGTCTGTTGGGCGTTAATACATAGCCTGTCCTACCCAAAAACACACTGAGTCACTGGCTAAGAACCTATTTCGTTTATGAGGAACTACCTGCAATTTCAATGAATGCTTAGTTGTTCAAGCTCAATGCTTCTAACAATTGAGGTGGTTCGTGCCAGAGGAACAACGTCAAAAAGTGGGTTTTGAGAAAATCGCCTGTGAAGTTTAAAGTGCCCTAAAGGCGCTAATTACAGGAAATCCTCGTCACTCCTTCTTGTGAGGTTCTCTCTGTACTTTCTTCCCTGTTTTCCAGGACAAAAAGGCGAATATAGGGATCTTGGCTTTGGGCATGCTCAGTCCACATTTCATACAATCAAATGGTGAAAACTTTTTTCTCGTATTTTCCAGCCCCCCCCCCCCCCCCCCCCTGGTACGGACCGCCTCAATTATAGATTCCGTGTGCAAGCTTATTTTTTACTGTCAGAGAAGCCCCTGGTAGACACAGCTACTCTAAAAGCATGGAGTTCATTTACATTTCACTCATGGATCAACGAACAAACCTCTGTTTTTGGGCTGTTTGTGGGTAAACATCGCATTTTTGTTGTTGTTGAACCATCACTGTTTCCCACATGTTCAGATGTATCTGAAATGGTTTTAGATCTTGAAGAATTTTTCAGTATTTAGGTCATTACCTCTTGAAAACCACCCTTGACTCGGGACTGTACCGTGGCGTTAAGCGTATCGCCTAGTCGCCGCTGTTGGTTACCTCATTGTCCGTTAATCCCGTTCCTAAGTGAAAATATTTAAAGCCTTTAATGGACTCCAAATTCCCCAAGCTGCTTTGCGCCGTTGGTTTTTCCCAAGCCACCCTTTTTTCTGGCAAACGGTCAGTCACTCGTAGTCTCCCCCCTAGCACCCTGGGGTAGTTGTAACTCCGTCCCTGATTTTCTACTGTGCCCCTCTCTCTGCTCCCCACGATTCCCCACTCTACATTTTCTTCACTTCCCTTCCAAACAAAATTTTCCCGTTTTTGGTTAACAGAATCTGGACCCAGTTATCTCATTCGTTTTAGCCGGCTCTTACACTCTTGTTAACTTGGCTCTCCTGGGACCTCCCTAATATTGGCTGGTATCCCTATAAAGTTACCACTTATCAATCTTGACTGACTTCATATCAAATTGACTTAATTTTCCTAACTAAGTAGTGGCAAAGCAGCATATTTTGTGATATTGTTGGCTACCCGCGAAACCTCAACTTTGGCAGAAGCGCCCCAAGGTTTTATTCAACAACACCTTGTATTTATTTGATTGGTTCACTGTATCGACGAATACCAATTGAATTATGTAGTTCCATACTCGTTGATTAAGCATGTACGCATTCATTTGAAATACAGCCTCCATCAGTTAACCGCACAACCGTTTACATCTTCCGTGGGTTCACCTCAACACCACAGAGCAGATTATCTAGAGATAGCGTTCTAAAAGATACCTACCTGAGAGGTGAATGAATGAGGAAATATACTGAAATAAACAAAGATTATCTTTTATTATAGATCTCTCAGTAGGGTTATATGAAGTTTCCTACCACACCCAGCATTTTCAGTCATTGCATTTCTTGAGGCTAAGCTGAAATAAATGTTAGTGCCAATCGAGGCTTTCACTGCGTTTTTTTTTTTTTTTTTTTTTGTTTTTTGTACATTGTTTGCAGTTGTTTTTAGTATAGATACCTGAACTTTGAAGCTGTTCCCTGAGCTGTAACCACTCTACATTTTAATTGTGTTGAATCCTGGTCATGGGTTAATAGGATAAAAGCACCGAATTCCTTACTTTTCCGCTTTAAATCAAATGTCGGGCTATTTCAATTAGTTTATAACCCTGCTAACACTCTCTATTCATGATGGAAAAGCTTGCTAAGAAAGGCCAATTGACTTTGGAAATTGTGAAATTCCCCTTCTACTCTCACTCTTCCTTCACACACAAACCCCGTTTTTGTTTTACTTTGTACTTGCCCTCTCATCATCAGACATCTTACAGCCACCCCTGGCAAAGTAGTCCCGAAGTTTTCGTTTACCTCTAGGTACGCATCCGAGGTTTACTTGGATGATACCCCAGATATTGACATAACGGTTCTTATCTGTCCAACTTGTACACCCGTGAGAATTCGGATTTTGGAGGTTTCTTATTTCCATCAATTCTCATACATTTTCATTTTGATTTGGATAATAGTACGAATATTACACAGATGGTTTCGCAATATTAATAAAAACACCTTTATAGTAATTGTAGAGTTAGTTAGGGCTATGCTGCTCAGTGCACCCAGAACCTGGACATCACGCTGCTGGATCCAATCCCAGACATCTTGTGTGGAGACAGACCTAAGTCGGTCTACATGTTGGTAGAAGGAGGATAATATAACCTCTGGCCATGCCATCAGAAGGCATTTCTCCTTCCCATTGTATTTTCGTGAGTCCAGCTCCAGGCCTTGCAACGACAACTCATCCAGCCTTCAAAACATGGTGGGGAGTGGTCGCCCTAAACACTGACCATATGAATGCTCCTCCTGTGACCCTGGTGGTCATCCATTCCAGTATCATGAGAAGAAACCCTGGACGTGTCAGCCCAGTTACTCACCTCTCGTACCATACACCTTACCAAGTAATGGTCGCACCAATAACAGAGTCTGGGCAGGTTGTATGTCTGCTAGCTGTGCTGCTGCTTGGAGTAGAGCATCAACTTGGTTCTTCCTAATTTTGGCAGAGTTGATATCCACAAGTGATCTCTTTTCTGAAGAAATGTGAATTCATATTTCGGAGGTTACATTACGTTCACCAAATTGTTAAACATACAAAGCTTCTCTGCGTTCAGTGGTGAGGAAGCCTAAGTAGTTAAAGGTTCAGATTGTCGTAGAGCAGTTACGTACCTGTTGAGCAGATTTCGGCCGCCTCCTCGCATTTTCTCGCTCAACATTCTGACTTTCCTCTCCCATCAAACAGTAATCTCTGCTACTACTGACGATCATCCTCCCTTCTCTCCAAATAGCAAACCCTCCGCTATTTGCTCTTCCCTTGTGACGGTGGAAACCGTAGCTCTGTGCTCAAGAGATGGCGGGGAGGGGCTCAATATTGAGCTCTCTCCGGGACTCTCCCTTTTAGAGTAAATGTCGTTTTTGCGACAAATATTTATACAACCCGGCATAGAAAAAGGGCGCAGGGCGGAAAGCCGGGAGGCCATCCAATATATTACAGTTTGACCGTGTTCCGCTATTTATAACACATGTTTAGTACCTACTGTAGAAATTGTCGTCGGCTGACTCTAATTTATCGAAATAACCTCTCTCCAAAAACCCTTTCTGTCTCAGCAAATTTACCTCCCGTCAACGCGTTATGTTACTTGCCCGTGAGGAAAGTGCGAATTCGCTCGGATTATTGCACCCTCCAGGTGTTTTGTTTGGGCGGTAGGAAGTAATATTGACCATCGTATTTCTCGTTGGAGTCCCGGAGTGAAATTTATTTCAAGGATCGAAGAACGACCCTTGTCGGGGAAGGGATAAAACAAACATTTATTCGCGTCTATGAACACAAAGGTAAAATCACATTACGGACTCGAAGACAATGTCCAGTAGATCAATGACTACGTCTAACCTGACGATTCGCCCTAAAGAACGAATCGTAGAAGAAGAAGGAGGAGAAGGAATAATGTTTATTTATATCAATCTAATCAATAAATCGATGAGGTAAATCAACGTTGTAGGACTGGGCCTTTGGCCAACTGTCCGGGTGGTCGGATGTCTTAGCTTTCTACCGCCTTCAATTATTTCCAGACATTTTTCAGTTTTAGTTATTTTTATCTCATTTATAACTGTTTTTCCAATAATAAATTTTAAGAACAATATTTTCCTACTCCATCATCTGTTGACGAAAAGGCTTATAATATAAACTATGCAATAAATCAGAAATGAGTAATATAAACAGTCATTTGACAAAATAACAGTATGCAATCAAAAATACTAACAACTAAACACGGGGAACAAGTACCGCAGCAAGAAGATCCGAAGAGTTGACAATTCGCATAATAAACTAAAACTGGCATAAATCTGATACGCACGTGAATTACTCACTCATTTGCGAATGATTTACAGTGAGTCACTCAATTTTTAGGATAGAATAGAATTTTCCATTCAAGGAAGAAATCTCTCCTTTTTTCTGAAAATAATAGGAATATATCGTGGGGTTCCGAGTAAAAGTGACCAAGTAACATTTGCAAAATTTTACAGGGGAGCGATCTGGAGTTTCACCTATTTTCTTCTTACAAACACTGGTTGTGTGATGTCTCATCCGACTATGTTTCGATTTTTCTTTATCCTGTAGGTAGTTAGCTAGTGCCCGCCTATGATATCGTGCTTCAAAATTCACTTCAGATTAAATAAGAGCTGTTTTCCGGAAAACTCTATTTGATCATTTTTACCTGCCTGGAGTTTCAAGCTTTACTCATTTGGTCAATTCAATTCTTCGAAAATCTGTCGCATAGTTACATGAAATTTAGGGATTGAATAGTTTTTACGTTAATTTATCGTGTCCAAGCATCTAATAACAATGATATACCTATTTCTGTTAGAAAAGGTTATCCATTACCTATCACTGTAATTGGTCATTTTCACCTGCCCACTATGCATTCTTACAAATCTTACACAGTAAAAGTGATCAAATGGCAATTGATAACATTTACATGCACCAGCGAGAGTACATTTATAATCCATCTCGTGTTTTGTGGTTGAGTTCAAATGCCATTTGGTCACATAAAACTCTTTGGGTCAGGCAGGTAAAATTTATTTTCAAGTATTTCTTGCACATCAGTTTGAAGATAACGTTCTTAGCAACAACACACAGTAGACAACGTTCCTTAGTACCGGAATGACAAAAAAAGCTCATTTTGAAAAAAATGTTACTTGGTCACTTTTACCCGGAACCCGACGATATTATCCAGTGGTTAGCTTTCTAATGGAACTAATAAATTCTTTCGTTTTCGTAATATTTCTTTAAATGGATGAAGCCAACTTCGTCTCTTCATCTTTTCTTCCGCTAAAACTTGTCACACACAATCAGGCGTACTCCTATTGTTTTTTCCACAGATTCGGTTTTAGAATGGTCTGAAACAAATTTATACTCAGTTATTTCTTTTCTCATGTTTGGTTTGTGCTACATCCCTCTGGATCAATTCTAAGAGGTGTCCCTCTACTGGCGAAGTCATTCTTCAGAGAGACGTTCTAAATATGGTTTGACATTTCACGTCACAACCGGGAGACTCAATTTATCTGCGAAGTGTATTATTGCTGCACGAGGGCGTGCCCACGACTGATAAACAAAAATAAGCTATAGGCCAGTAGTTAGAATGGTCACGTATTTATACAATTGATTACGATTGATTGTCGACGGTGATTATGAGCCACGATTTTGAACGACAATCCTGAAACCTAACAACGACGTTCAAATCGTGACTCATACCAGTGAATAAACTTTTTGACGGAACGACACCCGAATGCGGCGCATCATGTTGAAAAGCGAAGGAAAATTTGATCTGCTCTCGTGGGAAAGACAATCGGCGAGAATTCGCTGACAACATCCAGTGCCGATAACCTCGTGTTTTGCAAATATAAACACGTCAATTATTGGTTCCCTACTCCAATCCAGGGGAACAAATGAAAATTCATTGTTTCCCCACTCCTCAGGAAAGTAGGATGGGGAAAAGGTCTGGATTGGAGAGAAGGAGGTCCCTAACTTGGAAATTTCGAAATTGGGCATGCGCCGAGGAAATGTACGCGCTTGTCCAGGAAGAAGGAAAAACCAAGAAGAAGAATTCGAAAAGATTTCTAGAGGACTCCCGACTTGAACGTTCAACGAACAAGATGTGTTCCGCGACGTTTCCAGACTGATTGTCCTGATCTCAGACTTTAGTGCAAAGCTGCGAGACTTGTCGAGAAATTCAGGAATTTCGGTCTTTGTTTGACTCACTTCCGTAGTGGTAGAGCGAGGAACGCAAGACTTTTCTACAGGCGCCAAAGGATAGCTACCGAGTGCTGCATACCGCTAGTCTTCCAAAAGATTAGGATTTATTGTAACACCATTTTTGATTTTTGTTCTTGGAGCGGGGATAGGTAGGTAGGAATAATTAGGATTTAGGAACTAGGAATTAAGGACTAAGAATAGATTGAAAACGTTTATAACTTTTGTCAACGATTAAACAAACGAAAAGAGGAGTTGTCCCAAAAAATCAATTTCACGCCTTTTTGATTTATCAGACCTAGTTAGAGCCATAAAGGTGTAAAGTTTAGTTTACGAAGAAAAGGTTAGTTCAACAGAAATGGTAAATTACATCACAGGCACAAAGAAAAGGTATCAGCTACGGGTGATGGATACAATCAAGAGGGAAAGAGATTAGATTTCCTAAACTGTGAAGCTCTTACAAGAAAAAAGGTAACTCCGCAATTTATTTTCATTCTTGTTGGGCTGTGGGCCTATAAACGACGGCAGTGATATGACAGGAATGAGCTCACATCAAAAAACGTTCATCGCGTTGGCTTATGGTTCAACACTAAGGCATCCTCTTCAAAGACTTCAAAAACTGGGTGTTGCTCACAACCGAATCGATATCAATATCCATTTCCACTTGTTCGGTCTTTCTTTTCTTGATATGAGTCACACCTAGCCGGTCACGAATGACTGCCAATGTGCCTGTAATGAGACACACGATAGGGAGCACTCCCCAATTTGGGGGTGTAACAGAAAAACGGATTTAACGACAGGTAAAAGGAACCCCAACTCCACGTTGCATCGGAAGCTGTGATCTGGGGTACCTCAAACTCGGATATTCGAAGTTGGCTTCATTTATTTAAAGAAATATTACGAAAACGAAAGAATTTATTAGTTCCATTAGAAAGCTAACCACTGGATAATATACACCTTATTATTTTCAGAAAAAAGGAGATATTTCTTCCTTGAATGGAAAATTCTATTCTATCCTAAAAATTGAGTAACTCATTGTAAATCATTCGCAAAGAAACTATGGTAACCTTAGTCGATAAAAAACATAGAGTTTGTGAAAGGGACACAAAGTTTAAATGAGCTATAACGTTTAGATCGATTTAGACGGTTAGGTCATCATCAGAAACAGAACAATAACTTATTATTGGAGCTCATTTAATTTTGTGGAAACGGTATAATTTTCTTCTACAAACTCATCATTTATCTTGTCCAGTGATTTACGTTGAAGGGTCACCAAAATTAAAAGAGTTAGAACGTTAAATCGATTTCGACGGTTAAGCCATCATGAGAAACAGAACAGTAACTTATTACTGTGGAAATGGTCAACGTTTCTTCCACAAATTCCGTGTTTTTCTCGTCCATTGGTTTATGTTAAAGGGCCGTCGAATGCAGAAATAATGAAGCTGTGTGAAACAGAATGCAGCGTTTTTAATTAGTGACGACGGTTTAATTTCCTCGGTGAAAACTAACATTATTACTGACCCTACCACATCGTCACCCATAATTTTGATCACAATAATGTTTCAAACGAAACGGTAGGCTCGAGGGACTTTTTCGAATTCTCACCCCAGAATCGCCCGCTCTCATAAACAGGCGAACGTCCGAATCCTACCGTTCCCCTGATTAAAAAGGGACTTTTCATTAGTTAATACTACGTGATCCGAAATTGGGAACAGTCGGTAAACTCCGGACCGGGGCTTCCATTGGTTGTCTTTAACCCGGGCTAATCTCTCTTAACCCTCTCCGCCCCGCTGTAGCCCGTGAGGGGCAACCCCCTAATTAACTCCGTGACACGGTAATTCGACTTGGGGGAGGGAAAAAACACCGTTTCGAGTTACTCGGAATTAAATCGAATCCGCCTAACATATCCAGTCGTTTGCCTCCTCCGCCGAGCCCTTCTGGGGGGGCCCCAATCATGTTTTTCGCTAATCCGAATTCAGTTCGCTTGTTGTCCCGTTGACGCGAAAAACTTCGAGGATTAGGGAGGACGTATTTCGCCGCGGTCCCAGGGAGGATTATTCGATTTTCGGGACGTCCGAATTAATTCCCTCCTGCTGGAATGTGGACGTCGCGTAAAATCTCATTAGTTTCAAACTTAATCCCACTTCGAGATTGTGACAATCGCGTATACGCCGCATTGTCATTAGGAACACAGCCACCAATTCGCTGTCATATTTTAAAATACATTTATGTCATATCTGTCAGTTTTAAATGGATCAGCGCACATTCATATGATAATATATAATATATTATGTTTCTCCCGGATAATATCTAAAATTATCCAGAATACTACCGCCCTAAAACCCATCACATTATAACTTAGAGGTGTATTATTTCTGTTTAGAATAACCATTTATGTACAACACTGACCAATACAAATTGAGTAAAAAAATAACCGAAATTTTCGTTTTTAGGAAAAATATTCATTTATATATCTAGATCGATATTGTTTCCTTCAAAGTAGTCCAAACTGGACATGATGCCACCAGGCTTACGCCAGGGCTTTTTTCAAATTCTCAAAATGCTTCTGGAACTCAATCTTTGGTGTAGCTTTGTTATCTTTTAGCGGTGCACTTTGTGAGGAGATGGAATGGTATAGTTGCCCCTTCCAATGAGCCGAATGCGGTAGTAATGCTCCGCCACGCTCAGAGGATGACCCAGACGCTTGAAAACGTCTGATTCATCTCCCAAGGCGATGGATTCTGAAATTGGGAAGGGCCAACTAACCATTTCCATCACAACTTTTAGTGTCATCTTTGCTTGTCAAACGACGACCCTTAAACGTTTTTTATTTTTGGGAAATGTCACAAGGGGCCATGCCTGGTGAATATTGAGAACGGGTTATCGTTGCAGGGTTATTTTTTAGCTCAAAAATCACAAACAAGCTACGATGTGGGGGCCGGTGCTTTATAGTTATGCAAAATCCGTGAACTGTTTTTAAACAAATACGGTTTTCTGCGCGCTGCTTCATGCAAACGGCGTTCAATTTGCAGATAGTACTCTTTATTGATCATTTAACCTTATGGCTAGAACCCATGATGAACCCATGACATTAAAGTCAAAGAACAGGAATCATTACCTTGACGTTCGACATCATTTGCCGAGCCTTTTTCGGTCCTGGAGAGCCAGAATGACTCCACTGGGACGATTGAGCCTTCGTTGCGACGTCATATCCGTAAACCCATGTTTCTTCACCTGTTATAACTCTTTTGAGCAAATCTGAGTCGTCGTTGACTCCATTAGTGATTTTTGAGCAACTCCTATTCGCCGATGTTTTAATTCGAAATTCAACAATTGTGAAACAATTTTCCCTGCAATTTTTTCATAACCAAATTGTTCGCAAAAATATCATGGCTTGAGCCAATCGATATGCCAACATAATCAGCAATTTCTCTGATTGTTATTTGGCGATCATTCATAACCTTTGCTTGCACTTTTTCCACTTTCTGTTGACGTGCTGGGGCGTTCGTCATCTTCTACGTATTCACGGCCATAATAGAAACACTTACATCACACGTAAACACTCGTTTTTTTCATAGCAGAATCACCATAGGCCTGTGTTAACATCTCGCACGCTTTGTTACACTTTATTTCTATTTTTTTCGGAAAACTTAATCCAAATGCTTTTACCCATTTTTTTAACAATCGAAATTTGTTGAACTTACGATAACACGACAAGCCTTAGTCGCTGCCGCAGATAAAGTACACAATAAATACAGCTGAAAATTGTGCATACTTCAGGGGCATGTATACCAACACAATATAAACATTTTTTGACAATCGGACTTTCCAAACGGGCGAAATTTAAGCATTATGGGTATTTTCTGAACACACCTCGTATACACTAGACGTACTCTGTGGTAGGTACGCATAATCTAAACTCGCGCTTCCATATCGAGTAATTGCGTTCGAGGTACAAATATTTTGGCGGCCGTCAGCCACTCGGCCTTTAGGCTACAAATCTATTCTAATCGGTTAGAACCGATTTTTCAATGATGGGCGAACGGATGATCGTGATCAAACTCGAAAATCGCTCCGGTGAAAGACAAAATTTCGGCAATCTTCAACATTTTTAGAATCTTAGACGGGTTTAATTGTTTGGTGAAAATGACCCCTATAAATTGTAATTAGTCATTTTCTGAAAAATGTTTTTACATTGTTTTGTCAATAAGTTTTATGATTCAGCGGTCAACTAAACTTATCAACTAAATTTTGATTGCCACTGTTCACCTGTTTATAAGCAATATAAAGTTTTTATAAGAAATAACAAAATTCACGATTTCAGACCTGACAGTAACCAAATGTATTATGGGCAGATGGTTCCATCACAATATAATGCTTTAATTTATCAACGGTTTCCTGTCAGAATCGTGATGGTTAAGACAGAAAGTGTTCACACCTCAGCTTCGTACTGGCAATTCCGTTTCTCCTACCTCCAGTCTCATTACATCCATTGTGTCCGACACTCCTACGGTTCAAGGCAACAAAAGACGGGGAAAAAAAGGAACGCTCATTAATTACGTGCTGCGCTATACCTTGAGGTTCTCATGTTCGAAGCCTTCTGTTCTATGTTCGGATGTTCATGACGGTTGTTTTCTGTCAAAAATGACGGTGAGATAAAGCAAGCCGAATTAGTGGGAATTGTTCTCTCTCTTTTGCAGTTTCTGCGGAGTTGTGAGATAGTGAAACCTATTTGACTTGTTCACTCCACAGAATGGATCGATGAAACATGTGAAATGTAGACTTTGACACCGTCTAGATTGCTTCCACTCTGTGCGATTCAGATTGACTCTTTGTCAGGCGTAAAAGTATTTTCTCCCTGAAAGTTGCTCGTACAATGTTGTTCCGGGGAAAACAAAGTGGAAATCCGTAGAGTAGGAGGTTGTAAGAACGAGACAGGATTCAAGGGAAGTCGAAACGCGACAAACCAGGACTTGCCCTCAAAGCAACTGAGGCGAAGTGACTGATGTCGTTCATAAGATCAGGAAAACAAGGGAAAGAAGAAGAGAAAACAGCACGCAAGATAAAAGCGAACAAGGAAGAAAGGGTGGAAAGGAGTAAGAGGAAACAGGCACCGTGAAAAAAGGGATCGGTCTTTGTGAAATATCACTTCCCTTTGATTACAGAGTCCTCCCTCCTCCGGCAACTCCTCAGAAAAGGGATAATAATCTCTTCCCTATGGCTCGTCGCCATTGCCTCGTTCCTTCCTTATGGTCACTCTTCTGTATCGCTGTCTCTCCCACGCTCTCTCTTTGCTATGACCACTCCTCTCCCGATCCTGTCTCTCTGTGTGTGTGCTATTACCCCCTCCCCTCATACTTTCTTTCTCACTCACTCTCTATACTAAGACCCTATCTCTCTCTCACACACTCCCTCTTCCCTATGACCCCTCCTTCACCCATTCCTCGCTAATACACAAACCCTCGAACGCCCGTATGGTCCAGCAACCTAAAGGATTTCTCCTCTTTTTGCCGTCCTGGGGATTTTTTTTTTTTTTCGGAATTCAAATAGACGCGAATGAAACCTCCCTTTCGGAGGAAAACCTGGTCTCAATCGAGGATCAAAAGGACCGGGAATAAAAATAAAAGCACTTCGGCTCAACACGCGAAGTTTCTGAGAGCCAATCAATTCCGAATAAAGCCTTGTTTTTGAGGGCTTGCCGTATTCAAAACAGGCTTTGTCCAGGTTGGATTCAATTCAGGGCACGAGCTCCTAACAACGGATAAACAAGTCAACCCTCAAACGCATTGAATCTCTACCTTCAAGGGCCACCTTCACTATTTATATTAACAGCCAATGAGTGACAGCGTGGAATTATGTTTAGTTCAATCCGGCATTAGTGCAATTTTCGTTTCACCAATGCATACCATTACAATATTTTTAAAACTTTAATTTAATTCTGAACAAAAAACTGTCATGCAACGTAATCTTCTGATTTGGGAACACATTGTTCCCAGTATGTGGTAAATTTCTAATGCCCTCCGTGTAGAAAGAGTCAGATCGTGGCTGGGCCTACTGCGCACGTAGGCTTCAACCTGATCGTGGTGGAAGTTATGCCCTCCCAAAGCTTCCTTAAGGAAACCAAACACATGGAAGTTTCAGGGAGACAGGTCTGGACTGTAAGAAGAGTTTTCCAGTGTCTCCCAACCCAGTTTCACCAATTTTTCTTGAGTCAGGGTCTATGCTGAGCATTTTCGGTGGAGGAGAATCAATTCCCTCATCGGTAGGTATCGGCTTTCGCGGCACTATGTAATTCTGACTTCACTCAAAATGTCACAGTAATAAACAGCATTATTGTTTTGCGCTCATGTAGGAAATCAAAATTTATCAATGCAAGCTGGTTAAAAACAAGAAAAAAGTGGTTAAAGCCTTAGTAGCTGAAAGTTGTGACTTGGCTTTCACTGGTCCAGGTTTTCCTTTCTTCCTCCACTCCATACTCGATTGTTTCGATTCAAGGGTGCAATGATGAACCCTTGTTCCACCACAGGTGACGATGTGAGCGAGCAATTGCTAGAAACTTGATCACAGTAAGTTGCGTGACTGAGAACTTACCTCCTGCTCAGTCATCGTCACGATGGCCGAGGAGGCTAGCTCATGTGCATCCCCCTCTCCTGGCAAACCAACACAACACCCCACAAAGCGTGAACGTTTTACCATCTCTGCTGATCTTGGAGGTCCAAAAGTCTATTGTATTTGATTCACACCTGTATATTATAACAGCCCAAACTTTACATTCCAATAACTAAAGCTGAATACCTCAATTACACGAGCCTCGACGAACTAATGAGTTAACGGATGATCGTTGTTATAATTTTATTAAAACTATTCAAAAAACGTTACTAATTGTGACACATTGCAATATCTTCAGATTGCCCTTTTACGCCAATCATTAAATAATCATCTTAGATAATTATCTATTAATAAACGGAAAATTATAATTATCAAACGGAGTGTATAGTCAATATCGTATATATAAAGATGAAAGTATCAGAGTAGGTATATCCGTTTTTCATCCAGGGCGTGGTTGGACGCTGAGGGGGTGGAATTCACCCCCCAGAACCTCCCCGACCCTGCCAGTGAAGGGAGAGGGCCCCAGCGAGGCGGAGCGTCTCCCAGGGCAACCGACGTGCTCCCCTCCTCGGGGACTTGGAATATACGATTTTTTGACTTTGCGAATTGTTTTTATACTCCCTCATTGTGTTATTCACCTATTTCTTTTTAACTTGCGTAGCAGGGCCTTTAAACTAGTTTAAATATAACTGTGCATCAATCTTACGAGGAACGGGTTCAAGTGATAAATATGCCCAAAAGTAATTAAAAATAAATCCACGAGTAGAACAAATGAAATTTAACGAGGTAAAATAAAACACTTCCCTACGTTAGACTTATACAGAATTATATTCCATGAAACTTAAAAACTCGATTCCAAAACGAACTCTTAAAAAGAAAGAAAAATTGTCTTTCAGTTCCTGCAATTATCTTAGTTGTTGCGATCCCAACATGGTACTAGTACTTACCATGTCTAACACGTTCAATTCTCATTTCCGTTGACATTCTCTTTTCTGTCAAACTTCGCATAGGAAGAGCATACGGATGAAAGTAATGCTGACCAGATAGGCTCGTACGATTATTTGAAGGCACGTCGATCATTAACAAACGTAAAAATAATAGCCTTATTTCGAAAGTTGTCGACATCCAGAATTTTGAAATTTCATCCCTTTGATATCACCCTTTAGGTTTGACTGAGATCGACGCCGAGAATTCAGTACCAATTAGACCCCAATTCTGATTTTTAGCCCCAATTTGATTTCGTAGTTTAGGAAAAAAGTTCAGAAAGAAGGACGGCGCAGGACGGATTTTTTTAAATTCAATTTTCGGATTCTACACAACTAGAAATGAAATAACAACTTTTGAGTGAGTTAAAAAAATGTGTTTTTCTTTGTTGATTACAAATAATAAACCAAAATAATTGGTCACATATATCCATTCTGACTTTTGATTTATTGCGGGGATTAATGAATTCGTTAATATACAATACGTTTCTGGGTTTACAATTTGGGTCTTTGTTCTTACACAGAAAGCGGTATCTGTAGTCGAGCTCCATTAGGGAATTTCGCTCCCAACATACTTTCGCCCGAATCGTACGGGTAAAGGTGAAACAGAAGAAAATGCCGATAAGAAAAACCTCCCGGAATCGGTTGTGAAAAGAGAAAGAGAGTGGGATATGGTGGATGGGGGGAGGCCACGACCTGGGAAATAAGCTTCGAAGAAGATACCGTTCCCACGTGAGCAATGACAGGACAAAAAGGTTCGTCCCCGTAAGTGGCGGGAGCTCGAAGGAGCAATGGCTCGAGTAAGCAAAGGCCCCGGTAAGCGCCCTTATGGGGGAACGGAGCGGGGGAGGTGATGCTAACCATCAATACACCAGGGCGACTCGGAGGGGTGAGGTAGGTCGGGACCTCCGATCCCCCTTGCGACCTTTCGCAATCCCTTTCCCGCCTCCATCGGCCCCTTTTTCTTCCAAGCTCGGCAAATTGGACGTCGCTTTCTTTTGTTTTCTGATTCATCGGCCTTTCATTTTTCCTACTTATTTTTATTTATCTTCACCTTCTCGATCGTCTTTTTTTCATCCAGTACGACGTCTATTAGGGCGGCAACGCTCTTGCGATTTTAAGTCGCAGCGAGTAGACCACGTCCTGTGCATAGTCTACGTGTGACTAAAAGCAGTGCGATAATGGACGACCTAGAAGCTACTTAGGTAGTGGCGTTGGCTTTAAAATTACAAATCGGCAACGTAATGGAAAATCTAAGAGAAGGATCTGGGTGCATAAAATGATATCCCAAAAAGAGGAGAAGGTGCAATTCCGTAAGATCCACGGGGATTTGATAAAGTACCCACCCAAGTTTTAAAATGATTATCGGCCAAGTTCTAGAAGCTTTGAACAACTTTTAGAGTTGATTTTTGCAATAAATTGCAGGCTTTTTTTCTACTTCGGAAATAAGAATGCCACAGTCAACAAAAAATGTGACAATGGCAGCATAAACTCTTTACCATCATCAGTGAAAACACCGGCTTCGTCTGCTGACATTGCTGCTGAGAGCACAAAACACGAGTGGGAAAAGTTGCTGGGAGGGAGCTCGCACTGCTACTGAACTTGCTTTCGTCAGCCAGCTCATTTGCTGAGTTGGCTGCTGTCCTGCATGATTCAGTGGATGGTTAAGATGGTGCTCTGAATTCCACATTTCCCCCCAATGGGTGGACTGTCCTTCAAAGGGCATTGGAGCGAGCGACTTCCGACATTTTCGTGCCTTTCTTCTATCAATGTCCGAGAACTCAGGGTTTCCGCAGTCACCATCATAATGCGTTCACCAAACAGACAGCAGGTGCATTATCTTCCAGTGGCTGGGATTTTGTAAAGAGAGACTATATAATATGCCGAATGACCGGAGCAAGAAGACTGATATCTTTGCCATTAAGAATAATGGGTCTGACATAATTTCGGGTGTCTGTCGAACCGTGGACAGACATTGCACTCTTCCGATCCAGCTCCGATCAAGCAGTCGGTGGGGCGTCGGAGAGGGCAATGTAATCGAACTCGAAACCCTGTGGTTCACACTTTTCCGGCACGCAACCGATCCCACTCCCGTCTGTCTCCGTTTTCGCTATCGAAATCTATTCGTTGTCCTGCTTGCGGGAAGGGTGCCGGACGGCCGTGCTCTCATTTTCCAAGCTCTAGTGAATTTGTTCGTGCTGTTTTGTGGTGGTTTTTTCAAACTAAAATTAAATAACAATGTCTTTCAAACCGGAGGAGCAAATTGAGTGCGTGAGGGAATATCCGGTACTGTACGGCCAAACCCTTTATTTAATTTTACTTCCAACAAGTAGAAAGTAGACATTGACATTCTAAAATATTGAAAGAACTTGGTTTCATCGTCCAAAAGATGAGGTAGCAACGTTGAAAGCTCTCCTTCTTCAGGTCTGCTTTTCCAAGCAGCGTGCACCCAGATTCTGCGTTTATTTTCGTCACGAAACACCTTCCATTCTCCTCATCTTCATCATCGAGAGCAAGTGCACCTTGGTCAAATACCTGTAGCTAAAATTCTTGAACATTTTCCTTCACAGTCACAGGACACTGTTGAGGGAAGCTGGACGCGGCGAGGCCGGGCAAGTTTGCCCATCCCTTAAGAAAAGTAGATGTGGCAGGAACGACCTGCGTCAAGCGGAACCTTTCTGAGCTAAAAGGGGTGGTAATAATATCAAGGTGATAGTTGCAACCGTGTCATGGCGCGGACTGTGGGAAAAGACCCACGGAGTTACTTCAGCTGGGTATCTCGTTAGAAGTACTTCGTGTAATCACCACCCTCATCAACCGGCATTCTCGTTTAAAATTGTGGTCACTGTTTAGAGACACTTCGTTCCATTTTTCTCTCCCTCCTCCATCATCCCCTATTTCCCAAATCCCTACGGCCGGCATAGGGTAGGGGTGTTCTCTCCAATTTAATTTGTGTTTGGAGATTTAAAATGATAAAAAACGTGTATGTGAAAAATTTTGTTGACTCAGCCGATTTCCATGGTTCTTCTTTGGTTTGATTAAAACGTTACTCTAGTTGTGCAACAAACTCAGGAAATTTAGTTTTTGGTGACAGGAGGGGGAATGGAGGTAGTGATAGCCAATCCTTTCACCCGACGCTCAAGCGAGGATTTCGCACCGATTCAATCCATTCTTTAAAATTTCTTTAAAATAGTAACAGTATGTGATTAGTAGCGTTTTTAATAGTGAAAATTCGATCCTCTTTGCAGACGGTTTTGTCTTTCGTAGAGCACAGCTCCCCTGTAATGACTTCGTTCCGATTCGTCAACCTGTGCGGGGGTGAGCTATTGTAAGGCGTACACACCAGCATCCGATGAGGGAGTCAGCTATTGTCAAGCACAACGCGTAAGCTTTTGTACGGCGCCGGGGATATTGTTTCCCCCCACCAGCCTTTAGCTTTTCAAATTCATGCAAATCCGTGCAAACGCCGAACCGACCCCTTCCGCTTTTCACGTTTGTTTATTCATCTTTTCCCTTCGTCTCACGTTTCGTGTCACCTTTTTTTTGTTGTGAATTTTTACGTTTTTGTTATAGTGTTTTTCGAGCGTGGCTATGAATAACCGAAAGGGGCCGCGCCCTTCAGTGGGTTTTCAACGTGACATCATCAATTTTCGAAGCGACGTCAAACGGGAAGTACCGACGCCGATGAAAATCGGGTGAATGGGCCAATGGGTTTTCAATATCATGCAAATTCGGTCCGTAGGGAAATGTTATTGGTTTAATTCCGTTTGAAACCAGCGGTAAAGTAATTTAATGTAAAATGTAAGTATTTTCTGAGGCAGAATTTCTAAACAGTCGACAGGACGGACGCATGAGAGAATTTCAAAAACTACCGCCCTATATTGAGGATCGTATTTCCAAAACACAATTTATAGAAAACATAATTTTTTTTTTTGTTTTTAGCTAATTTTTACAAGAAACCAAGTTATTACAACGGCTTTAAAAATTTGAGAATAAAAATATTCAATAAATGTCTGATGCATTGTTGAACGATTCCTGGATTTTATACAGATTGTATTATCAAGACGAAGTCTAACGATATGATTGAGATAAAACATAATTTGTTGAGCCAAATAATCAATAATTCCAATAGCTAGAGCGAGTTCGTTGAAAACAATTTTTGGGCACATTAAGTTGGTCTGACTACAAAAAAAGCAGAAAAAAATTGAAAAAAGACGAAAATCGAGTAAAAACGGCTGAATTTTTGATGTTTTATTAGAATGAAAATCATAACAAGTTTATCAACCATGAACTAGGTTATTTAGAATATTATTTACAACAAGTTGTTTCTCAATTAAATTGATAATAAACCATTTATTTGCACACATTTTCATTCAAGGCCGATTAATTCAAGCGATCCTCATTAGTACATAGGTAGGTACTAAAATTTCAGTGAAATTTCGTGCTCTTTTGGTTCAATCAAGAATTTGATCTAACTTTTTGAACACACTCATTATATGTATATAATTAGGTTAGAAGTGTGATCGTGTAAAAATCAGACATAGGGTCGTCCATGTAATGCATCCATTAATTATCAACATATTTTGTTCACCGTTAATTTACCTACAAAACCTAGGGATTATCTTTTTTTTTAGATGAAAATTATAATGTCATAGAATCTGCAGTCATCGTGAGAAATTGAAAGACTATCTTTCAACAGTGAATTAAAAAGCAATTGAGGGAGGTTATTCAAGGAGGTTCGTGGAGAATGGAGTTGCCGTAGCAGATTTGGCCAACCAACGAAGACAGCGAGTAGCAACGAATCAGACTGAATTGGTTACCACGTTTTTCTTTGGAGCCCAAAAATTAATAGCATCCTTCGCGAACTTCACCGTATTTGCCATTAACTCTACGTGTCGCGTAGAGTAACCTACAGGCAAGCAAGAAATTTTGCCGCATGGCCACTCAAGGGTGCAGCCACTAGAACAAAAAGGCTTAGACCCAGGCCAACGAGCGAGTTGGAGATTTTAAATTTGGTGATTGAGGTGCCAGACTTCTCTTCTGCAGACACCAATCACACATATGAGTGTCGAGGTGTAGCAGACTGTCAGTCAAAATTTTGAGTTTACCAATTAGTCTGCAAAAAGTGCACAGAGGCATTTTACACTGGTAAACTGACCACCCTCTACTTGCGCTTCAATATCCATAAAGCCTCGATAAAACAAGACCGCTCACTCCCAGTCAAAATGCATGCGATGGCACGGAATGCAACATTTGACAAGTGTTTCAAAGAAAACGTTCTAAGGGAGCAACCAAACACGGCTAATGATAGATTGCTCCAACAATCTGAAAGAGCT
Organism: Creontiades dilutus; assembly: GCA_031894815.1. NCBI lineage: Eukaryota > Metazoa > Arthropoda > Insecta > Hemiptera > Miridae > Creontiades > Creontiades dilutus. The sequence goes on from JAVIWC010004352.1 coordinate 296,825, forward strand.
CATAATCGTCCTTGGAGCTAATCGACCACCTGGTCTCAATTTAAATGATTGATTGAAAATTTCGTCAAATAACATTTCTCACCAGCCTCGCATCTATGGACATGAGACTCAAGCAATCAGAGGTGCTCGAAAAACGTGTACTTCTTCTTTTGTATCCGCGACCAAGATTCTTTTCGAAATAACTGATATTTTCTTTCTTTCTTATTTGTAAAATTTTATTTCTAAATTTATTATTACAAATACATAGTGCAGTTGAACCGATTAGCAACGTTTATAAATATAAATCGCTATGAATACCCAATGGAGAATTTCCAGGCATAGCTTGATATTCGTGAGAACCAATTAACGGAAAAAGTGGCTCAACAAATAATGGCTGATATCGATTTATCGAAGCGGGCGACCAGAACATATATCAGAGGTCTCATATATCATACGAAGATAGATTTAACGATCACAAATGAAGATAAGGTTACTCACAAATTTATTTAACAGTATCAAGAAACAATATTTCATTTTACTATCGGGTCGGTTCATTATTCCTCGGGGGACAGCGACGGCGGTAAACATTCGGATGGATTCGCCCAAACAAACGGAATATTTAACATAGAATTGACGATTCCGAACGCTATGGGTTTCGAATATCGGAGTTTATATTATGGAAAATGTATTTTATTTGTTGTGTGTCCACGAGTAAACGGGCGGGTTCACATTACTACTATTTAATTGCTCGTTAGTGTTTTTATACACAGTTATTGTTTGAACGGTTGGAATATTAGCGCGTTTTCATTTTCTTTATTTGTCAATTACTCTCTTTCAAACTGAAGACAACAAAGAGATTAACTGTCAAGCAAATCAAATAAGAAAAAACAGCCAACACCAACTCTAAATGCATAGATAGAACAATAATAATTATTATGGGAAAAATTCTACATACAATCATTCCCATTCATCCGCTTACTGTTAATACAGATTTCCATTAGAAAAACACAAAACGCTGCACATTATTAATAAGGTGGACTTGATGTTTTAGCGTAGAATACGCTTTAGCCATGGACTAACTAGCCAAAAAAGGAACGCTTGAGCGTAACGAAATGTGACACGAAAAAGTCTAGAACGTTCTGGGCTGCTTTAGAAACAGATCATATGATCATAAAACACCGATAATTGATGTTTATAAGCACATTGGGTAACTAAAGGCGATCACCAAGCAACAACTTGCATATTTACATCCGTAAATTTACCTTAATAATTATTAATTAAACAACTTGCATTTACCTTAATAATTTTATGTTTCATTTTTCAATAAAATAAACCGTCGTTTTTCTATTGATTTGCGCACGTTTGTATTGATTGTCACATACAAGAATGCGGATTATCGTGGTGGATCGTGCATTGATTCCATATTCGCCCGCCATATCAATAACATCGTTAGTGTACGTTACTTAAACGCTAATACACGTTTCATAATCGCCGTTGAACGTTCTGCAGTTCAGCGTCCACTCGAGGCTAAAGCGTATTCTACGTTTCTATACTTGTAGCAGCAGGCTATAAATAAAAGCAAAAGGGGGGTCCAGGGGCGCAGCCCCCGGCGAGGCGCGTAGCGCCGAGTTTTTAAATTTGATTGGTATTGCGTTGTTGTGTACAGCCACAAGAGTGGAATGTACTCGATTACTAGGAGTTACAATTCTTTATAAAATCGGACAGTTTTAAACAGAAATATCTCTTGATGATAGTATTGAGCAGTATTCTAGGTTAATATCAGACTTTCTTAAAATCACACTGTTCTGGGCACTCCATGATCGTATGTTCCAGTGATCCGTCAAGTGATCGACATTTTCGACATTGTGCCGTTTCCCTTCGATCGATGAGGTTCACTAATGTCTCATAAACTCCATAGTTGACCCCTAGGCGATATATGATAGGTACGTAATACGGGATTCTCGATACATTTCTTTTTTGTTTTTTAATAAAGCCATGGTAATCGCAGGGGGTTGGATAGGATAATTTTAATATAATAAGACGTTGTTAGAACCGGGGAATGTTGTCTTTAATTTTTCTTTCTGTTTTTGATTGATATACGAAATTAAATCATTAGCCATTATGAGAGTGTTCAGTGGGAGTCCTCCTTCCTTATATGCTATGCTCCTTCCTTAGCACTGTGATTCACTTGTTCATTTTCCCCCAATCCTGCAAGTGCCTTCACCCTGACAAGACAAGAAAAAGAGAGAGAAGAGAGAGAGAGAGAGAGATGAAGCATTAGGGGAGAGAGAGAGAGAGAGAGAGCATGTCTATTGCACCAGGAAACAAAACAGAATGACAATAATAACAGTAGCTAACTATGACCCATTCAGGGAAACGATACAAGATTCAAGAATACATAACACGGTACGCTCTAGTTTTTAAGGCCATCAGCAGTAGATCTTTTCTTTCAGATCACACAAACAGTTCTAGAAAATATGGAAATAAAATATAGGCATGAATATGAGACCAAATTAGAAGGATAGAAGAACAGACACAGAAACAGAAACGAAAATCAAAAATTGAAGGAAGGGAAAAAAACATGCAGAACCATAGTAGAAACATTAATACAAGTTGGGGAAAATTGCATTATATTATTATTCATTGTTGTCAATTATTGAAGTTCAACTCAGCGATTAAGAAGGACCTGGAGCGCCAGGCCTCGCGAAAATGGGAACACACCGCCGACGAGTCAGGACCACTCAATGTATCAATCAGCTCGAATCTACTCAACACCAATCGCCCGGAATATCTAAGAGCCCTTACAGACTGGAGCTGCGATAAGAGCGAGGAAAGAGAGCAAAGAGAAGAGCGAAGACAGCAGAGAGTTGGCCATTTCAGAGTGGAGCGACGCTGCGAGAGTCAGTGCGGTTCAAATCCTTCTCGACGATGACTATTTCTTTGTGGAAAACCCGTCATTGAGAATCTGGTATTTACTCCGCGGGCAAAAAGTAGAAGGGATCATGCAATTAATCAATCGCGATTCGTCTACGGGGAATTTTATCATTTGTACGATGCACTCTGAGAAGACAGGTTTTGCACGTATTTTCGGATGAATATGACGACATTCGACAACTTTCTGGATAAACTAAAGCGCAAATTGCTGAAGCGGTGGTCAAATTGCATTTCAAACCCAATTTTGCCTGTTGAACCTACACATTTTTACAACAGTTTCGTTCCGTAATAAATGTTTTAATATACGTTGAATTGATAACGTCAATATTTAGTTCAATTACTTCAGCATTGAAGGAGTCTACTTCGGTTTAAGCGGGAATAAAACACGATAAATACATTGTAATTAATGTCCCATAAAGGTTTTTTCATGAACACTAATCCAATTAAATCATCAGGATTCATGTTTCATAAGAGCGTTAAGAGCGACGAAAACAATCTGGCTTGGTTTCTTCGCTCTTAGCTTTGCTAGTATCTTCGCTCGACGTTGCTACGCCCCTTCATCTGCATACCTGTGTTTGTTTTCTTTGCTCTATTTCCTCGCTCTTATCGCAGCTCCAGTCTGTAAGCGCCCTAAGGCGAACATAGCCGAGGAATGGGCACGCCGACAGAAAGTGTTCAGTCGTTTCGTCAGCTCCATAGTTGTAGAGAGAGCAGAGGTATGTCCTATTTCTGATCCAAGGCACCCAGATGAAGTATTCATTAATCTTTTGATCTATGCAGCGCCTCAATAGTCGGGGCAATTGGACTCTTTTATGTTCGTGACAAATCTTGTTAGAACTTGTTCTTGGTGAGAAAAAGTTTTGTCCGAGAAGAAGAAGACAATGCGAATGATTGCCCGTGTTCGTTGATTAATAAAACAGTTGGTCCTCATTTCGTCCAAGTCAAAGCAATTAGTTCAACTCTACCGTTCCCAGTCCGTTCTTCGTCTTCCCATTGCTTGATTGACCAATTTTCACCATTTTGCTCTCCTTAGCTCACCATTTCAACCAACGTTATGAATTAGCTTTCTGACTCTATGATTCGAAACACTTCAATGCTCTCCTAATTCATCTAACAAGTCTCCAGTGGGTTAACAACTGCAGTAAATGAATGGACTCAGAAATGGCGTCTTAAATTGAATGAAGCAAAGTCCACTCACGTGAGCTTTACCTACAAAAGAATACCCCATGTACCATTGTTCTTAAACCAGTACATCATCCTACATGCTGACTCTGTCAAATATTTGGGTATGACCCTGGACGCTAAGTTGAAATGGAAGGAACACATGAAGAAAAAAAAGCAAGAGCTGCAAATCAAATTTCGCAAGCTTTATTGGATTATGGGGCGATACTCGCAACTCAACGTTTATAACAAACTTCTGTATAAGACATTGCTAATGCCTATTTGGACTTATGGCATCCAACTATGGGGCTGCACTGCAAAATCTAACATGCAAATGATTCTAACTTTCCAAAATAAAGTACTGAGGTGTGCAGTAAACGCTCCCTGGTACATCAGAAATGGCGACCTCCCTAAAGATCTCAGAGTGGAAACCGCTGCAAAAAAATTAGCTCGAAGATATGAACAGCGGCTTCACCCTCATACTAATTTGGAAGCCATTCAGCTTCTTGACAACTCCAGTACTATTCGGCGCCTGAAGAGGACCAAACCCTTTGACTTGAGACGCTGATACCGATGTGATAGTGTAGTGTGGTGCTAGTTAGTGAACTCTCACCATAAAAATGCGTAATTATGTTAAAGATAAATAACTTGATAGTTACTTACTGTATGCATGTATGACGTAACTAGTTGTTATGTTCAAATATAATATATAATAAATATAACGCTTAAAAAACCTAACAAGTGCCCAAAACCCAATTGTAACTATTGTTCTTAACTCACGACGTTTATCAGCTGTCGAAATTAAGTTTGACGTGGTGCCGGAGTTGAGCGCAGTATTTTTTAGTATAGTTTTTTCCTTGATTCAACATTGCTATGAATAAAAGTTTGTTCTAGAAAAGGGGTTTTTATTTTTTATTCCAATGTCGAGCGGACATTGTGTTGATTTACGGCGTTTTTTGCTTTATGGATTTTCCGCGGCTTCCATCCAACATCCTCGCCTGAATGATTTCCACCGTAACGTCCCGCCTGCACCTCTCCAACACACTTGGAAACCCTCCGGAAAGCCTCGATAAACACGTAGAATCCGATAGGGCCCACTCTCGATCCCTCTGTAGTCGGCAGAAAGGGCGGGAAAAAAGTTGAAACTGACAGGAAAGAAAGGCTTGGGCAAACAGTAAACGTTCACCTTTCCAGACAAGAGCTAAAGGGAGAGCCTCGGTTCAAGTTTTCTCTCTTGCCGATAACTCGGGGACTTCGTTTGATGTGGTTTCTTCGTGTGCTTTTCTTACTGTGAAGGGTCAACGGGTTTGATCCTGAACTCATAATCCCATAGTGACCCCCTTTGCTGGTTAAACTGAGGAACCTACCGTTTGCTAGGAATAGATTCTACAACTCATTTCTGACAAAAAGTGCCTCCTAGAAATTTTCAGATGCTTCGTTTTCGAGCAATTTCAATTTTGATACTTGAGGATGCAGTGGATGGCATTTCTGCATCGCTCAGAATAGAGACCATTTTGTGCAAATACGTAAATGTAAAAAAAAAAAAAATAATAATAAAAAAATAAAAAAATAAAGCTTATTACTGATGTAAAAAATGCTAGTTCATTTAACATAAATTTCCCTAGAAGAAGTAATAATGAAAGGTATTCAGATATATAATTTAAGCTTTTTTGAGTGCATTCAACATCTTAATGATCTTTAAACCTGATCACAATTCTATAATAAAACGCTGCACATATTGAAAATCTCATCAAAATTATTGTCTTAACGATAGAGTCTGTAAATTTATATGAAGTTATATAATATGAAAAATAAAACCAAGTTAGGGAAGTTCCTACTTAAGAAATATAACCAATTAAAACTTAATATGCAATTAAAAAAACGAAACGCTGACAATTCCAACTCATGGGTTTAGTTTTTAAATAATTTTGATAAAACAAATTTAAGGAAAGGATGATTTGATTTGGAAGATGTTTCATTTGATTTATAAATGCTATACGTAGATTTATGATTTACGCAGAAGGGTCATTTAAGTATAGAAATAATGGACCTCTATATAATAATTTTCACCAGTTTTTATTAATTCACTATGTGAACCGGCAAACGTTGTTTTGCCTCATCAATTATTTGCAGTTTCTAGATAAATTCCAATATAGAAAAAAAGTAACTTACTTATTATAGTGTATAAGTGTGTGGTATGAGCGTGTAAAAGGCATGGAGCACTTTGAACGATAACGGAATATAAAAATAACAAACGCCAAACAATATTATTTTCAAGGTATTATACTTTATTTCTGAGAATTACATGTCAAATATTAATTACGACAGTAACACTGACAAACAACATCAATCTTTTAATGTTAACGCGAGAACAATATTTTTTGTTAGCCCATTTTAAGAATCTAAGATTGGTAACACTAAGCATAAATCAGGGTTGAACTTTGTTAATAAAAATAAATATTCATATTTAATTAAAAACATTTTAGATTCGCCACAAGCTAAGGGAAATTTTAATCGAAGTACAGTTGAAAACACTATAATTGATAAGTTATCGAGCGTGATGTTAATGATTAAATTACTAAAATTGCTATACAAACATAGGGGTTAGTGATGAAAAAGTAAAAATTTAGGGTTGTATGTTTTTTAATGTCACATTATAAAAAAAAGAAAAACAACAAATTTTTTTACGGGTGAACAAATTATCACTTAAGTATGAAAAATAGAAAAAACCAACTGAATACAAATATTGGTAAAGCCGTTTCGGAGGGGTGAGGTGACTAACTTTGCGACACGGAAATAGTATATATTAGATTATAATTAGTTGTGTATTAATCTACGTCCGAATTTGAAAATAGCCGAAATAATCAGTAAACATATACCACATTCAATCACGACTTTCACTGAAACAGATATTTGGTACAAACATACATATTCAAAGTTTAAAATTTATCGGAGTTTGATGCCCAATCTAACTTTACTGTACGCTTGATTAGGATTCATATCTATTCAAGCTCTGTCTCATTCCCGAAATGAATCAGAAGAGAGTTTATCGAACGAGAGGCTTCCGATTTAGAAAACGCCCTTTCAAATGTCCGACGAAGGTTCCCAGGTCTCTCATCCCTCACATCACCCTCCTCCTCGAACCAAACGGAGTTCATCCAATGTTTACAGGCGATCTGTTTGATTGCCGCGCTCCTTTGATCTCAAAACCAATGAAACGGTCGGTGAACTGAGGCAGTTCGCGGTTTCTCCCTCTCGGTCTCATCGCTTGAAAACCACGCAGTTGTGTTGGCCGGTGGGACCTGAAACAACTTGATATGTTGTCCACAAAGTCGGTTTCTTGTAAATCTGGTGATTGAGCTAGCTATCACAGCTTCTTCACATGGCTGTCATTAAATAAACATTAGTGAAATCCTCAATAGAGCAGAGAGTTTTTCTGCTTGTTCTAACAGTGTAAATAGTGCTACGTTCCTCTTTTCCTTGAAACTACCCCTCCCCTTTTATTTGTGCCTTCTAGCTTCCAAAAATCTTCTAGATATGCAAGACAAGCACCTCATCCCAATGAAGGGGCAACTATTCCATTCCATCTTATCCTTGTTAATACAAACTTGTATACTACTATATCCCTGCAGACTGTTCCTGATATGAACTGTAAGACCTCCATCCCTAGGTATTTAGTTGTTTCTCTATATGCACCAATATGAATACTGTCTATTAAACCACTAAGAGTACCTTAAATATTTGTCTCTCATTGACTGGATTAGCGACCCTTTGTGATTGGTTAGGTCTGCTATTGATAAATATACCGCCCAGACGATTTAATAAATTTAAAAAATTAGTTAATACTAATGTTAAATATACAATTTCCTCTGTATAAAAAAGAAGTGTTGATGCTCGTAGTTGGCGCAATTACCGCCTCATCAGCGACATTAGCGCTTGTGTGGAAGCGCTGTTATTCTGCGTATCTCATACACCCCACTGCAGAGGGCTCTTTCCAGAACATCGACCAATCAAATCGCTTCAAGGCTCGTGCTGAAACACGCAACTTCGAGCGAGTCTGGCAACCTTTGGGAGACCTCGTGACTGGTGGTGTCCGTGGAATTTTGGTTCAAAGTCACAATGACTGGGTTACCGTAGCAAGCGATTTTCAACCTTAACGCGGGGTTCGTAGACGTCAAATGCGTTTGTTGTGATTAAAGTTTGTGAGGCATTTTACTATCTCCTGTGTGAGCTGAGGTAATACCCCTCCACTTCTGGTTACTAATCGCCGCCACTGGCGATGACCTAGCAAAAATGTCACGCCTCGCCACTGGTAATTACCTACATCAAAGATTCATAAATTATACTAATTTATATCCTTTCTATTAAATTTAAATTGTTTAATTTTGTATGTTGTATATACACTCATTACTTATTGCCACTGGCGGCCAAGCGAGAAATGGATGGAGTTATTTGTCTTGAAATTTTCGGTTGTCTCTTTTGCGGAATCTTTTCTCATAAAAATTATTTATGATTTATTATTTCGAACTGTGCTACTGGAACATGTCGATTTTACCAAATTTTAAGTGAAAAAATGGCGATTTCATATTATATACCCCAAAAGTGTTTTTATTGAAGTGGGGTGTCATTTGCGATGGTAACGAGTATTTTATTGGTAATCTACACCAAAATATCAAAAAGTTTCAGTATCCGAAAGTCGTAAAAGGTTGAGTAGGGAACATCTCCAGCAAAGCTTTAATTTAAACACATTTTAGTTCATTTTGAGGGTTCCTAAGGTCCCTTTTGAAGAATGCTGGCATGTACTAAATATTTTGGGGAGTAAAACCTTTAGAAAAAGGTTAGAGCGCAAAACGCGACCACATCAATTTGGATTCCCCTTGTAAACCGGACATTATCTCACATCAGAACTTGATCATCACACAAAAGTCTTTTCTGCATCTGTTTATGTGCTAAGAATAGTTTGTGCTAAGTTTCACTATCTGCCTAGTCACCGACTCCTATAGTATTCCACCTATTAACTGCTTAACTAGTGAGGTCCTAGAGAAAATCATCAGAGTAGAATAATAAGGATCAGCAAACACACAGTCCGATCGGCAGACCCATAAGCATAATTGTTAATGAAAGAATAAAAAAAGAAATTGAAGTGCTAACAAATGTTCATTTCACTAAAGTGAAAACAATCTTTCTGTTACTTCGTTTCCAACTCAATAAAACCCTTCCTCACAAAGAAAAGGAGAAAGAAAGCACATCGCATGAAGCCCCCCCCAGCTATTGACAGATAGTAAAGTTGGACCGGAGTCTACCTTGAGGCTCTGTCTGGAACGGCGAACGGGTTACTGTTTGTCCAGTTTTTTCTCTTTTCCAGTATCAACTTTTACCGCATCCTTTCGCTTCCTCTAGTCACGTAACGCTTTTTCCGACTGCATAGGGATGAACAGAATGGATCCCATTGAACTCCACGTTTTTATCAAGGTTCTCCGTTGGTTCATAAGGTTTCCGAATGGTTAAAAAGGAACTGAGGAAAAAACAGCTGCGATAATCATACATGTTGAATAAACACATAAGGTAACGGTACCGGTAGTGGCCACAGTTAAGAATTTTTTTCTTTAGTTTTGACAATTGTGGGCCAACAGTAGTACTGACTTTCTTCAGGACTCATTTAGAATATAGCCCGACTCTTCCCTAACATATCCATTGCCTAAAACTATCAAAAGAACAATTTTTTCTATTTTTATTAATTTTTTCTCTCACCTTTATTTTGATCTAGTAGTGGCCACATCAAATTACGAAATTTCCAGTAGTGGCCACGTGCATGTCTCAGTAGTGGCCACTTGACATTTTGCCCTCCTTACGTGTTTAATATCATTAAATTCAATACAGATGAACAAAATTGATTCTATCCAGTAGAAGCTCTAGGATACAGCCCAACAAACGAGGAAACTAGGGACGGTCATATTGAGAAGTTTACCACAACAATGATGCATCTTGCGCACTCCTAGTTCAACCTCTGACTACAAGATGACATGAGCTGTACCTCCTGCAAGTTTGAAGCCACTAGGAGACCTTATTTCTCAAATATAAACTTTAAAATGGCCACTACTGGAGCAGTGGCCACTACCGGTGCCGTTACCTTAGTGTATTGCATCAGAAAAAATATCTTCCATGTTAATGATGGATAGTCTTTCGTTTTCGTGTTTTATAGTAACTATAAACTGTTGTGGACGCCTTCGTCAAATTGGTTGAGATTGTTCCTACGACACCTACCACGGCATCTTGGGTGACAACCTCATTACCAAAATTGTTTTCAGTATTCGGCATTCCATACGTTTTAGTTTCTGATAATGCAAGTCTATTCTGATTAGGAGACTTTAAACAATTTCTCAAAGAAACCAATGACACCTAACAACCCCAGCTCTCCATCCTCCATCAAAAAATGTTCTAGCAAAATATTTTGTTCAGACTGCAAAGAATAAGCTAAAAGAACGAAAGCTTACGGTGGGGATCTGAATTACGAAATAGATAGATTTGGTTTCATATTAGCATATTCAGTTCTAATTTGGGTCGTTTGCTAAGTAGGAATTTCGGCTGACACAGGTTTGTTTTGCACATCGTAAAATTCTACTTCTACGAGGTGTGTTAAACGAATACCTGGAATTTTGTGTTGTTGAAAAAAAAAAAAAAAACATTTATTTTTTCATTTAAATCGATGTTCTCCACTTCAAAGTAGTTCCCACTAGATAGTACGCACTTACGCCAGCGCTTTTTCCAATTCCCAAAATGATTCTGGAACTCGATCTTCGGCTATTTCAGCGATACGCATTTAATATCATCTGTGCTTGTGAAACGGTGACCCTTTAGAATTCTTTCTATTTTTAGAAAAAGAAGAATGTCACGAGTGGCCACGTCGTGAATAATGAGGTTTTGGTATCACTATTGTGTTAGTTTTTGCTAAAAAATCACGAACAAGCAACGATGTGTGTGCAGGTCCATTACCGTGGTGCAAAATCCATGAACTGTTTTGCCAAAAATCCAGACGATTTTTTCCAACAGCTTCACTTGAACTTGAACTTGTAAATAGAACTCTTTATCGATTTTTTGACCTTGTGGCAAGGGTTCATGATGCACTCTGCTATTAAAATCAAAGAGCATAGTAACCATAACTATGTCCGCACTTGACTTGCTTTTTTCGGTCTTCCGTCTCGTTTTTGTCGTGTCAACTCAATATTAACCTTGAAAAGGTTTTTAAAAGTGAGACAAAAGTAGCGCGTATTTTTATAATGATTTTCACTTACAACCGATTTTTGCCATTTTTCATCGAACAAAAAATTGTTCACCACTTTTTGGAACGCTGCGAATTTATTTGACACCAAACCACATCCCACGCTGCCAATTTCCCCCTCCTTACATCCCAGAGAACCATTGGTTACGAGTTCGTTTTGTTGACAAAACTTCTTATTGGAGTGAAGTTCTGGCTTAGTTACCTATGTTCAGTGGTATTGCATTATTAAAGAACTTGTCGTGATAAATTCTTTACATGTGCAAATAATTTTATCAATGAGCTAGAATTATCACAGGGTAACCCTTCACACCCTATTCAACACTTTGCCTGAATACCTGAAAACTTGTAGAAGTCAGGGTCAGGGAAGCGAAAAAACTTCACTGTAGGCACACAAATCTTGAAAGTTCCAGTTTGTTAATGTATTGTGGATTTCACGTTTTCATCATTTAGATATATTGTCAACATGTTAATGGCTCACTGATTCGTTGACACTGACAGATATCAATTTTGCCGAACAGTAGTAGCTCTGAAAACCGCAAAAGTGCGTTGAACATCACGAATGAAAGTTTGACGTTTTTCAAAGTTGATCACCCAGTCGTCAGAACCCTTCAGCTCGGCTTTCCGCGAGTGTTCGAGTGAAAACACAAACGAGATGGGGCTTTACCCGGGCGTTTCCCACCTCTCAAAGGGAAAACTCGAACGCAATTACTACCCTTCGGACTCGTAGCTGGGAGGCATTCGGAATTTCTGGGGCTCGAAATCTCGTCAAAACACCCGCAGGTGTCAGCGAAGTTGGTGCGAAGAGAAGGCGGATGGTTTTCAGGAAACAGTTCGCAACAGTTTGTAATTGGTATCTATGCTATATCGCTGGCAGCCCATGAACATGTTGGTCTGTCATAACCTGGGTTTTGAAGAAGATATAGCTGGTTGCGTTAAACAAATATTGCCCGCATTGTACCGCGTTCGATGCGGTATCTTCAATCCCTCGCTCTGCAATTCACCGGTTTCTGCTGCCATAGTTATCAGTTGCCAATGGCAACTTTCCATATTGATAATGGAATCAAATAAGCGGGGTGTCACAGAATTGGTTACGAATATCCGAGGGGGAAGATTCTACGACTAATAGATTACAAACTCGCTTCGTAAATGACAAAAATTGTCCTCGTAATCAAAATTTCCAATCACATTTTGTGTTTTCTGAACAACTGTATTTCCGTGTCTGTCTGTGTGTGTATGTCCCCGTGTCCACAGAATTTTATAGCAAGTCTGATTCAAACAGCTTCAATAAGATTTCGGTGATCAGCCACGCAGAAGTAAAGTCAACTAAGCATTGTCAACTCAGGTTTTAGTGATCCCATTGGGCCTAAATGTTTAAGGAATTTAGTGAAATACTGTCGGTTTGATCTCATAAAAATTTCAACATGGTCGTAGCATTATTCTGTTAGCTCGGCAGACCAGCAAAACATGTTTACTAACCTTTCGAAGGCGTTGAGTGGGGAAGAGGGAGGACTACCCAGAAAATGTGAGCGCTTTCGGACCTCTAGAACCTGTGCTTTTAGATTTTACGCTTGCGCACGCTGAGGCTGTATCGGTCGATTACGAGGTTCCATTTCCAATCACATTTTGTGTTTTCTGAACTACTGCATCGGTAAATTACGAGGTTCCATTACTGAGAATGAATCAAAATATTGTCAACTCCCGAAAATGGACATAAAGCTTTTGCTACATATAGGTAGTCTCTGAAGTAGAAAAAGGATTTGTCGTTAGAAACCCTGCTTTCTGGGTTTCAAAACCATCTTCTTCGTATTTGTTCCTTTCCTCTCAATAGTCCATCGGGCAAGCCCGAAAATTCACAGTATTTTCTAGGGATGGTTTAGATCAGGGGTCCTTAAACTACGGCTCCTTCCGGATGCGGCCTGCGGAAGGATTTGTTCCGGCCCGCCGCAAGCTGAAAAAATGTACGGATGAAAAAAATCAGGCTACTGCCAGAACGCGATGATTTCAAGAGAGTCGAGAGTTTTTCAAGACAGATGATAACAACTTTTGGTTCAACGTATGTCTGCGAACAAACAAAAAAAGTCTAATCCAAATATCGAGCGATACTTTCAGAAGAACACTTAAAAAATTTGCACCACCGCCTCAACATCACGATACGGCCCTTCTGGCAAATAGTTTGGAGACCCCTGGTTTAGATGAATGAACATTTTGTTCATTCTGATTGAGGAAATATTTGTCTGTCATCTCAAAAACAGATAGAAATAAGGAGAATCTACTATTGTGGACAATTAGGTCATGATGTAAGACTTCAAAATTGTATTCCTTCTTGGAAATCTATGGGACCGTAAACCAACAAATGACTAATCCTCACTTTTGTTAAACGAAAAAGTTCAATTTGTCCTAAATCACTAAAACATCCTCAGAAAATGAGTTGAGACATTTGAATTCGCGATTTAACGCAGAAGTTTGCCCACGAAGGCGTTCTACAACACTAAAACTTTTAATAGATAGATTCCTTCAAGGACTTTGGTGCTCTGAAAGGTCTCAAAGGGTTAAACGGCGCGATGCCGCAATGTAAATCTAGAAAACCGCGCAAAGAATTTATTGGCCCCCGCTCTCTTCGACAAAACTTTAACCCGCTTACCGAATTATCCGTTATTTCGCTCATTAGCATTCAACTCAACAAGTGAATTAGTCCGACGACCAGAAGGGGCATGAAATCCAGCTAAGAGGCTTTCGGGTCGAAAAGGGACTTTAAACTTCCAGAGAGTTGCCTTAAACTCGCCAAATTCGCCTCCTGCCGCCCCCCCTCACCACTTACATCTAAACTCCTTCGACTATTCCATTCCTTACCCGCTCTCCACCTATAACTTGCCCGACAAGCGGCGAAGCTGAATTAAATCAAATCTGAAGAAGGGATCAAATCTTTGAAATCAACGTCGTCGCCAAGATATCGAGGGAAGTTTCAAAATGAGGAAACTATTCGAGATTGAACGAGAACTTGTTAAGCGGTTCGGGCAACGTTTGTGAAGATTTATGTATTTTTATAATATGGACAAGCCCAATACACCGAGAAGAACAGAGTATATATGGATACAGAGTACAAAGTAATAAAGTGAACTGTGACACTGGTGATGACAGAGAAAAAATGCTATTGAAACTATTAACAGGCTCGAGGAGAAAATATTGTGACAAGATGCAACTTTTACAAACAACTAAGTGTACGTGCAGAGCAACGAGTAACGAGGAAAGCGTCGAAAACAAACAGTGTTCTTGGTCAGTGGTGTACAGAGTGGGAGCGTGCCCGATGAACGAGCAGAGCGTCCAATGAGCGAGCAAAGCGGAGAAACCAAACCAGTTTGATTTGTCTGCTCTCACGCTCTCATCACCCTTGTTGTTCAGTTCCCCTTCTCCTTTGCGAAAATGAACGTGGACTTGCTGATTAGTGAGGTATTGAAAAGAAAACCTTTGTGGGACCAAAAAGAACCCAAACACCATAATCGGTTTTTGTTGGATCGGCTATGGGATCAAGTAGTAACGGAAATGAAAACAACCCGTAAGTACAGTTTTCAAATTGGTTTATTCTCTAAAAAAAAAAAAATTCTAACCCCCCCTGAAAATGTCATGGTTTAAGTTTCAAAGGGTGTAGAATCCGAATCTGCAGTAAAAATTTTTCCGTCCGTCCGCCATACGCCGTACGCACGATTTCTCCCAAACGGCTGGAGCGAAAGTAAATAAGTATTCTTTCACTGGGGTTTATTATTCAATTGGCTTGCGTTCATGATTTGAATCTGTACTAAGCTTCGGAGTGTGGGTGTTTCACAGGTGATAGAGCGATTATTGAATTTCAGGAGGCACACAAATATGATCAACCGATCAATCCAAATAGGTATTTTGGTTGAGAACAGATTTATGTAAGCTTTGGAGTGTGCGTGTTTCACAGGTGATAGAGCGATTATTGAATTTCAAGAGATATGCTTGGAGCACGTAAATCTGTTCTCAACCAAAATACCTATTTGGATTGATCACTTGATCATATTTGTGTGCCTCCTGAAATTCAATATTCGCTCTATCACCTGTGGAACACGCACACTGCAAATTCTTTCAGTGGGGTTTATTATTCAATTTTCTTCATTTGAGTTGCATTCATGATTTGAATTTCTACTAAGCTTTGGAGTGTGCGTGTTTTACAGGTGATAGAGCGATGATTGAATTCAATATTCAAATCATGAACGCAAGCTAATTGAATAATAAACCCCAGTGAAAGAATTTGCAGCGTTTTTTATTCTACTTTTACATATTATTAATTCTTACTTGCATTGGTAACTACCTACTTATATTCTTACTTTCATTGCAAACTACCTACTTTTATTCTTACTTTTTCTGATTTTTATTCCACTTTTACATCTGATCGTTCAATTACTATTCAGCTTTCAGTGTAGTAGGTACTTGTTATATTCTATGGGCACATACAAAAGTTTTAAAAACATCTCGGACTGTGAAGAATTCACTCATGTACATAGTAGAATTATCCCCTAATAAAGAGGGGCCAAGCCGACCAGGTAGCGTCGCCCCTCAAGGGAGCAGGGTAGAAGGGGTTCACTACCCATATAAAAACCCGGCCTGCAGGCCTGAAGTTTAGTCGGTGGAAGCCCTGGCAGCTTTAACTGGAATCCCTGCATTTTGATTTCTACTCCCTAACTTCGCCTTTGAGTATATACTCAGTCGGTCCGTTAGGTTCACCTATCTACCTTCATTCCGTTGCGGTGCCGCGGTCTTGCGAGACTGGTATCACCTCAACCTCTTACACCTCTCCCACAAAGCTTCAAATTGGTGCTGCAGCCTCGAGAGGCTGGGAACACCAATCTTGTTCGCTATCTCCTCTCGCTTTCCTCTCCAGCTACCAAGCTTGGTGCTTCGGCCGTCCGCGGACGGTATCGCCAATCGTTGTACGCTAACACCGCAAGCAAATAAGGTGCTTCGGTAGCTCCGCGACCGGCATCGCCGAGTTTGTGAGCAACAACCTCACACCACACGCTAAATAAACCTTCAGTTCATTTAGCAGAAAGAAACGTAAGCTAGTATCTCCCTTCCGGAGAAAAAGTTGTGATAGTAGGCGAATTTTCCCTCAGACAAATTCCCTACACGGACGATTGCAGCAGTGCTCATTGCGTCCATTTTTTTACTACTGAAACTGTCGAGAACGAACTCATCCTTGAGTTCCCCCCACTCCCCCACTCTGGCTGGGGCAACTCGTTGCTCTCTGCTCGCACTCTTTCCTCATTCATCTATGCTCTGCTCTCTGCTTCCACTCTTCACACACACTAAGAAGACAAGAGCTAATAGAATTAAAAGAATCGACAAAAAGTGTATAGATGATCATTGGTTGATCGGGAGGTTACCTTCTCTAGGTAATCTGCACAAATCATTGTGCAGTTGTAGAAATAATAATTATTATTTGTGGATGAAATAACAAATTATAACAATAACAAATAACAAATTATTTGTGGATGAAAAAGAAGCGGTGAAGATGATTTGTGTATGATGATATAACTACAAATAATAATCAAAATGTTGGGAAACACACAATGTAAAAATTCAACTTTAAAAATCTTTAAAAAGCTTAGTAAGCAAAGGTAAGTTAAACGGTTTCTGCAGCCCGACCGCATAGTATGCATATATGCGTCGCATACCTAACCAATTTTTTTTCAAATGATTGTACATTAACCCGGGTAGTCTCATTCGATTCGGGGATCTAATTTCTATCTGAATTAAACAAACCACCTCCTTACGTTGAACTTTTTTGAGATATCGATTATTTAAATGTTTCTACGTTCAATAATTAGTCTTAGGATCGATTGAATCGGACGACTTGTGCAAATTGAATCGAGTGTTTCATAAACTTCGTTGCATTGATTTCGTAGAAAAGCGGGCGAACGGATTGATTTTATTTTGTCCGATTCTTGGAACGTAAACCAACAACTTTGGGGGAGGGTTAAATTTTGTTCAATTTTGTTTTGTTTTGTTCGATTAAATAGTCTCATTAAAAACATTGTTTTTTGTCAAATGAAAAGAGGAATTGTAAAATATATTAAATCGTTTGCTTCTGATCAATTGCTTTAATGGGGAATTAAAGTGAATAAACGTATTGAAACAATTGAACCCTTTCATGGAAATTAAAACAAACAAAAATATGAAGATCCGTTTCAATTGGTGGATTACGAACAGGTATGAAATCTCCCTGTTCCGAGAATCATTAGGAATTCTCGGAACCTCTTTCTGGATCGGCATTGCTGCTTCCCATTCTACTGAGTAGTGTTCTTATTAAGTGAGAAATGAGGTGTTTTAAATGGAGTATAATATCGCTTTTGCTACGAACAGCATAATTTAAACTTTTAGTTACTTCATTAATGAAAATGTCATGCTGGTCTTCAATCTCGTTTCCATTCTTGGAATTACCCATTAAAAAGTGACGGAATAGCAAGTTCTGCTAAGACCCGTTTTCATCGTTCTTTAGTAAGCGACGTTGATTTGTTCTTATGTCTGATTCCTTGAACAAGCTGTAATGATATTAGTTTCCCAGTTATTATGTGTACGCCTTGTCGGTGTGGTTGCAGTAGAAAACAACATTTTCGAAAAACACACACTTAAGAATACTTAATTTGAATTATCACTTGATTAGACTATATTTACACTTCACATGAAGTCATCTTAATTAATCATAGTAAGCGGTTCATGACCTATTAATGCATCTAGCATCTGCATATTTTGTAATTGCATCCTATTTACTATCAAAAGTACCGAATTTATGTTTCATCACGCCAGATAGATTATGAGCGAAATTAGCCACAAGGGTACTTCACCGGATCACTGTCTCTCATCTCCATTCCTTGAAATTTATGTCTGACCGATTCACTATTCCCTTTGTTCTGTACAAAAGGTAATATCAAAACCACTAAAAAGGTGCAATTTTCGGCATATGGACGCGGCATAGGATTCCACGTATAGATCAGCTGATCAAATTAAACGTAACTTCGCTGCACTTGTCCACATAATATATAAAACAAGTAAGCCTCGAAAAGACTCGATTTCAAAAAGAACTCTTGAAAACAAATTTCTATTACAATAATATTAGTGATGCAACTATACGATGTGATCTTCACATGATACAACGCCATTTTTACTATGTCCAAGCAATTTAAAATTCACACTCGTGAATAGGAATCAGTTCTAACTAAGCCCCAGATGTGATTTTTAACCCTCGTTTCATTAACATTGGTTCAAAGAGGAAGGAAAAATGCTTGGGAGAAAAGCTCGGACAAAATTCCAAAATCCAATATTACAAAAGACAAAAATCCGGGAAAAAAAATCTTTTTTTTTTTTTAAAATGTAATACAAAAGTTATGCGCTTATGGTCAAATAAACTCAAAAAAGTTGCAAGTGTGCTCAAATTGTAGAAAATTCATTTTTTTTATTACTATTATCATTGTTTTATATCAATCTTATTTTTTTGAATTATGAGTGATTCCTATTAGGGTCAATTCTAGGTTTAAAAATTGTGGTTCTAGGCTATGAGAGAATTTCTGCGGATCACCGAACAATCCCAGTCAATTGAGCCAAATTTCGTAAAATTTGGTCCAGTAGTTTCGGCTGAAATCATCAGACGATGGATGAATGGTTTTTTTTTTTATTCGATTTTTGAAATCTACGTATTTTGAAGCTCAAACCATCCATTTTTTGGAGGGCAAGGGGGCTTAAAATTTTGTTTTCTTGGTGGACAGCAAAGATTTATTATTGAAGATAATAAAGCAAAATCCATTCTTTCGCACATGGACCCCACTTGGGGTTTAGTTGACCCCAATCAACGCATAAATGCTGCGGCCGAAAAGCTGGTAAAAAACGACGTTTTTCAAGGTTCTAAGACAGAGAGAAGTGGGGTGACATTTCTTAGTAATTTAGGAAGTTAGATCGACAAGTCTCTGATCCGCGAAAATTCACCCAAAGCAAAAATGTCAATTTCTGAACCTAAAAGTGAGCTCCCGAGGAATCAAGAGTTATTGAAAAAAATATTAATAAATCCTTGTGTTAGAATTGGTAGCGTTTTTATTGTAGCTTTATTTTTTTACAATTTGAGCACAACTGCAGCTTTGTCGTGAGTATTTGAGCGTAAGTGTGTAGTTTTGGAGTGAAATTAAACAATCGTCTCACATGCACAGGTGCTACATGCTATCTATAACGGAAGAAATCATAACCAACCCAAAACTTGTTATTTGTCCGTTTTCAACAACTTATGACTGGGCTAACTTTCTCGACTATAGCGTTTCCCTGTCAAATTAATACTTTTCCCAACCAAATTAATACTTTCCCTACCAAATCGATCTAAAAAAATTAAGGAAATAGAACAACGCAAAGCTTGCAATCCAACGAATAATGAATGAATATATTATTTTATAATACAAATTATTGGCAGAAAAAAATATAGGTAGTTTATCATCTTACTTGAAGTTTATTTGTAGTGTATATAATATAAACATATATTCAGTGAAGGGGTTGCCCAGCCACTGCTGCGAATAGTTTGAGCAAAACTTCTAACACGAAATTTGAACAATCTGTGGGGGACAATGTACCTACGGCTCTTGAAACTGTTTCCCCGAGGGCTTGAGCCTGGGTAGCCCGAGAGGGATATCCTCTAACTGCCGTCTTAATCTTGGCAACAGCGTAATCAGCCGGATTCAACATCGGCGAATAAGGAGGCAAAAATTTAATGTCGTGTGAAAAACGTGTGACCACGTCACGTGCTTCTTTCAGTTTTGTGGTTCGCCGCATTGAGAGACATATGATTGAGTTTTTCACAATATGCAGTCAAAAATTGACAAAATAATTCACTGTTGGTAGTACCGGTAGAAATTATTGAAAAATGAACCACCTGCTCGTTATTGATAGCCAATACCAGAGAACGTTCTACGTTCTTTATCCCCCCAAAAAACACAGACCGTGTAGAAAAGTCGCTCGTTAGTTCTCATTGTTAGTTTAACTGCTGTTTCTCATTTTCTTTTGTTCAATGGGACAAGTATTAATTTGATTGGGAAAAGTATTAATTTGGTTGGGAAAAGTTCACTTTGGTTGGGAAAAGTATTCATTTGGTTGGGAAAAGTATTCATTTGACTGGGAAAAGCTATATCACCATAAGGTTTCTTAACCAAAATTTACTGTTAACACAATATCCAATTCTGCTGCCGGCACCATTAATCCAACTTTTGACGTGACCCCTATCGAGAGCGAGTTGCCCATCCTGTTTTTTTTCGCGAGAAAACCCTGTAAAAAAAATGTTTTGCCAGAAAAAAAAACATGATCCTCTCACCAACCAGAATCCGGCTCGCCATCATTAGAAGGAGGTCGAATTACGGGCCCCCGCCCCCTACTCTTCCGTCGGCAATGTTTTCCGCGATTTTTTTTTCCTCTTCCCTTCAAGCCTTCTCTTGCACGCGAAGAAAAAAGAAAAAAAAAGTTATAATTAACTTAGTACAACACAAAAGCTTTCTTAATTCGTTTTTTTAAGGGGGAGCGAACATTAGTCACGTTTTCATCCCAGAAATCCTCGTTTTTTCTGGGGGCCCATTGTCGTGAAATAATTATATGATCTTCCCACTCCTTTTGCCGGCGCGCTGAAGAACATTACTTGACAAGCTCATCTCTAAGGTGCCTTGGCCTCCTTTTCGGTGGTATTATCCGTTTAGTGTCAAGTTTCGGGACATTAAACCCAAGAAACCCGTTCTTTCTTCCATTCTTGAAACAAATCATGAAAGAATAGGAGTGCGCATAACTTATTTTCTTTCCAGTTGTAACGAAGTCTTTCTTCTGCCGATTTGATTGTCGGTTGAAGTGACAGAACTTTGACGTCTGTATGGTAGGGTAATGTTAATGTAGGTGTGCCTCAGAAACAGTACACAGAAAGGACGAACTAGTTACATCCATTAACCTGTTTGATTCCTCGAAACGCTACCTACTAGATTTCAGAGCTCTAAACTTATCGAATGTGTAAATGCAATAACTTCTTTCTTTACCCTTAAGAAGTCGTCAAAGACAGCCAGGCAGCACTAAAGGCCATTTCTGCCTTCTCAACAACATCAAAGCTGACCTGGAGTTGCCTCACCTCACTCAAGGCTGCAGCCCACGGCAACAAATTAACGTTGCTTTGGGTACCAGGTCATGAAGGCATAGAAGGCAACGAAGAAGCTGATCGACTAGCTAAAAAGGGATCAGAGTCCAGCCCAATTGGACCCGAACCGCAACTAGGGGTTACCAAGAGTTATATAACCCAACAGGTCCAGAAATGGGAGGAGAAGACTCGAACAACATATTGGCAAGACACTCCTAAGCAGAGACAAGCCAAGCGGTTTCCCACAATCTCAAAGGAACGCGCACATTCCCTATTGTCACTGAGGCGTACAGACCTTCGCAAACTTGTGGGACTCCTCACTGGCCACTGTCCTCTAAGGTACCACCTTAACAAAATGGGTTAGGCCAGGACAATAGAATGCCGACTCTGTTGCGAAGAATAGGAGACAGCTGTACACGTACTTACTCTGCGACTGTCCTGCTGTCGCATCGATAAGATTCCGGCATTTCGGAAAGGGTATCCTAACACCCGCCGATATTGCCAAGGAAACGCCTGAAAACCTCCTTCACTTTGTGAATGAAGAGGCCATTAAAAAGATTCTTAAATAAAACTGGGAAAGTGTCACAATAGATCCTAGCGGTCTCAGTGACCAGGGGTTCCTCCCGTCCCTTAAAAAAAAAAAAAAAAAAAAAAAGTCGAAGATGATAGATGATTTTAACGATGGATTCCACAAATAGCAAACACATGGCCAATTGAACCCCATTACCCAAATACCTCTTAAGTGACAAAATGCCCAAAATCGTTTTTGGTATCGTTGGATACCTTGCCGAGTAGAATCGATTTCTCTGGGTATTAGTTTTATAATCTCCCTCCATTAGTTATACAAATTAACTAATTCCTAATATACTAAGCGACATTCACCAGAAAAGGGATTTTGAATTTCGCAATTTCCTACTAAGCCACACACCATGAGAAAAGTTATACATTTATCAAACAAACGTCAGATGAATAGGTGGTCAGTATGGATTCAGGTATCCCTTTCCCCGTAACAGCTGCGAGCGCCCTATTCCACGTTTTCTTAATAGGTATTTGCGTATCTTTTGTTGAAACAGCTTAATGAATATTCGCAGTTTAATGACAAGCTAGAGTTATTTTTATTTTCTTGACTGCTTTCTCGTTTGGGTCAGTGTTTTCCTGTTTTCTTTTCACCCGAAATATTTATTCGAGTTATATAATGGAACGATGATAAGCACAACCACCTTGTTTGCCTTTTACGTCACTAGCTTTTAGCATTTTTTGGTTTCGCAAAAATATATTAAGCGACAAAACTGATAGATGGGCAGGTTTTTGGGATTTTTTGTTTGTTTCAACGCCATCAGTATAACAAAGTTTACGTTACTACGAAGTGACGATAAAATCTGCCGAAAACAACGTTCTCCAGACGTTTAGGCTAGGAAAGGTGTTTTCAAGAAAGAAGTCTTTCAGACGTCTAGCATTCAATTACAAGGTGTGGGAACTCAGTGCTTAGCTGAAGGATCCTCGCGGCTAATTTTGTTCCTACGCTATCTCTGTCCTTGTTCTACCATCCGAAATACGAATCGGGCTGTTTTTTAAGGAGTCTAGCATGCGAATACAAGATATGTAGGCGCGACGTGCGAAAATTAGACATGGAGGGTTATTCTAATACAGAAATATTAGACTAGATTATAGATTATTATATTATTAGATTAGATTTTTTTCACTTTCATAATCAGATTGGAAGATTCAGAGGAAAGTAAAACCCACCAACGGTCGTTGAAATTTGACTTTGTGGTCAACGGGAGAATGGTGGATGACAGACCTCGTCCGCAATTCTACGTGTTGCTTCGAAGAGGTAGCGCAATGCGGAGAGCTAGCATTTAGTTTCGACTAGTGCCGGAGGGCTGCAGTAACGCACATGGCCTCATAACTAACGGAGATCGTTCGGACAAATAGAGAGAGGGAGGTGAATGTTGGGAAAATCGAAGGTCCGTCCCGCCTAACTGACTTTTTCATTTTCCAGTTAGGAAATACTTTCCGTCTCAAATGTTTTGAAAAATGGATGATGTCAATCGGCTGAAAATGAAATTTTAATTCCAAAACCCTTAACATCTGTTAATATACGTTTCAAAGATTCATAGATGGGAAAAGAATGGCCTCACGCGGCTGAAAGGAATGTTAACACGCTAGCTGTTAACATCGCGTGATAGAGGAAAGAATTCTGAACGGTTGGAATCCTAATACTACATCTTCATTATTATTTCCAAAGTTGACCATTTTCGCATGAATATACCTATACATCGAAATTCTATCTACTGACTTTGTGACAGCATATAAACACTATATGTGGTGTATCTAATTGGGTATATTTGTTTGCTCTGTCGTCTGATGTATGGTTTCTAGGGAAATTTGGAAAAAAGTAAACAAAAATTTTACATTTAATGTAATGTACAAACATTCGCCTTTTATCGATGTAAAGCTGAATTATCTTGAAAACCGTTCTAGATATCGAAAATTGTCATTGAGGAAAAGTTGTAGCTCTTGAAATTTCCATTCAGTTGAACTCCTTCCATTTTTCATAGCTCCAACCGTTTATGAGCTATGAGCAAAACAAAGTCTGCCCATTTACGGGTATGGGTAAGAAGGTAGCAGTGGCAAAAAGAGTTTCATAGTCAGTACCGCTCTAATTTTACCCATGAGGTACAACACCAGTTTGACCCGTAAAACTTGTACTTAGCTAATCGCGAAGGTTTATTGGAACAGCAAGGGGTCACGGAGTGGGTGTAAAAAGAAAATATTCAGCATCTTAAGAAAGAGGTCGTCACGCCGCTCCGGGAGAGGGGGAGGGGGACCCTTCCGTTTTAAAGATGAAAAGTAAAAGTAAAAGTGAAAAATCACGTTTAGGTCATAAAAATCGAAAAAATCGTCAAAATATCATACTGCTAAAGCTTCCAAAACCGTTCATTTTTGGAGGAACTGACCTGGCAGGCCTTTTTTATTTGCTAATGGAAGCAACTACTAGTATGAACAAAATCGGTCGGTACATTTCGAGTCTGTCTGGGTATGGAATGAGCCATAAATAATTGTCGACAGAGAATGGAATGGAAAAGAGAATATTGGAGCGAGTTAAATATTGACGGATATTAAAATTTATTTATCATTGATAATGATGATGGACAGTCTAAGCCGTTGATGAGAAGTTTGGAGAAATGACACATCGTCCACAACTGTCCCGTCCTCGAAAGGAACCGCCCGAAACTCCAAGACCAACCCGGATAAATCCATGTTCTTCGAAGATGTGCCCAGTTTGTATGCCAGGTGCTGGTAAAGTCGACGTGAACTTTCTCTACCTGACCCTTACAGACTCTCTAGTATGAGACCTCACAACAGAGCCATATTCAAGGATCGGCAACACAAGCGATTTGTACAACAGGGCCAAAACATCAGCATTTGAAAAGTCTCGGGTATTTCGTGTTACAAAACCTAACGGTGAAAGAAAACTGGAAGTAATCATATCTATATGTCCAGAAAATTTCTGATAGGAATCGAGTGCAACGCCAAGGTCATGAGTGACAGCAAAGTTGAAAACGACGAAACGTGATAATGAAATTGAGTGCAACCTCTCAGAGGACGATAGTGCAATCCACATCTGAATAACTAACCACTAAGTATTCATCGGTAGTCTCTTGGAAAGATTATAATGAGACTAATAACTTAAAGTTACTCTTACTTCTGTTTTATTTTCGTTATTTTAATTCACGAATGTTTTAAATTTGAAAACTACGTGCCTTCATTAGGTTGAAATCTTTATTTACTCGTTGAAATAAAAATTATGGTTACACTTTTTTTTACAGTATACCACTTTTAATTTTTTCATTAGTCGTCTGTTTAATAAAATTCAACTATGGAAAATCCCACTAGTCCACACTGTGGACTGAACAAACCCCACAACTTGGTGAAAATCAATCAAAACTCCACCTGTCCTACCTTCAACAAGGCATTTCAAAAATATTACAGCCATAAAATTTAAATCGCTACTGTCACATAGCTTATAATAAAGAGCTCATAAATAACGAGATAAAATAATAAAATTTAAAAAAAAATCTATTTTTTATTTTTATTTTTATTTTTATTTTTTATTACACGGGCAGAAGCCCAATATAAGAAGGAATAATACAAAATTTGACAAGGGAGCCAAAATCAATAACGGAAACAGAAAATGAAAACTAGAATTCACGCCATAACTGGGAACGCACTGCACACACTTAGTGACTCTTCCGGGACCACTAGACCAAGGCACGACCGAATTCCATCGGTAAGTAACACCAGAAAACAGTTTCCCGTTTTCAATACCCAAAATTCAGTACTGAGGGACTTGTGGGGTTCTGCTTGGGACCTCCTCACATCTAAGTTATGTTCGTTCCTCCTGCTGAGGTTACAGTAAGACGAAGCCCTCTGCCGAGTCAGCACCATAGGCTATATAAGGAGCCTGCGAGCTCCGGATTAGACAGTCTTGACTTTACCATCATCTGTATCACAGCAGACGTGCTCCTTGTCGGAAAATATACCTAACCTTTTTTAAAAAGTCTTTCTTGGATCCACCGAACCTATCTTCTATCTATCAATCTGTGTCCTTTGGTTGTACACTGTGCTTTTGTACATAAATATAAACAGATCATCAGGACATCTTCAGGGGATACAAACCGAAGGCGTGAAAATTGGAGGTCCGACCCGTTTAACCGTCGGGGAAACACCGTCGGAAACGCGGCACCCGTCATGAATTTTGATTGTTGAGGCCCCAACCTAATCAGCTTTGGCAAAGCGAACCGAAAAGGGAGGGGAAGCTAATAAATTGAATAAAGTCAGGAAATCTGCTTCCCGTTGTTTGAGTTGTTGATTATAATTCGACTTGGCCTTCTGCCCTTTGGACTAGCCCGTCAATCGGGTTGTTACTGATGAACCGGGTACGGCGCGAAGGGGGAGCTCGTTCGTAAGAGCCGTAACGAAGGTCGTATTCTGCCAGCGAGAAATCCGCGCCTTTTTTTATTCTCTCTTCCGGGACGAATAAATCAGGTCGTTGGAAAAGAGAATAGCTGTCATTGGGTTTACGGGGCGCTTGGAATCATCTGGAAAGAGCGATTTGGCTATAACGCTTCTCCGAGCTGGAATTTCCAAATTAGGTCCCACCGTTAACGTAAGGTTACCCACAGCCCTGATTGTGGCAGGGCAGTCCCGATTTATTAGGTTGAAGGTCCTGATTATTTTTGGCAGGTTAGGCTGTCGATAGACCTGCTCCATTGCCGCCCTGAGCTCCATTGTTCACAAAATATTTTCATCTTCGTATGTGCAAACGAAAACTCTATCAAACATCAAGATAATAGCTCTCATTTGGTTTACAGTGAACTCAGAATTACCTGGACAGAGCAATTGGGCTATAACGCTTATCCTAGCTGAATTTCCATAAATTAAATCGCTTTCCTCTTCGACGTAACGTGATCACTATCCTGCTTTTGGCAGGGCAGTCCTGATTTATTACGTTGAAGTTCCTGATTTTTTTGGCAGGTTTGCCTGTAAATGCTTCCTAATTTGGTCCATTGCTCCCAAAATACTTTCATCTCCGCACGCGCGAACGTAAATTCCATCATGCATCAAGATATACATTTCGCGCAACACTTCTAAAGATCTGGAAACGCTATGGCTATAACGCTTCACCGAGCTGAAATTTCCATAAAGCTTTAGTTTTGCCCCTGGTTTAGTATGCAGCCACAGTTTGGTCACCTTTATACGCTGTTCATAAATATAGTCTGGAGCCAGTCCAAAGGAGTTTCCTGCGATATGTTGCCTTCAAAATGGGGATCCCCTTGGATAACATTGATTATGATCTGCTTTTGGAGAGATATCGTCCGGAGACCCTCGAGCGAAGACGGAGCTCCGCGGACCTCGCGCCCCTGTACAAAATACTGAACAATATCTGGACTGCCCCCACACTGCTCTCGAGGGTACATCTGGCCGCCTCCCGTTCTTCCACTCGATCTTTTCACCTGTTTTCGTCCCGTTCTCAGACACAAACCGCGACCGTCATCGTCCCTTTCACCGAATGCCCCGCAGTGCAAATCTATTTCTGGCCGTGAACCCTCATTTCGATTTTTTGCCACCCTCTTATCAACTCTGCAGTCCCTCATTTCGTCTTTCCCCATATCTTTCATTTAAATGTTATTTCACCCCCACCCCGACTTACCAACATATTTATATCTAGTATTTGGACATTATCCAAATTGTAAATTACTGTACTGAATTTAAAATGGGCTTGCCCGAATAATTATAAATAAATAAATTACGTCAGACCGTTAACTCAATCTCCTCACCATTCGATGTAGGTCATATTGGTCAGAAGGGTTAGGCTGCAGATGGTTTCTTAAGACCTCCTTTGCTGACTAAATCGTAGCCTAATCTGCGCAGGCGCGAACGCAAACTCTGTCAGACAACAGGATAATAACTGTCATCTACGTTTACAGGGTGCTCCGGGAGATCTGGGAAGAGCCATTCAGCCATTTCGCTCATCTGACCTGAAATTTCCATAATTCATGTCGCACCGTTAGCTCAAACACTTCAATCCTTTAATTAAGGCTTTAGACAGGCTGTCCTGATTCATTATACTGTAGGTCCTGTTTTGTTTGGGGCTGTTGAGGTTGGCGCAGTAGACGGTCCTATGAGCTACACTGCTCATAAAATGATACTTCAATCTGTACATCCCCGAACGTTAACTCCATCAAATGTCAAGATAATAGCCCCTGATTTATTAGTAGAGACAACTTAAATGTAGGTCATATTTTTTTGGCGGCATGGACTGTCTAAATCCGCACATGCTTCATCGTAAACTTTAATAGCAGCTGTCATTTGGTTTGTGGAAGGGATTCGAATGATTTGGAAAGAGCAATCTGGCTATTACTCTTCTCCCAACTGAAATTTTGATAAATTTCCTCGAAACGGCCATTAAAATATATAAAAAACGAAGAACTAATAAAAAAAGCTGGGGAGGACGCCCAATCTCTTCACCCCTGGAGCTAAAGTGAGCCGATGTCTTGCTTTTGGCAGGGTAGTTCCAAATCACATTTAATTTCGTAGATATAGGTACCTATGTGCACATCGTTGGTTGTGGAATATGGAGAAATACCGCCTTCTAGTGTGTGGGGTGTCCTCGTGACTGTTTTTGAATCACCAAATTCCTATAACAAGCTGAATTTCTACAGTTCCTCTATTTTTGTAATTTGTGAGACTTAAATTAGGTGACATAATGCAACGGAATCACGGTTCCAGTATATTGCACCATTTAGATACTACGATATCAGCATAAGTTACGTATTAATGTACTAGTAAAGTGGTTGCGTCAACAAAGTTGTATTTATGACGATGCCATGCTGCCAACTTTGGGACACTTTGAAGTCCGATACAACGTATGGAAACACATTGATCAGTTGTAGGCATCCATGTGTCTAAGTGCTTTCCGAATCGAACCACTTAAATATCGGTTAATGGTACTCTCTTTAAGGCATCTAGAATACAATTACAAGGTACGCAGGTGCGAGACTCCGAATTCTGGTAATTTACCACAGGCTACGTGTAATAAACATAAAGTCAGTGATTTATGGGAAAGGTTTATCTGATACAGAAACAATTTTAGGTACTATGTGTGACCAATCATTTTCGCTGTTTTTTCATTGATTTAACATTTTTATTTGTCTATTATTTATATTTATATTTATCTTTATCAAATCTCATACAATTTTGTGCTCATTTATCAAATACTTATATTTCTCATTTATTTTTTATGAGGAATAGAAATTGTTTTAGGTGAATAAAGTGGTTGTTTATTTCTTTATTATTCGACAAAGTAGAACACATTACTTCGACGACACCATCTGTTCGAAAACAAACAAGCTATACAGGGCTGCAGGGGATCGTCAAATGGCTTTTGTGCCGGGACTCTGGCTTACAGTAAAACGGAAAGGTTTGGAACGCCGCTACCCACGGTGACGCTAAACGGGTCCAATAATTCCATTCGAACGGCCCATCAATAGCCCGATAGAAACCACGAGGAAACCACCAGCCGGAAACCACGGAACGAAATAAAGACGGAAGCTATATAATTCAAAAAAAAGAGGGAGAAAGAGGGGGAAACGGACGAAAAAAAAGGGCAGGAAGCTGAGAGTGTTTTACCGCAAAGACAACTCAATATATAGCTGTAAGGAAAAACGTTAAATAAAAAGGAGGCCCCTGGAACCCTGACAGGATTCTCCAGAGAGTAATGGCTGCAGGGAAGATGGAGGTTGGGAGGCATCTGCCAAAGGCGTCCTTAGATTAAAAAGAGATTTAAAGGTGGTTTAGAGAGAAGGATTTGTTGGTGTGTAAGGGAGGAGAAATGAAGCGGGTCAGTTAGGGGGCTTGACGGGTTTTTTCAGAGTCGTCCTCTACCGTTTCTCGACTTTTGGACGGCTGTAGCTCAAACTAAACAAACCTCTTGGTTTCGAATTACTTCACGAAATGTATAACCATCATCCCACATTCCTCTACAAGTTAGCATACACTTATACACATTCATTTTAGTAAATCTTGGAAGAGCCTCGGTCCACCCTTTGTCCAGGGATTTCATGGCTTCAACGTAGTAATTCATTGGCAGAAAACCCGTTCCCTTCATAGTGTCAATTCATACCAGTTTGTTGAATTAGTCCTGGTTAGTTTATTCAACATGTTTTAACTATTAGCAACACTGACGATAATCTAGCAGGTTCAATCTACCAACCCCCTTGCACTGCTCAACGTCTTGGATCACTTCACGAGTGAATGTTACCTTTCCATGCTGACCAACCTCTGGAAAGTTCGCGAGGAATGAATTCGCGAACACGACGCTGCCAGTGCTATTGGCCAACTGCCAGTTGATGTCCGAAAATGCGGCAAAAAGAATGATAACGTATTATTCGAAAAATAATGAACTCATGTCTTAGAATTGACAGCGTTTTTTGGTTGTCGTCGTGACTGGGAACACTGCTCGTTTCAGTATAAAGACCTACATCAAACCACCTACAGGGGATACTACAGTTGCCACCCTAACAATACGAAAAACGCTATTCCCAGATCCTTTCGATCTGGGGTCATATGGTGTGCAGCAAACAGGAAGACATTTAGGAGTATCTGGGGAAACTAACGTTATGTGCATTCGATGGAATGGAGGTACTCACAGAATCTGTTGAATAAAACGAATTATTGTGTTGCACTGGCGGGGTGTTGTGATTGAATTGGTATTGTGCTCGACCACGACAGAAACGAAGCAAGAAAACAATGATAATTTTGGTCGATCAAGAGGACTGGTGTTTTTTCCCCTGTAATTTAATTCTTGGCATCATCTCCGAAGAATAAAGAAATTAAGGAAACGTTCTAAATTCATCCGTTTAGTTTTGAATCATCTAGTACATCTTTTTCAACTGTGCGACAACTCATTGATCGCTTATTACAAGCGATCCGTGAAAACGTCTGACATCGTGAGACACATGCAGGACGTGAACTTCATGAAGTTAGTGTTTATTGAAAAATCCCAATTCATAAATACATTGGTGAATGGATTCCAAAGAACTAATTCTTGAGCGTCGTTGGATTCGACGTTGCTTACGATATAGTCATCAGTAATTGTGGTAATATAAAATTATCACTTGTTTGACAAAAAAAAAAAAAAAAAAAAAAAAAAAAAAAAAAAACAAAAAAAAAAAAAAAAAAAAAAAAACAAAAAAAAAAAAAAATAATAATAATAATAGTAGACACGTATGAGTTTTGCTTCGCTAGAACGTGGTGAAATTTGCTGAGAATTCATCAAAACAATTATTGTTTTATTAAATGGTTCAATTTATTGAAATTCGGTGGTGGTTCCTAATTACTATATGCCATCATGATAAGACGGGATGAAATTGATCAGTGAAGGAGATCTGCTACCAGATGTGTTCAAAATCAACAAAAATAGATAGAGGAACATAATACATGTATGGAACATGTATGTTCCAGAATTACTAATAGGTACTATACATTTATCGTTGCCATACTCGTGACAACCAATAATTTGATTCATAATTATAACGTTTATTATAGATTTATATGTTATTGTTATACTATACATTTTTATTTATTAAGGCGAGACCCAACGAGTTTTTTCAATACTGAAGCTTGTTGAAGCGTTGTTGTCAATGGTTGTTAAATAAAATTTGGAGGTTATACAGGCATTTATGTGTGTCTCAAGTCTTCCTTCGCGGAAAGCTAGTTTTTCTAATAATCAGATAGAGGAAAAATACTGTTCCCAGTAATGTAGCACACTTATCAGATTTTTTTGCCATTTTAAAAGAGATGAAACTATGACAATCAAAAGGCTATACATTACATGAAATCCATCACATTATATGACTCAATATTCACATGACGTACAAGAGAAGGGTAGGTGAGCGCTTTCATCATTATTATACCAACTGATCACACGATATTTGGATATGACAGTTTATCTAATTAATTCTCACTTGTAAGTGCCTGCTTTTAGTCAATATAATCAGATTCCGATGTATCATCGCGTTTGGACGTAACCACTTGTGTATCGTGAAGGTGTCATCTTCAATATTATAATCTAATAATTGGATATTGTAATATATCTTGTATTTAATGTTTGTATACTAGGCGCTTAATGATCACAGATATGGTCTACGTATAAATTTTGTAGGTTATCCAATTAAGAAACAATAAACCTTTGTGCACTAACTTTCACAATTCTTATATATACGAATCCATTTGTATGTTCAGGGAATTCTCGGACCAATGAAGAAATTTTCTTATTAGCTGTTCATTCATCTGAAAAATTCTTGTAAGGGGTCAAGAACTAACATAATATTGAGCTCGAGCCCAAGTGGTAGGAATGCTAGAGGGCAAACTCATAAAGACATTCTTCCAGTGAATCAAGAATTTCCGAACAAAACGGAATTATTATCCCTTTTGAATTATTTTTAAACTCCACGCGGGATACATCAATAAATTCCCAGAAAAGCGTTGGAGCACCGAACTAAGAAATAAATTGTGGAAATGGAATATATTCATGAATTGATCATTCATTTCATGCTTGGGCATATCTTTACCGTTAGCAATTGAGGCAGTTCCAGTCACTAGTTTTATTGAAGTTTTACAAAGAAAAGTGCAGTTTTTAGAATTTCTGAGTCAAATCCTACCCTTTTCCAAACTAATTAAACATTTATTTTATTTATTTTTTTTTAAATTTAAACTCTATTGTACATGGTACATTACAGTTCATTGAATCAATAATATTAATTAATGTATATTTAAATATTATTTAAATATACATATGACGTGGAACATGTAAAGTGGACTCCACGCAATGGTGAGCCACAAAGTAATTAATTATTTTACATATATGAAAATTAAATTATAAGTTATAAACATTTCTTGAACCAAATTTAACTTCGTTCAAATCAAACTACACCTTTCCAGAAAAAATTAAAACTTGATATATCTAAATATAATGAAATTGAATAGTGAACTTCACTGATAACTGTTCCCTCAACAATGAATGATTTTTATTTGTTTATTTTGATAGTTTAAAGTTCAATATTTTCCTTTTCGCGGCCCTTTAGGTGAAGTAAGGAACATAACTTTGTTTTCCATCGTCTGCAGTTGCATACATGTTATTACAAATATCTTTAAGCATAATAATTAATTATTTAAATGACTTAAAACAATGGCAGTGATTGGGAATGGGACACCATTCTCTTTCTGATGGGAATCTAGAGGAGCCTGCTGGACTTGTTATGGATGGATGCCGATTGATAGCTAGAGACATTAACACTCCGACAGATCGACAACAGTTCAATTAGAATAAAGTTACATACTGGTTAACTCCGTAAAATATTTGTATATCATAACTAATGATTTGAATTAATTTTTCTATTTACTTAAACCATGAATCATGCAACAAACTGTAAGAAACAGTAAAAAATTTCAAACAGGGGTTTGAAATTCAAGTCAATATTATCGTTAAGTGATGGAAGTTTCAATTTGAAATATAAAACATTTGATTTGATTTGATTCAATTCGGGTTTGGGAAACGTAAAGTTGGACTTGAAAATGAAGTATTTGGTGTTTTACAATCTGCATTACGAGTATGATAAGCCGATATTTATATAATTGCGCATAAATACTTACAGAAAAACGTGGGATTCGTTGTTGAAAGTTTTACTCACAATTTTCCTCAATCCAAATTTGATATTACATGCTGCACTCACCTGAAACAGACGATGTCAAATATTTAGTACATATTCAATAACTAGAAAATGTTCGTTAGTAGTGAATAAGAAAGAGCTTCGTATGTCACTGGATTGAATTTCAGTGGAAAAAATTGCCCCCCACTGCCTTCTATAGGTTGGAAACATTCATCAAGAAGGCTGTGGAATGTGACGCCAGGGGGGACTGGATCGTAAGAGCAGTAGGCTAAAGAGGGAAATCTATTGTGAATTTTAAAAGGAAACTTTCTCCCACTACCTCCCATAAGGTTCCTTACACTGATTTAGAAGGCATTGAAATGTGACGTTAGACATGGAGTGTAGAAAAGGTGGTCAGTAAGGAATGGTGTTGCTATCTGACCAACGGCACCGATGCCCTTTAATATTTTGTGATATCTATTTCCGGCCTGATTCCGTTTAAATTCGAAGGTTAATCGGGAGTATGTGTTAATGAACTAACTATTAACTATTGTTGCTATTGGATGAGTAACTATCAATTGAAACTACTCCAAAACCACTCGCGTTTTTACGAAATTCAGCTCCAAAATCCATGGGGCAATAACCAAGGGAACTCTATAGCTCACCCAAATTGGAAGATGTTATAATACTACTCCCACTTCAAACTTCAAGATCATTAGTCGTTTTGAAAATAATTATCCTCATAATTTACTTAGACATTATAAGTGATAATGTCTAAAAGGAATCGTTTAGATAGCACGACCCAGTAATTTGGAAAAGGAACCTAAAGTCTGGAACGTTTGACCGTTTTCGGCAAGTTACCCCTTTCCCCTTTCAAGAAATAAACGAAAGACGAAATTGGTCGTTGTTATCGATTTCCTCTGTGATATACCGCCGGTGAAATCAAACAAACAACGTCAACGGAACTAGACGAGAC
This sequence comes from Creontiades dilutus, assembly GCA_031894815.1. NCBI lineage: Eukaryota > Metazoa > Arthropoda > Insecta > Hemiptera > Miridae > Creontiades > Creontiades dilutus. Next base: position 331,525 of record JAVIWC010004352.1, read on the forward strand.
TTGAAAGAAGCCAATAATGAACGGCTTGAGATGGAAACCCCCGTTTCTCCCCTTTTCCCCTTCCTCTGGGCGTTTTAATTGGTTGAAAGTTGGTGCGGACCCCTTCGCCGAATCCGAGTGACAAAATTACTTTCTTCATCTGCCCCCCGAAGAGGCCTCCAGTCGCTTAAGTAACTTCTGATGACTCCCTCGGGACCCGGCGTTAAAAGCTGAGACTCGTCTTCCCTTGCAAAGTGCGACTTAAAGGGAGGAGAAGGGAACGAAAAAAGAAAAAAAAAATAACTCGGAGAAAAAAAGAAGCGAGGAGCGGAAGGGGTTTTCGTCTGAGAAAAGAATCTGAGGTGGAATTAGCTGTTCGCTAAGGTCGTTATCATGACTGGGAAGGGAACGGAAAAAGGGAGTTCCCCTTTCTTATAAACGTGTCTTTGCACGGCTCGTTAAGTCGTTTTGGTAGCTTCGGTGGAAGGAGGTCGGAGGGTTGACAGAGCCTCGGTCATTGTATTGAGCGTAGGTAAATAATAATGACGTAATGTGTTTACGGGGGGATTTCGAAATATTAAAGATGTCGAGATACTGGTCGTACCGGAGGATGATTATATCGTGCCTTTTATCGCTTCGGACGGTATTTGTTGTGGTGTATTATTTTGAGCGGTCAGATGCTGGAGATTTTACGAACCTGGACGTAATAAGAAGTCATGTAAGGGATTCTCTTGCAGTGCAAGGTCGTCAAATTCCAAAGCTGCTATGATGGGCGATATCACGGGCGAAGCTCTCACCCAACTCCGCTCGTCGATTATAACAAGAGAAGCAGAACCAAGATTGGTTCTAAAAGCATCGTATAGTTGAAAAATTAATCTCTAATGGATTTAGGTCAAATAGTGAATTATTAAATTTTTGGATGCGTAATTGGATGCAAAACTCGCCTGGAATAAACACCTAAGGCACAAAGCAAATACTTAGTTCTAAAAGAGGTTCTTATATGTGGCAAGCGCTCATGTGGAGATCTTTGGGGACTAGAACTGCGGATGGCCCTGTGGATATACACCGCTATGAGACACATAATAGAGTACTGTTTCGTTGTACTACGGGATGTGGCTTGTCAGGATTTTGACGAAATGATCACCAGTAGAAAGTGACTGGCCTGTCCAGAAACTGTAGCAATGCATGATACATCCACTGAACTGTGGAAGTTCTACTGAGCTTGCCCCCGGTGGATATCTCTGGATATCTCCAAAGAAAGAGAGGCCATTTTGGCTAACAACTCCCCACCAGGGCCACACTAATACATTGTTATTCATGCATGTACGACTGCTCATAATGGTGGCCGATATCATGCATAAAACTGTCACCCAAATCCACCTCTGCATGTCAATCATAACAAGAGAGGAAGAACATATGCTGCTACAATGACATCATCTGGTTGACAGACGGATCTTAAAGTGGGAACGGGTAAGGAATGTGTGCGGCTAAACCCAAGTGGAATGTATCTGTGGAATGAATCATTAGGGGACCATTCGTCGTGGTAGTCTCAGATCTGGCTCAGTCAGCTCTGAAAATTGTGCAGGATTGAAGTGGCATTGAGTTGTCCTCTCTGAACCCTTCTCTTTAATGCCTGGGTGCCCTTTCCGCGTTTGGTTAAATATCGGGGTGTGAATCTGGATACAAAACTCACCTGGAATGAACACAAAGGATACATTCCTCCTAAGGCAGATTGCAAATGGATATAAAAAAGGCTCTTATATGTGGCAAACGCACATGTGGGGATCTTTGGGGAATTCAGCTGCGGATGGTCTTGTGGATGTACACCGCTATTGTGTGAGACCTGTAATAACTTACTGTTTCGTTGTATGGTGAGACGAGGATAGTCAGGAGGTCGACACTATAACCATTATCTAGCGGCTGACCGGTCTAATCAATACAGCTGTGCATGGTACAACCATTAAACGATCGAAATCCTATTGGGTTTGCCCCAAGTGAATATCTTCAGAAAAGGCAAGCCCGCGCTGGCGAACAACTCTCCACCAAGGTCACACCAATATTTTGTTGATATCATGCCCAAAACTGCCACTCAACCCCAAATGAGACCCCTGAAATGGAAGTAGAAACTGGTGCAGGAATGTGTGTGGCTTCACTGAGGGAATACATTCGGTTTTTTTAAGAAAGGTTATGTCGCGTAAAAACACGGAATATGATTAGTTTTATTTGCGAACAAGTGAAGCATCGATTCAGTTATCTATTCTTGGATTTCTACGAGGTGCTGATTTACAGCGTATCACGCCATTGCAGATATTCCGAAATCTACATTTGCTAGATTTCAGTAAGATTTCTTCGTGATCCGAGCCGTACCACTGGTCGTACAGTTCAGTTCTGGTTGTCCGGTGATTCCCGTAGAAAGACTATCTATACAGAATTCTGTGTATCTAATGCAGAAGTATTAAACCTGAGTGTAAAAATTTGCAGAGTTTTTATTTAATATTATTTTTTTACCTTCCACGTGGAACACCCCATGTATTAATCATTACAAGTAGGTTAGGGCAAGTTTTAAGGGTGATTCTCATTCTACTGGACAATCGAGATTTTGATTCCGACTAAAAAATTTTGTTTCCCTAAAGTCATGTTCTTTCTATTATACAATCTAGATGTTACTCTAATGGTATAGTGATGTGCAAGCACGCATGATTTTCGTTTGTTTCCTCAAAATTCAGGTTTTAAAATTTTATAGGACACGACAATGTTGTATTTATCCAGGACAATGAGCTTTGTCAACCAAATAATGATAGAATTATGTAAACGATGTGTAGGTAAGGTTGAATGAGACCGATATTTAAACCAAAAACGTTTTAATTCCAGTTGAAGCAAAATGATTTATTCAGTTAGTTACTACCACCCAATATTAAAAGTATCAAAAAATCACGGTTCACTGAAGTGCAGGTGGGCCGGCATCTGATTTCAGTTTTTCCTGACTTTGTGATAGAACAAGTATAACATTTTATTATTGGTATTTATTTAGTATCAAATACCAAATTTGAAAAAAAAAATGTTTCAAACAGCCATGACAGCTTTTGTGGTAGCCACAACAATGAAGTTAAAAATCGCCACGAAAATGAAAAATCAACATTAATTTTCTGCAATTAGGAGTCTAATTTATTTATTTATTTATTAGAAAAAACGGGACGAACCCAATTACAATTAGTAAGCAGTTAAGGAAAAAGAAAATAATCAGTAGGTACAGAAACACAACAAAAAGCTAAACAGGGCGGTGCAGAGGCTCGGAACTGAGATGGCGAGACAAAGCAGTCGTTATAGATGAGAGAGGTTCTAATGAACACTTATAGAAATTAAAACTTTCATTAATTGGAGTTTTTACACCTCTATCCCAAAATGAATGCTAACAAAATCAATAAATGATTAAGAGTGATTATCGAACCCAGAACAATGAGAAGTATGAAACGTACGGCTAACTTCATTTTTGAGCCCTAACTGTATAGAAATGGCGGAAGCATGGTGTTTCCTCAAATGGCAGGGTTACCAACGCTGAAAAAACTTTGAATTGCCAAGAAATGCCCTCATTTGAGAGAGCTACGACGATTTCCTTCAAACCCATGACAATGAGACAGGAGGTTTGGAACAAACTTGAAGCACTTGATTCGTACACACTATCTAAAAGTTAGTCCCACTTGTACGCGCACTAACATCCAGTAACTAATTCTAAAAAATACTGGTTAGAACATTTCCGGTAAGACGTAATTTGAGCGGATAAAATTCGGGATTAAGTTCAAATTCCGACTCACGGACAGACCATGACAATGAGATTAGAGGTACATTTCGATCAATTACCGGCATGTAAAATGGAGAGTAGCCGAACTTTATGACAGCCATGAGCAGGCCTAGATACCACATAAAATCTACAGAAATAATTTTTGGAGAAAGTTGAACAGAAAATTATTTATCGGTGAAGGACAGCGATTGTTCCGTAAAATAGGAATCACCCTTAAGGTTAGTGATCTACCTACAGATTGCTGGGTCAGCTCTCACGAACTTTTAATTACCTCACATCTTCCTTCAGAATCCTTTTCCAGTCAATGCCAGTCAGCTAAACAGAGTAGGCTACGACCTCACACGTAGCTGTACGTTGTATTCATGCAATCCATCAATTGAGTAAACGTTGCAACGCATTTCAATTTGAGCTCGTTCTCCCTTCTCCCGAAGTCGATAAGCCGCCCTTATAAAACCTGCCTTGACAACCTAACCCGAAGTTAAAAAAAAGGGAAGAGGATCGACTCTCCCCTAACTCCCGCAGGCAGCTGTCTGTTAAAGCCTGTTAAATCTCCGATTTCCTACGCCCCGCTCCTTGTCTTTTCCGCCGGATGAGACACCAGAGCTTTCCCACTTTGCTCCCTATCTACAGTTGTGCCTGAAATTCCGTATTCTCCCCCACCCCTTCCAAAAAACACCCTTTTTTCTTCCTTTTTTTTTTACTCCCAGATTCTTCAACTGAATCCCCAATCGGGGGAGGTTTTCAAGTTACCTGTCATCCGTCAGGCCTTTACACGTTACGCGGAGGGGGGCGGAGGGTGATCCAATTTTCCGGGATATTTACCCGATACTGGAGATTCCCTTTTTTTCCTCGAAGGCCCCCTTGAAAGATTTAAACTCATTCCCCATTTTCCTCTTCATTCTTCTGCCCTCGTTCATCCCGAGATAGCGCTCGGAGCGTTCACGCTACGCGCCGATCCGAGCTGATGGAAACCGGGCCTCTCTATTTGACTTCATCTTTAGGAGTTTCGACGGGCTATCGGGCGAACCGTATATTGAAGCCGACACATAATAGTCGTTAATGGAGTTTATTCATAGTGTTACAGCCGGGCCGAGAATGAATGGATATTGAAACAGATGTTCCACACGATTGTGTTAATGTCCTCAACACATGTTGAAAATCTAATCAACAAGTGTCTGTGAGAATAAAAACTAACTTCTTGTTCTAATTTACACAAATGTTGGGTGTCATCCAACAAGTGTTGAACAATATATTCATTAATTTAAAAAATATTAGTAATAGAAAAACGTTCCAAACTAATGTACAACTGATCATCCCGCCGTTCTTTTTCCCTGTTGAATTTAAAGTGACCATTGAAATGGAAGATACTTATCAGCAAACGTTGAAAACACTAGTGTTATCTAAAAAAAATTCGATATCCTGAGTACGGGTATTACAGCGTTTTGATTTAATTCCTTAAGATTGAGACTTATGACTAAACTCAGTACCAACTAAAGCCCATTTGTGATTTTTACAACAAGTTCCACTTATAGAACAACTGAAATTTACCGATATATAGCAATAAACCTATTTTCCTACGCATCACTTGCCATCAAATATATGTATAATGTAATCTGGATAAACTCGATTTCAAAAAGAACTTGAAAACAAAATTGAATTGCAAATATGAGACTGGATACTTGTAGCGCTGGGCGATAATATTCAAGAGTATCAATATTTCGAATTATCGAGTATCGATATATCGATAAAATATCGATGATTTCTTCAGGTATAAAAAACGGGCGTTACCATTGCATCATTGCATGACGTGATGATTACCTAATGGAATTTCTATGATGATACTGTAATTTTTAGAACTTGCCAAACTCTTGAACATACCTGAAACCTAACGAAAAACCACCCAATGACATGTATAATTCAGTGGTTAGATGAACTCCAGAAGGTAGATAGAAGAAGAAATTAACAGAAAAATAGGTTCAAAACCACGAACTTTAATTTTACTAAATGCAGGTTGTATTCAATGTAACAAAAAATTTCAGAAACCAACTTGAACTAGGAAAATATTCAAGAAGAAAACGGAAAAATAGGTTCTAACGAACTTTAATTTTACCAAACGTTGGTAAGTGTTAGTATTCAATATTTTTTTTTAAATTCAAAAACCAACTTGACATTGGAAAATATTTAAGAAGAAATAAACAGCAAAATAGGTTCAAACGCAGAACTCTGGTAAACGTAGGTATTCAATATAAAGATAATTTCAAAAAACCAACTCGGAAAAAAGGATTTGAAGTCCCTCTTTCCAACAGAAACGAATAGAGGTATGGATACGGTTGGGGCGGTTACAACCTTGATAAATTTACCTGGACCTAATTTTTTTTCTCCTAAAGAAGCCACAAATCTCGCTTTAAAACACGAGCATTTCAGCTTTATCTGGACAGAGGCTGCTTCGTGATCACTCAAGTTTTGAGAAGCATAACCGGGGAACAAGCTTCCTACATTCTCAATATTTTTCCCCCTGCTGTAGAAGAATAATTTGCTAGGTTTTCTCGAGTGTATGAAACTAAAGGAATTTCGCAAGTTTTTACTGGGTAGAGAGCAAAATATCTATTTCAGGAAAATATCGATACGTCACCGATATTCAAAATGTATCGATATATCGATACGGATATCGAATTTCGCCTAACCCTATTCACTTGCTGCGAATGTTTTTTTTTTTTTCAATTTATACCCCTTAGAGAGAACGAACGGATGAATTTAAAGTGATCCGAGTGGGCTCATTCGATTTCTTGAAAGGATGATTCTCATCAGCAAACATGAAAACATCAGTGTTATTTAAAAAGTTTTCGATATGCTGAATACGGATATTTTAGTTCTTTGTTTTCACTCTTCACGGCTGAGGAATAGAATCTGTACCGTTTACGTGCTCAATGTTTGAGGGTGGGGGGTGGTGTGGAGTAAAACATCGATTACGAAAATTATAAACCAAAAACCGTTATGTATTTATCAAACAATCAGATTTCCAGTTTTTATGAAGTAAACAAAAACAGTTTCTATTATAAGCAATTTTTATTTTTTTTAATTAAAAAAAATTGTTATATACACATGTAGTTGCCGGGGGTTTATTGAGGTTCGGTCTTGAATAAGAAACTTGTTCCCACCGTTCTGGAGTTTTATTCCCCCCATTCTCAAGCGGCATCTACAGTAGAAATGGAATAATCTTGTAGTGATAACTCATAATCTTGTAGTGAACTTATGGGTGTTTTAATTAAGAACAGCAATGTCTACGTATTTCGAAATAAATAGGGCAGATAAAAAACTAATAAACATTACAAATTATTATTGTTCTTGAGTAAGGAGTTAATGTACCAAAACTACTCCTAAAATATGGAGAGGAACAAAAATTAACATATAAACAGTTTCAACTTACACTTAAAGGACGAAAAATTATATGTTGAACAATTTAGACTTACAAAATGGGGAGAATTCAAGTTCAAGTCAGCAGTGTGCACTGTTTATGAAAATTGTCCGATTCTAAAGCTTGACTATTAGTAGTAATTATTTTTTGTATTCTTATTCTGCACTTTGTGAGCACCAGTTTTGTGGACCGATTAGTTCGACATTGTTATAAATAATAACTAATCAATTTAGGAGAAAGGTTTTTTATGTAAGTATCATTAGAAAATAAATATAGAAAATATTGTAGAAGTTACTACGTAGGTAAAAGAAATCAAGTTTATTATAAAAGAGGAGGACGTTAATTTTTTTTTTTTTTTTTTTTTTTTTTTTTGTACGGTTATTTTCGGATTCATGGCTTTTTAGCCCAATCCTATTTGTTTTATATTTACTTTTTTTTAAATTGAAGTAGTGCGATTTTTTAAATAAAACTATTTTTCTTCTTTCTTCTTCTTCTAAAGCTTGACCGGTGAAAAAAGTGTCTTTTGGAAAAGAAACCCAGTAGTGGTGGGGTACCTATTCATCCTTGGCCCAGGCTGTGCGAAAACCCCAGGAAATCCTATAGAACGATTGATGTCAAAATCCTTTTTGAAAAAAATGGCTCTGTGAAACGGAGGTTCAACTTAGGATAGTTTTTATAGAAGAAAAATATGTAAAAAAAAAAGAAGGGGGACAAGAGAGTTTTAATGAAATTTTATGAGAATTTTAGATGAGGATGTTACGTTGATTTGATATGGATTAAATTTTAAGCACTTACTCAAATCTTGCATCTCCGGTTTTTTATTCAGTGCCTTGCATTTTATTCTTTGCTTATCATCTCCTTCATACCTACCATGTTTGAATGGATTGCGTTAAATTGCCACGATTTCAGTTTTTTTTTTTTTTTTTTTTTCAAATTGAAGAAAATGAGTGGTGTGCGGAGTTTGATCCGATTTGTTCGCATGTTTTCTACGTCATGCCTGTGGTTGTAGGGATCGGTTTTTAGCTGGGATCTATCTAGTCTATATATTGGTGTATATACAAAATGAAAAAGCCAAAGCGGCCTCAATACACTAGTTGTTTACACAAATAGTGTTCCTAGGTTGCAAATCCCTGATCCGATCCAAACTTTTCTCTCGCCTCCCTCTGTACCCGGCTCTCGGCAACCTGAATTAGTCGTATTCAATTAATCCTCTTTTCCGTTTAAACTCCGGGCAGAAACCATTGTTTGGGCGAGTAGATGGGAACCTAATTCAAATTAAACCCCCTCCCCACCAATTTCCCCCACTCCTCTCTCCCTTCCCTCCCGCGATAGACTACTAAACTGTTTCCCCAACTTTCAAGTAATTTATAGGTCTCCCGAGTCCCTCTTCGGAAGGAAAAAAACCGGCAGGTTTTACAAAGCCAAGAAATATGGGCACTTAAAATTATAATTTTTTTTTCTCTACTTTTTTTGTTCTTTATCTTTTCCTTTTCTCAATATTGGGAAAAACGGGCCGAGAGCTTTTCTTTCTTATTTTCATTTTTTTCGTTCCCCTTCCCTCACGAAGAAGAGAAAAAGCTATTCATAACCATGTGAGCGGGGTTCCATTAATTTCCCATTCATTCATTTGGAAAGTTTGCTCTATTAAACGAATATAAATCTCGGGCGAGCTGATGCATGAGGCTTTTCCGCGCTCACGATTTCCGGAGTTTTTTGTTTCTTCGGGAAATATTCTGGTGCACTTTAGAATGAGAAAATACAACCGTATTTTGCTGTTTTCGGTGGGGTACCCGCTGATTTGAAACATCGCTTGAAAGACACGTTAAGTCGAACATTACCTGCCTATTCGGTTACTCAGTACAAAACCATAAAATAAAATACTCCATATGCGTTTGTACTTGAACATAGTGGCTATTGGGACACTCTCGAACTCATTATGTGTCCCTCTATTGAATACGATGGAGATAATGGTTGTGCCCTAACCTAAATGGTTCACGTGAAGATACCGTGGAGATAGTTTTCACAAACTTCATTGCTTTTGCTATTAGGGGAAATGACACTCCGGTATCTATAAACTCAAATGCCTGCGATCGGTCAAATTGTACCTGTTCCGAAACAAGTATCGTCCACCCGTTATCGTGTGGAAATTGATCGACGCCTGAAGTGGGTCAGGCACATCATAGCGCTAGTAGCGTGACAGCGTAAACTAGTACACATATGTCGAGAGGTGGGGAATTCTCTTTCTAAGGAGACAATACAATGTTATAATTTGCCCTAATTCAACCCCTTATTATATACTGGATCTCTGGATAGGGAGGAAGTAGTGGAAGTCTTATGGACTCTATTCTCGTAGCACAAAAGCTCCTTCATAAAATTTTGCTAAACGAAAGAATGGTATACCCAACAACTGAATTTTCCGGCAAATTCAGGTCCTTCCATTTTGTTATCTAAGAAATGAGGTTACAATGATAATTATTAAAGGAATACAAATCTGTTTTTAATAAAGTTAGAGATAATTAAATGGCAGTTCCACCATGTTTGGAAGAGGGGATCGATATGACGAGGGAACGGCGGCACATATAATTACCCTTTCGGAGAACGCTGTGTGGCCAGCTTGTATATGCTTACAGTGGATCAAAACTTTTCAATACATCGCCTGATAATACACGCTCAATTCCTTCGCTGTCTGCATTTAAAGATTAAGTGCCCTTGCAGATAGTTTATTCCGTAATCGATCTAGGGAGGAGAAGTATAAAGGAACCTACTTTAACCCATCTAGAATACTACTACAAGGTATGAAATGGCAACCTTTAAATAATGTACCAGATTACACCTGAAACAAGTGATTTGCGAAGAAGGGAATACATCAATACAAAAATAAAAAGGCTTTCACTGGCGTTTATTATTCAACTTCGATTATTGAATTTCAGGAGGCACATAAATATGATCAACTGATCAATCCAAATAGGTATTTTGGCTGAGAACCGATTTACGTGATCTATGCATATCTCCTGAAATTCAATAATCGCTCTATCACCTGTGAAACACGCAAACCCCAAAGCTTAGTAGGAATTCGAATTACGAATGCAAGCCTAATGAATGAAATTGAATAATAAGCCCCAGTGAAAGAATTTTCAGCGTTTTTTAAATGGTTTTATGATTTTATGGCACTTGTGGCACGTACATACAGCACTTTGTTTTGTCTTGGGCCTTGGTGTGTATGCGGGGCAAAACGTTTCTCTTGTGTCCAAGTGTGTATACCATATTCATATGGGGCAAACATTTTCGTGCCGAACGCGGGAAACGCACCCGAGAACCTGTGGTTATGAATCCCGCACGAAACCCTTGCGCTACGGTTTTTTTTTTTACTTAGTTTATTTATAAAATTGAATAATAAACCCCAGTGAAAGAATTTGCAGCATAAGATCATGCCAGACATAGGGTATGTTTTGAGCTACGGACCTGAGGAGAGGCTCATTCGATTCCTCATGGAAAGTCCTTAAAAAAAAGTCCAAATTTAGGCCGCCTTGACTTTTTTTGAGGTTTTTAGGGATTTTACAAAACTTTGACAGCCCTTAAGTGGCACTTTAAATTAAGTGAGGAGAGCTGGCTAAAGAATTGGGCGTTGTTGGACCAATATGGATTTTTCCTGAAAATTTCAGATTTTTTGCTCCAGCCGTTTGGTAGAAAACGAGCGTACGGCGGACGGACGGAAACATTTTTATTGCAGATTTGGATTCTACACCCTTTGAAACGTGAACCATGAAATTTTCAGGGGGGGGGGTGTTAGAATTTTTTTTCAAGAGCGATTACAATGGTTTATTATTTAATAATAAACCAAAAGGCTTATTGATTTTTATTTCGACCAGTTTATTTCGACGCCTGTCAATTCAGGTTGAATTGTTTCCTCTAAATTAAAGCGAACATGTTAAATATACAAATTTATAAAATACAAAATACAAATTTTGTATTGTCCTCAAAGGGGGACACACATTATGGTCTGCCCCCCCCAGATACCGTGTCAAAGATATATTCTATATTGACACAACTAAACGTCCTAAACTCATTATTTTATCTGTTTGAGCACTTAAATTTACAGAAATAAGAATAGGAAAAACTTTACTGCTCAGGTAGTAATAGTAGCACAATTGCACTAATTGGACCATCAGTTAAATTAATTTAATTATAATGAAACAAACAAAAAAACACATTTAACAATTGCAAATATTGTAAGTTACTTATTGTGTACACAGAAGGAACTAAAACACACACGAAGACGCACAGTTGTTTACTTATTTCCGATAGTGACTCCAACTATACAAACAAACGAAGCCGTGGTGCCGTGGTGTCCCTCTCTCTCACTTTCTCTCTGGTCCCTAGATCAGAATTGCCAATCCAAAACTACAAAATTCCCCAATGCAGGTATGATTTACAAGGATCCAAATAAACAATACGTTTAAGTTTCAAGTGTATGCAATTTCCTTGTTGCTTTTATATGTAAATTGTGAAAGAGTCAATCAAGAACATTTTATTTCAGCATACTTAAATATTTAAAGCGGGACGTTTATTTGTTTATCCTGCCAAAGCGGGACATAATAGCGTCCCTCCGAGTAAATCTGGGGACAGTGGGACACTAATCTGAAAAGCGGGACGGATGGTCACGTAACTCTAAATACTACTTCAGTATTAGATCTGATATCTTCTGACCATATTTCGGCTATAAAACATCGCTAATTACCTTCAATGTAATTGAAAACTGACAATGTATTAATTATCCTCAATATTTCGTTTGGATTCCATGTATATTCAACGTATATGGCAATAATGTATGAGCATCAAGAATATTAAGCTCTCTAGACAACGAATTTAAGTCTTTCCCATTACCCAACCTTTTGAAATAACAACGTAATTTCAACTCATTAATGATGTTATCAAACAGAATTAATAACATTCAAACCTTAGTACGGGATTCTCAAATATCGTCGTCAAAGACTCAATCCGTTTACAATCTCTTGTTTGATTCTAAGCCTTTTCAATCCAATTCGACTGTTTGTACAATCGATTTTTTTCCTCTCTTCTTCCCAGCTTTGTTTGTCATTTAAATTAAATACTCGTGCTCTCTCGATTTTCAAGATTGGAACCTCTCCTGTTCGAATTACTGTTCACAATACCTTCGTTCGCTAATTGAAAAACGGAAGACTGGGTACGGGCAAGGGTTCCAAGAATTTTCCAGGTGGAGATGATAGAGAGAAATTGACGATAAAACGAGATGTTGGAAGAAAAGTGGTAGTTAGTCCTTCCCTCCTAAGAAAACCGCCTGATCTACACTTTTGTGATTTCAACTCTTTATTTCCATGGGCATCTTATTCTTCAATTCGTACGAAGAACATGAAAATGTTTATCCATATATTATTTAACATTTTATCGAGATTTTCAATTTCATTGTACTTTTTGAGCAAAAAATGACGTTGTATCTCACCGATCCTAACAGTCATCATGAATCATTTGATCAGTAACAAATATGAACCGAAGGTACAACTCAGAAACCTTGAAAGACCGAAGAAGATTTTAGACCTACAAAATTTTAGGGGCAACAAAGGAGATTCTGCCTTTGCAAGTCATCAGAATCAGTCCAATCTTACCTTCATTTTTGATTTGACAAACAGGCAATATGTAGAATTTCCTCACTTTTGCCCAACAGGAGGTATGTTAGATGTGCTGGAAAAATTCGACATTGTTGAGAGCGATAGGTCGGGAAAATATGTAAATGAGGTTCTTCCTTAAAAAATATCAAGATTATTGGGTTCATTCTTGCAATAAGTTTGGCTCCCCCTCTCCATAATGTTACCTACTGTTTGTGCCTCTTCCGCTTTGTAAAACATGAGTGACATTGGTTGGTCCTCCCCTTCCCTTTCACTTCTCTGAGCCAGTCGGGCTCAATCTCCTTTCACCTGGCCCTATAAAAGATGTGCTTTCTGAGATGTACCATCAGTTCATGTTTTTACTGATGATGAACTAACCCTTGAAATCGATTCAACTGTGTAACTCAATATTTTCGTGGAAATATTGACAATGTTCTATGTAACTCCGTTTTTGTTACAAAATTTGATTTTGCTAAGATCTTACTACGTGTAAACCTGAGGGAAGTCATTTCAAATTGATTCAGTGTTGATCCAAAAGGGTGGAATCCTTGTAACAACCCCAATTCCTACAATGTCGTCTGGTGTTCTGGAAATTTCAGGTCCGGTTAGGCTGAAGATGGTCTCCTAAGAGTTCCATTGCCCAAAAATCAATGCATCACAATGCGTATGCGCCTACGTGAAATTCATCATGCATCATTTTCCAAGTGTGTCAATCGAGCTCGAATTTTAAAATTTGTCGGATAATAACTGTCTAATCTCATATAAATGTCAACATGATTGCGTTAAAGTTTTATCCACCATGGAATCAGCGGTACACACCCGCAATACACGTCAACTAACCTAGAGAAGGCATTGATATTTGCTGGAACATACGCATTTCTGTCCCGCCAAACATCATAACGTTGTATTATCTCGTTCGTTTAGGATTATATAGCACATTGTAAAAGATCTGTACGTTCATGTAACTTACAGAAGGAAATTATGTGCCACACCCAACAGGGCTGACTTTTAACCTTGAAAAGGTTTTATTGATGGGACCCCCCCGCCGAAAAGCGACAGGAAAAAGTGAGACAAAAGTAGCGCTTATTTTTATAATTTTCACTTACAACCAATCGTTGTTAAGGAAATTTATTTTCGCCATTTTCCATCGTAAAAAAATTGTTCACCACTTTTTGGAAAGCTGTGAATTTATTTGACACCAGACCACATCCCTGCTCGAAACAATTTGGGGTACAGTAGGTGAAAGACCTAATTAACCTGTCACTTGAAGAGAGGTGGCAATCCAATGATTGTCCTACATTAAGGTGTTACAGAGATGACTAGTTCATTATAAATTAAATAACAAACATACAATGCGGGTATAAATTAAGTAACAAAGATACAACAAATTATAGGTATTAACACAGAGCAGATGATTTTCAGTTACAACCGATCGTTGCTAAGGTACACATTTTGTGCACATTTTATTCTCTCCTGAAAATTTGTTGATCAGGCACTTAGGTCGTTTTGTCACTGGCACCCTTCAGTTGGTGAGTCACCTTACTACGTAATCGCGCGGCCTTTTCAAGGTACATCACATGATAGCCGTTAGGCTTTAAGCGGAAATCATCCGGGGGTGCAGGGGGGAAGCCCCCGCCGAGGCGCGCAGCGCCGAGTTTTTGTTAATGTCTTTAAATTCCGCTATCATATTCAGCACCTGGTTAGCAAGTTCCCAAAAACTTGAAGAATGCATCCAACTTGTAAGTTTTTGAGAGGATTGTTGGTTTATCGGTGGGTTATGAGAAAAGACCTTAACCAAAGTAGCCCACGACGCTCCTTTCCTTGTTTTGGGACTGTAAGAGCTTTAACCAAAGAGTTGCGGAGGTGGGTGGGGCTGAATTTCAAAGCAGGGGAAGGGGAATGCCTACCAGATAGTTCAGGTTGTGATGGGAGATTAAGGATTTGCAATGGTGAGGAGAAGTTGTTTCCAGGAGGGGGGAGGGTGCCCTGGAACAAGACAAGGGACTGAAGAACGAGGGCAGAGTTGGAAACTTTCCCTACAGGAGTTCCGGGCATACCGCGAGGTCTAAAGAAGGATCGAGTAAAACGAAGAGGGGGTGTTTCAGTCTTTCCCAACGATGTCCTTCCAAACAATCCCGCTTTCTCCCTTTACAAGCGAGGGTTTCGAGGCCGAGCGTAGGCCTCTTTCAGGGAAAAACTTCGTTGCCGTTTGAAGAGGGGAAACTGCCTAGAGGTCCAGAGAGACGTCAAAGATCGAGGAAAGCGGTCTTCGGACTGGAACAAGTTATTTCCCCAGACTCGGTAAGAACACAACACGAAGTTTCAATCAATATGGTACAATTCGACTGTCCAAGTTCAGTAAGAAATAAAAAGATTCCGTCAAACATCAAACATGATCGACAAAATATTCTAATCGTGTAACTTTTTATATAAACATTTATAGAAAACACCCGTTTCCGTCACTCAGGAGGCTGTTTCTTTCCAATGTGAACGCTGCTACAATTTAAAAACCAGTAACAATGCGTTATCACGACAAGTGACCGTTAAACAGGTTCTAAAACTCGGCGCTGCGCGCCTCGGCGGGGGCTTCGCCCCCTGCACCCCCGGATGATTTCCGCTTAAAGCCTAACGGCTATAGGCTATAATGTGATGTACCTTGAAAAGATTTTTGCTCTCTCTCTCTCACTATATTGAAGGGTGCCAATGGCAAGAAGACGTAAGTACCTTAGCAACAAATTTTCAGGAGAGAACAAAATGTGTACCTTAGCAACTATCGGTTGTAACTGAAAATCATAGGTAACTAACCCAGAACTTCACTCCAATAAAAACTCGTGACCAATGGTTCTCCGGGATGTAAGGAGGGGGAAATTAGCAGCGTGGGATTTGGTCTGGTGTCAAATAAATTCACAGCTTTCCAAAAAGTGGTGAACAATTTTTGTGCGATGGAAAATGGCGAAAATAAATTTCCTTAGCAACGATCGGTTGTAAGTGAAAATCATTATAAAAATAAGCGCTACTTTTGTCTCACTTTTTCCTGTCCCTTTTCGGCGGGGGGGTCCCATCGCAAAAACCTTTTCAAGGTTAAAATCCGAAATATACAGACAAAAATTCTCGGATTTCTACAGCCCGTGATTTCATACAGGACACCTGGAATAAAGACTTTAACTGTTGTTTCTTTTGTTCTTACAGGTTCGTAAGCTCTTTTACAAACTAAATAGTTCCATTCTCGATTTCCTTGTGAAACAAATTATCAACAGAACTTTAGTTCTTACAGAAGAACACAACATCGTCTTTGTTCATATCCGAGAGAGGATAATTTAAAACAAAAACTCCGCATATCCAACGAGAGATTTGAATCAATTAGATCACATTTCTAATTTCAAGAAGGTAGAAGAATTCAATAATCGGATTGAAATGATATAATTCACAAGAGAATAGGCGCAAAACTCGGAAAGAGCACAATCAACGTATGAAATTCACTTCGTTTCTAATTCTCCTACAGACTTCCAGAATGTTTATTTGCCCTCACCTTTTTTTCAAAAATTTCAGATAGCCTTAGAATTGTCATTCATGTCGAAAACCTTGGCAAATACAGCATTTTTTGGTCTATTGGTTTATTATTCAATAATGAACTATTGTAATCGCTCTTGAAAAAAAATTTTCTAACTCCCCCTGAAAATTTTATGGTTTACGTTTCAAAGGGTGTAGAATCCGAATCTGCAATAAAACTTTTTCCGTCCGTCCGCCGTACGCACGATTTGTCCCAAACGGCAGAAGCAAATGTGTTGCAAATCTTCAGTTCCCATTCAGTTCTTTCATTGTTTCTTTCATTTCATTGTTTGTTGTGCAAGGGGATCGTTGATCCCGTGTTTTTTGAGTTCGTGAGTACCGTGGATTGGGCTATATGATTTCTGTGAAGAGAATGATAGCACCAATTTGATTCTAACCTCAAAGGCAGGTAAACCCGAATACGACATAAACTCTTACTCGAACTGAGCCTACTCTCGCTTCTTTCGAAAATCTTTGAACGAATTCTTCTCCCCCATCTTCTCAACTTTACTGGCCACTTAATTCTCAATCAATTGCTCTTTTCAACTTCAGCACTTTGCATCTTACATTACATCTGCTTTTCAAAATAGTCATATATGCAGAACCACTTATTTTGACGCAGGACAAGCCTTTGATGGCCTTTGACACGATGGCATTCTGTCAAAATCAAGTCCTATCCTACCTGACAATCTATATAGTTCAATCGCTCACTATTTGACTGGCAGAACGTTTCAAGTTCGCATACAAGGAAAATCCTCTTCGACCAGACCAATATTCCCATTCATATGTCTTTCTCCTATTCATTATACGTTCTACTGCTTTCCTTCCTCTCCCACCCAAGTCAGATTTCTCAGGTATAAACGCCGACGATTTAGTATATGCTGTAAGCTGTCTTAATTCGGAATCCGCTACAACCCGACTGCAGCTGTTACTTGTCGACAGTAGTGCAATAAATGGATACTCAAGGTAAACCCAGTAAAATCGCAAGCCGTCACACACACTTACAAAAGGAATTTCGTGAATTTTCCCTTACGGTACCTCAATGAGGAAATCCCATCTGCTACTTCCCACCGTTATCTTGGTCCAATATTGGATCAACGGCTCTCAAACCAAGAACACATTAGTAGTTATACTAGTATAGGAGTGTTCAAACACCTAACTCTTCATTCTAGGGCAAGACATCAGTTCCTGTCAATCTTAAAGAAGGAAATCAACTGATTGAGGTATTCAGACGTCATGATATAGAAAATGTCGCAGTAAAGCTAAACGTAAATTTGTCGTGGACCTCTCTTCAATGAGACAAATAACCCCAATTTGACCGCTCTACCTTTATCTGTTCAGCTAGACCTCGAAAACCCATTATTTTGACGGAAGAAAAATAACGTCAACGTCCTTGAACATAGTAAAAATCGTCATGCAGCATCTGTAAATAGTTTTTTCTAATCCTAGATCGATGTCGGCTGGTTTTCGAATCAGTAAATCGTCGTAATAGTCAGATCAACAACATTGGGACGGCGCTTGGTTATACAGTACCCGCACGACCTTCCGGTCATGATGGTACTGTAGCTCCTGCCCCTTCAACTCCATTGAATGACGGTGATATTGGTTTATAACATTCAATATGCAACCTTTGAAATCGATTTAGGAAAAAATATATATAAATAAGCCAGTCGTCCTGGGCTTTTTTCCGCCACTTAGATCTAAAATCACAAATGGGTTCTAGTTTGAACTGAGTTCTTGCCATAGATTTTAACATTGTTTTTAGCACCATCTGATTCGATGGTGGAGTATGGAACATTACTGATCAGAATGAATGAATTAAATTTCCATTTGAAATGTTGACTTTTGCTTTTGCTTTCCCACTACACTTAGATAGTTATTAAAAAGTTAAAATACCATTTTTCAATAAGTGGAAGATTTTTTTAGCGTTTTCCGTAGAAAAAATAATCTTCTGTAAAGTTCATAAAAATGGACTTAAATCGCTTATTTACAGTAACTTCAATTAGTCCTTTCACTGTCCCATCAACAGTTCGACGTGGTACCTACTGGAAAAATTTTAACTGATACGGTTCTTCATTCAAGTTTTATCGCTTTCCAAAAGTGATCAGAATTTTTTCTCCAACATGAGTCTAATTAGAGGAGTAGAATCTTCTAAAATGCCTCAAATCTTTCTGACAAAGAGGCCTGTCAGATGGACACGATCACACCTATTCCGCTTCCATCAAGAGACTTTGAGGGACTGATAAGGAACATACAGACAGACAAGTGGCAGAGATTGTGTGCAGAGCGGTCATTGGTTGCGGGAAATTTTCACTATCATGTATGCCCGTCAATTAAGGGAAGACCATGGCACTACAAATGGAAATGGACTCGGTACAAGATCGCCACAATTATAAGATTGAGAACGGGACACGGGAAGATAAACCGTACATTAGTTCTTTTTAAATTTGCCAGCTCCCAGTTGTGTGATGAATGCGACATATTGGAAGACGCCGAACGCATCGTTCTATGCTGCAAGAAATACAGTGAAATTAGGATGCTATTTCCAGAACTGTGTAACCCAGATACTACATTGTTGGACTTTCTAAGAAGCTGTGATTAAACATTAATTTCGAAAATTCTAATCTACTTGGATCTTACAGGTGATAAATTTTAATAAGGATACCACACAATGTTATTATAAACGGTAAATTATGTATAATAAATCCTGGCAACATGGATTTCATTATCTACGCCAAATAAAGGAATTAAAAAAAACGCTGCAAATTCTTCCACTGGGGTTTATTATTCAATTGGCTTGCGTTCATGATTTGAATTTATTTAGCTTCGGATTTCATTTAAATCCCCTTTTGCTTTTATTTAGAGAGCGATTATTGAATTTCAGAGAGGCATAGGAACAAATATGATCAACTGATCAATCCAAATAGGTATTTTGGATGAGAACAGATTTACGCTCTAGACGTATCTCCTGAAATCGAATAATCGCCCTATCACCTGTGTCGCAACTCCAAAGCTTAGTAGATTCAAATCATGAACGAACGAGCCAATTGAATAATAAACTCCAGTGAAAGAATTTTTAGCGTTTTTTATGGTTATCAGAATGCTTCAACCCTTGTATCGGCTTCAAAGCCTTTTAGGAGTTCACTCCAGTATCCACATTACTACATCACTGCGTCACTAGGTTACTGATAGCAACACAAAAACAATAATAAACCAAAATAACGCGAATGTTGGCACCATAAATCGGGCCATAGATCGAGAATTGGTTCGACCTACTACACCATGGATGCTAAATATTCGATTCCTATTGAAATGTTCTTCAAAAAGCTTTCCTCTGTACAAATTTAGTTCCGCCTTGACTTTTATACTGGATTTTACAAAACATTGACAACCCTTAAGGGAATTTTTTACCAGCAACTTTGTACAAAGGACAAACCTTTGCCGTCGGAACTACTACGGCTTTTTTGGATGTACTGATCTACCCTTCATTTGATTGGTTATTTGAATTAATCCATTTTCATCCATTGCTTCAACCGTATTGAATTCATTAAATCTCGGATATTATTGTATCTTGCGGACGGATGAACATTTTTATGAAGATTCGGATTCTACACTCACATGCTTTCACTCCTACACTATCTCTTTTGTCTTTTTCTGCTAACGTAAAAATTTTCATGAGGGGGGGTTCCTAACTGTTTTGCATTATAATTTTTTTTTTTTTCAAAGCATATTACAATGGTTTAATATTGAATAATAAACCAAAAGTCTTGAGTCACCGTTTTCGTTCCTGGATACCATAAGCGTTTTTAAGTCCATGGCTAAAGATATGGTATGTCCAATTAGTTCTTTCACTGTCTCATCATCAGTTAGATGCGGCATCCGCCGAAAAATGCCATATTGTTACGGTTCTTCACTCAAGTTTTGTCGCTTTTCAAAAGTGATGAGAATTCTTTCTGTACCCCCATCCAAAATTTAGGAGCAAAATCCTCTAAAGAGTCACAAATATTCAGTTTCTAATTAGATCTTTCACTGTCGATGAGGACCCGCCGAAAAAGTCCAAACTAATACGGTTCTTCACTCAAGTTTTATCGCTTTGCATATGTGATCAGAATGCTTTCTGTACCCTGAGCCAAATTTCAAGAGTAGAATTCTCCGAACCAGCGGAATTCACTTCAGTATCACTACTCTCGCTCTTACAACATTAGTTTTGATGGAGCTCAAATAACGCTTAGGTTTATTGCCAAGAAATCCGTTCATCACTTTCCTTCGACAAACCGGCCACGTCGAAGGCCAACGGAAAAGAAATCGCTATTGAGAAACCCTCACGCAATCCGTCTCTTTCTTTCTCATCTTCCCTTCCACTTTCACCTTTGCGTTTTTTTCCTCTCTCTCTTCCATTTCCGACTCAACGTTTCCTTTCGCCTCACAGAACGAAAAAAAAAAAGAAAAAAAAACCACATTTCTTCGAAGTCTGCGGAAAAACCACGCCCTTAACTACATTTCGATTCCCGGCAATAGCTCGCACGGGTGTTAGGAGGTCTGGAAGCTTCCTGAGGTGAAAAGGGAAAGGTTTGGCCCTTCCATCGAAATCTTTTACAGGTTCGACGTGATCTCCCTACTAGGAATCGTGAAATCGTCTGAAACTTTCAGGCGGTAACGTGAAATAATGGCGTTTATGGGAGGAACATATGGGAGCTGTACCGCAAAATGTCTTTAAAAAAAAAGTTAAAAAATCGGACTAAAAGTTAGTAGGCGATAACAAATAATCATAACCACTATAAAATAACTCGCTCCATTTTATTCAACGAATGAACAAGAAGTAAGCAGCCAGCATACCGGCAAGTTCATTTCCAAATATGGAAGTGCTTTAATTCAAGCTAAACCAAGCAATGAGGATGGTTATGAAGTGGATGGGGTCAAAATCACTGTCGCTGGCTGTTCAAAAGTGGACGTTTGGAGTGGAGTGACGGGGCGTGATGGAATTCCAACCAGTCGAAAAGCCATCGCGCCGCGCCAAAACTCCATCGCTCCAACTGCTCGTGAATGGGGAAACGCGACCGAGAAATACGGACTGATGGCGCGATGGAACGACCGTGAGTGGGCAAACCGCGCACTTTTCTGTCTCAGTTGGTTACGGTCACTTGTCGCTTTCGGTTCCCTCTCCAATTGACATTTTCTCTCCACGAAATGAGTGTTTCCAACACAGACTTTGTGATTACCTTCATTTTTAAAAAATGAAAATAAAAGAAAATTTTCATGTTTGCTGATGATGTTGCCCTAGTAAACACCGGGCAAACTTGGCAGGAGGCCCATCAAAATGCCGAGAAAGATTTGCGATAGGACAATGGATGAACACAAACAAACTTACCATCAATGCTACGAAATCAGTTTTCATGGACATAGCAAGAAAAACAGAACCACAATCAACATCGAGAGACCCCTTGAAATTACACATCTGCAATAACTTACCGTGTGACTGTCCAAAAATAGAAAAAGTTAGTAGCTTAGTTTATTTAGGAGTGACTTTCGATTCTCAAATGAAATGGCAAAATCTGTGTCAAAAGCTAAGAAAATGTGCCTATACCCTCTATAGAATAAAATTTCTATCAGATGAGCTAAACATTTACCTTTGACAAAATTTAAGAATTCAAAAAATGACATTGAAGGTATTGTTCAATGCCATCCCACTGATAAATTATTTCATGATTTGTTAAACATCCACCAATTGTACACATTAAATATGCTAAAACTAATCCGTAAACACAAAAACATATATTTTGCTGATGTGAGACAGCGGCAATCAAAATCATACAGACTCAAGTTGCCGAGAGTAAAAAATAAATTTGCTCAAATTACGACAATATACAGAGGCATGCAAATAGTCAATTAAATCTAATGTATATGAGTGAGCAATTATTCAAAAAAGGAAGTTATCTCTCCTAACCCTTATGAGTACTAACAAAGCAGTTAAAATAAATAATAATAAAAGGAGTAAAATGAGCAGTTATAATTTATAATAATAGATGGCGTGTATACTAAGTAGGTACCTCATTTCATGGAATGTTAAATCTAAATTCTAATAATTAATGTGGTGTAAATATAGTGTTATAGATACGTACCTTATAAAAAATTAGATGTATGAACCAACTCCGGGCTGGGCCACAGTGTTACACAGTTATTATTCAATTGTAGAATGTAACATGTAAAAATGATGTAAATAAACTATCTATCTATCTATCATCGATTTATACAAGGAACACATCTGCTTGTGGAAAAAAAGTGACCCAAATAACGACGACAAATTTAAAAGAAACCTCGCCCTTGAAGCTCTTGAAATAAATTCGGTGTGTGTGCTGTCTTCTGTTGAGAAACCACTGTTCCACCCACTTCTTCTTGGGTTTTCTTTGTTTGGCGTACAAACTTACAGCTGTAGCCAACAAGAGAAATTCTTCTTCGCCCCATCTTGCGAGAACACGCTTTTGACTATTATTAAATATTAAATACTTAAAAATATTAAATGACTCAAGCACCTCAAGATGGACGCAAACACCACATAGGGGCACTTCAGAAGACGGAAGACGGAACCGCACTGTCGAAAATGGAGTGGATTGGAGGGATCGTGAGTGCGACCCCTACTATATGCCTACTTTTATGCCTCAATTCGATATAAAAAATGTTTGCCAGTCATTCAGGAGGCAGGATATTTTTACAGGAAATTCGAATTTCAAGTGCAAATTATGGTAGTTATGTAAATTTTTGTTGAGAAAGGTCGTAAACACAAAAACAATCTTGGAAGGGAAATAAATCGAAAACGAAGCCTCTAAAAACAACCATAACGAGTTACATTTGGTTGGAAATAGTTATTGAACACGTAGGAGAACGGTTGGGCTCGACTCGCGTAACACCTTGAATTATTTTTCTTAATTAAGCGTTTCTTCCTAAGAACTCGTGCTTATATATATAAAACTTGATAATAAAGACGTTGAAAATATGGATTTTCTAATAATATTAAATATGCATTGTTTAACAACCTTGTTCTTGGGGTGACGGTGGAATTTCAGTCTCACGGCATCTTATCCTCCCATCGACCCCGTTCTCACGGCAAGGTGAGTTAAGGAGGTTGGAAGCCGGTCTGAGTGCTCCGTTACTGCCTTCTTGACCTCCGTATCAGTCAACTTCAGTTCAAGGTGGTCGCGATTTGTCAAATCGGTCCGAGGTGGAAGGGGAAGCCCTTAATTCGCGAAGGCCCTGAAGCCATTTGTTGGGAAGGAACAATAAGCGGAGTCAATGATTCATCGAGAGCCGAAGGAGGATTTACACTCGGTGCCATTTGCTGCACTCCCACCGGGCCCTGTACGGCTTAGTCTTACTTTTAGTTCTTCCCTCGCACTTTGGGGTATAAAGAATTGGAAAGAGGTCAGTACGAATTGCTTTGCTATCGTCTTGGGTTCTTTTTCGTGTGCGATTCTCTTCCTATTAGTGAGACAGATGCGGACCCATTGAAGTCGTATATCAGGCTTCCCGGGTTATAACACCGCTTCAGAAATAGATAGATCGAATAACATCAATCCAATGACACAAGGCACAATACAATTGGGGGATTTCATAATGCAATTACAAGGCGAAACAATACAAAGAATGGGGAGGCACTGTAGGACTTCTGAGGTGAATTTCTTTCCTAATCAAACTGTGGTGTGGCTTGGTAATGTAAGGGAATCAACTTTGCATGGTGAGAGGAATCTCTCTGAAGCAGTGGATTACTATCCACTAACCTTGTTCTAATATGGAAAGAAAAGGGGGAGCAGAGCACGGCTCAGCACATAGGTCTCTTCGTGTGCTCGACAATTCCGTCAAGCTCTACGAGAAGCTTCACAAACCCCTTAATGCTGTTGCAGAAGCAAGAATGTCGCCTAGATACTACGCAATGAGTGGATATGTTGGAAAACGTAGTGTGGTCAGAGAACCACCAGAAACAAGGCCTGTGTATAGCACTCTCACTTGACGGCGAAAAAGTATCAAGATCTGAAAGCTAGAGGGTTGTAGTGAATGCCCTGAAGGATGACTTCCTAATCATAACGCACGGACATGTACAGGGTGCTTTTGGCAAAGCCTGCTGTCCTGCGCTTGGGGGTCAGAACTGAGAAGGAGAGATTGTAGTTCCCACACCCACAAAATCTTCCTGAGATGAATCTAGAAGGGATTTGGCAGGCTATCAACATGCGACTTGAAAACGCCGCAAGTTATTAGATAAAGGTGTACTATTTCTGTCTTAGATAACCCTTGTAAGCGGATCAACGGACAACTAGTAATAGACTGTACATCTACAAGTAATAATCCTAGGCACACTTGGAAACACCACTAATAATCCAACAGAAATTTAATTAGATTAAATGAACGTGAAATGTGTTACATTTTTGAAACTCTTTGCTTCCATGAATTGTGATTTGAAGATGATCGTACAGCACTTGGATTTCGATTTTTTGGATGATTTACCTTTAAACATAATCCCTTAAGGTTGATTAATGAAAATACCAAGATTATTGGATTGATGTTGCATTTTATGGCCAAATTTTGTAAACTTCGGTCCTGTAGCTGCTAAAAAAAAAAAGCTTCGAACTGCGGCCAGCAAACGGCAGAGGGATGGATTCTTTTTCATTCGATTTTTGAAACCTACCCATCTTGAAACGTACACCAACAATTTTTGAAGAGGGGGTTACACTTTTTTGTGTAACCTCATTAAAACGAGATAATGAAAAAATTGCGATTCTCCCGTTTTCAAATTAAAAATGATATTTTTCAGGTCTGATATGCTCAGACTGATCCAAAACCTAACTCAATCAATTCAGCGTCGACATTACTGGGAACGACATCCCAGTTGCCTATGTCAGTAAAAACCAAGAGAAATCAAATTTTTGACTAGTTTTTGGCCCATAGCATGTAGGCATGATAGTTGATCGGATTGGTTACAAGTTAAGACTAACTAGAACCCAGATGGAGTCCATGTTGGAACGAACTGAATTTTTACATCAATGCCCCTTTTCATGGCCCTTATAGCGGCAGGATATTGCAGATTTTGAATTTTTGAACCTTGAAACGTTACGTGAGTAACCTTGAGGGGGCCATTCAACATTAATTGAAGGCTCATATTTGAATCTAATGGACCAAAATACATTTGACAGCTGTCCTATCAGGCTATTAAGGTTCCAATGAATTGAAGAAGCATTGAAGAAGTATGGAACCAGGTAGAATTGTAACATAATAGTGCATGAAAAGCAAGACAGAACAGTTTGTTAAAAAAATGTGTGGTTCTAGAGTCACCTACAAAAGTAGAAGTAGGGAAGAAGAGGAGAAGTCGGGTGAAACGAACAGAATTATCAGATGGCTTCCACACCAGATTTTTCTTTCTTTCTTTAATTCCGCTGACTGAACAGAAAAACGGAAATTATTATCGCCAGCGATCTACTCGGCCTAGTTTCATGCAAAACCCTCTTTCCCTAGAAAGGTGGTTTAACGCTGCGACGGAAGCTATAACACAATTACGCCGCCGGTATCAGATAATTGCAGTCGGACTTTTCGAGGTTTTGTCTAGTTAGAGGTGAACCGGGAACGAGGTCTATTGAAGGCGGTTTTCCGCAGATTGATCCAAATGGCCATTGACCTAATGGCTTTGGATACCAACAGGGGGAAAATGAAGGGGGGAGGTTATGGAATTGTTTCCTGAGGGGGTTGTAGTAATTGGTGGGGGCGACTGAAATGGAGGTACCTTCGTTGAATGAGGTACTTTCTCCCGATTCGTTACTCGTCTTAAGAGGTTCATTAGAAAACTTTCCATGCACCGTGTACCCCAAATTTAACCAGCTGCCATCCCGCGATTCGGCCATTTCACTGATAAACGGTTTAATAGATTGTTTTTTCAAGCTTTTGGAAAGTTTGAAGACAGGGAGTCATTTTTTTAATATGATATCATTATTTTTAAGTACATATCTACATTTAACTCCAAGATTGATAAATAACTTCTGTATCAATTTAGTGAGGCACTTTTATTTTTTTTATATCTTTTTGTTTTACCATCAATTTTATTTTATAACATCATGACTTAACATATTATGGGGATGAGTATGAAGCAGAAAAAGTGACATGGAGTTATTTGGGTTGAGGATCTCGGCAGGAGAGCTTTGTGGTATCATCAACTGTTTCCTTTCAGGATATTCTCGGTGGTTATTTCTTTCCCAGGGAAGGCACTCCCTTTCATCTTTGTCTCGGGTATTTGAGGGACATTTTATCAAACTTGATAAAGTCTGTAGCTAGCTCTCGTAAGATTGAGACCTTCTGATGCAACCCTCCAAGAGTAGAACACTAAAGAGGATGAGCTCGCTTTTGCTGACCATGAGACGTTGGTGGCCCTCTGCCCAGCTTGCAGCTTAATCTGGATGCATGACGATGGGATATTGAAGATAAAAATGAGCCTGGAAAAAACGAAAGCGACTATTGTCTGCTAGAGCATCACAGCCAGAGCCACACAACAACGTGAAGGTACTAACCTGAAGATAGTGGAAGAGTAAAAAAAAACCTTGGAGCTGTTCTCTCTGAAAATGGAAATATCTCACAGAGGTAAAGTTCAGGATGGTCGCTGGAATGAGGTTCTAAATTGTCATCAGAATCAAGGAATAAACTAATCTGTCAGTGGTGTACAGCCACAATCCCACTGTATAGAATCTGCTCAATCGAGATGAGCTTGACGCGGATGGATCCTCAGAGCGCCTTCAAAAAGAGGGTTTGAGGCAATGACACAGCGGAGCCAGTGGAAGAAGAAGATGGAATCGTTTCGACAATACTGAAGAATGACTGAAGCCAATAGGTCTCTCTACAACAGACCAAAGCGATGACTTATGGGAGACCCTGTACCAACTGTACATCCTAGGGCATCAAAAGGATGACCGAGAACTAAGGCAAGACCATCATTACCAAACTTCGACATCCGTGTAGTTGGTTCAAAAGAAGTTCAGGGTTGAAAAATGAGAATTTTTGGTTTTGAAAAACACATATTAAAAGGAAGGCAAATGTCAGCCAAATTGGGTGAGGCACATTACTTCCACGTCTATGTCACATGAATCCTGAAAAACGAAGAATATATGCTACTTGCAACACTGACATGTTAGACATCTGCCATACATCAACACCTTCAAACGTTCGTGACATGTATTGAGGGTCCGTCGCGCTCGTTTTATAGCGAATAGAATATTGATACGACCGTGTTGAAATTGACATAAGATTATTAGACTGATAATTTTTTACAATTTATTTTAATTTCAATCAAGTCAGTTTCCACAACTTATTGGTAACTTTTTTTTAGTATAATATTTTTCATGTTTTATTTTAATTACAATCAAGTCAGTTTCCACAACTTATTAGTACCCTCTCTCTTACAATAAAATCCTTTATTTAGTATTTATAATTTCGAATATGTATCTGAAGAGAAACATAATCTCTGATTATTATATATAACAGGAGTTTCTTTCATTCTAATAATTGTTAATTCGCACTTCACTCGATAAGATAAGTTACTTTACACTTCAAGTGTCAGTTCAAACGGCCTTTTTCTCTTTAGCCTTCGAAGAAGGTTGTTGGCGATCAACGAGTTGGACGGCCTCTGCGTTGATGTGGTCCCTTAGCCGTTCAGAGTGTTTAATAGCGAATTTTCTTATTGTGTCAGCTACGCTCCCGATCTTCAAATCGTTATGAAGGTGGTCGTTCCGAATGGACCAAAGTGCATCGACGATGTTCCTCAATGCTTGGTTCTGGAATGTTTGAACAATCTTAGTGTTGCAATTAGCAAAGCAGTCCCCAACCATAGGTCCACACAGGTTTTAGGACCTGCTTGTACACCATAAGCTTATTTGACGTTGACGGCTGAGAGTGTCTGCCCATAAGCCAATACTTTTTTCGATACCTAACATCAAGCTCCTTTCGCTTTTTCTTGGCATGCTCTTTCCATTTCAATCGGGCATCAAGCGTCATCCCAAGGTACTTGATTAGAGTAAGGGGTGGTCTTTCCGTCCAATATGGCAGGTATGCAACTAATTAACTTCTGGTAAGTAACTAGTACATAGAAGGTATAATAATGGCCCTATCACACTGCTTTTAGGAACTCCAGCTTAATAGATTGACAATGTCAATTCTTGTATTACTAGATAATTATCAAACCGTTTTCCCCGACTGCCTTAGGAAACGTGGTGCGTGGTCTTCACAAAAATGCTAGGTTGAAGTTTATGTTTGATTATGAGTTGTAGAATCGATCTCTTAATCAACAATCTCAGTGTGAACACCTTGCACGTCTATCCCTGAAATGTAAAAATGGATGCGAAAACGAGTATATTATCCCATTTTTGTTGGAGTTGTTTGGGATCTTTTTAAAAACCCACGCAGTTAGTTTGACGTCGCTCTCTCTTGTGTGTCGCTTCGCCCCAGGTGTTTCAGAATTATCCGGCTGTCTTTGACAAACATTCCGCAACGGTATAACCGAACCGTACGTTGAAAACTGCACGACATATATATCCGTGATTTCTTCAGGACCGACGCGGGTGAACACGTTACGTTGAAAGTTAATGAGTACAAAGTAAATAGCGGGGATTGAGCGGGCGGCTTTTTTCTTTCCTTTTTTTTTACTAGAGAAAAAACCTCTGAACCGGTAAATTCGATTCGCTGGTTTTACCTCGCGTGGAAAAGGGACTTTATTCACAACTCCTGGGCGTGTGTTCCTTTTTTTCCGAAACCAAACAAGAACACCGACGTTAAGGGTGATATTTAACCATGGAAAAGTTCTAGTTCAACTGTGCACTGACCGTGTAAACGAGATTTTGAAGGACATAGGCAGAGTTAAGAGGAGTTATATGGTTGCTATGAACTGAATTCCCTTGAGCCGAATGTTGTTTGTGCAAATGTTAATCAACCACATCGTATCTACTAGCTTTATTCCTATAATTAAAATATAAGGTTCCCATCATAACGGAAAATAAGAGAGCAAGTGAGGGAGAGATTTTGGCTGCGCACAACCCGCTCAGCGTGTGTTCAAAGATTCGCAACGCTGCAATTGCGCAAAAATCTGATTTAGAGGAACTTCAAGTGAGGCACATGAAATTTTATTGTTTTCCGACGCTGAATCTCTTGGTGATGTTAATTTTATGGTTTGACTCGATAAAATTCAATTTTCCCCGTAAACTATGATCGTTTCTCTTGAAAAACTGCCACTTTTAGGGATTTTTCTCCTCTTTTTTCGGGTAATCAATTTCAAAAATAATTCACTAGCAGTTGTGAGCCGTGGAATGATTTTTGAATAATTTCAATAAAATTTCGATGATTTTGATATTGATTTTTCTCTTTTTTAGTCTTTTGAAATTTCGATATTTGACGGAAATAAGGTTCAAGATTTGGGTAAAATAAATTTATAATACGATAGGTACAAAGGTTGCGCATGATTAATCGTGAAAAATTGCTACTTTTAGGGATTTTTTTAAAGGAAAATTGAAAAAAATATAAGGGAAAATTCAAAAATCATTAACTAGCAGTTTTGAGCCGCTGAATAATTCGAATAAATTTCAATAGAATTTCGATGATTTTTCTCTTTTTTAGTCTCTTGAAATTTCGATTTTGACGAAAATAATGCTTAAGACTTGGGTAAAATGAATGTATAATACTATAAGTACAAAGGTTGCGTGCGCATGATTGCGCGGTTGGCAACGTGGACATATTTGAGGTCCTTAGAAAAAAACATATAAATTTAACAAAAAATGTATCGCAGAAATAAAATATCAAGAGTGGGGGGGGGGATGTTTTGTAGTACACTCTTTATATTAGTAGAAAGTAATAACAAAACATCTATCATCCCCCCTATTGTACTGTGTTATGTCATACTGCATAACCTATTATTGTTAAAAGATGAACAGGAGCATATATTGAAACGTTGACTTAAGGCGAGTAACTTAAGAACTTACCAAGGTCGTACAGTTGCACATTTTCAATATAAATCCTTATTCCAGATACATGAAATGATACTTTTTCATCATTGAGCGATGAATCGGAAGTTGGAGCAATCTTTTTGCGTTTCTTGTATCGGTAGAACAAACTTCTCCAGTGAGCTTCAATTTCTCAAATAAATAAGACAGAGTTTGAAATTTCAGACATGAGGGCGAGAACTGTATTTTCTCCACTCTCTAATCTTGTGCCACCCCAAACGTTTATGGTACGTTGCTCTTATTTTTTAACACAAAAAATAGATGTGATGCGTGCATTCTGTGCACGCTGCAGTTCGTCATACCTCTTAAATAATATCATATAATGGTGGACTCCCCAAGTGGGAGTGCGTGATATTACCCAAGGGCTGTCCCTCTATTACTACACACAAGTAAAGCAGGAGCCCATTACATCTCATCTAAACACATATGGCAAACCATTACCCAAGGGCTCTATCACTCTCTCCTATTTCACCTACTCAGCTGGTTGGGAAAATGCACGAAAATATTGTTTCTTGATTTTTATTAACGGAAAATTGAGTTCACAAATCATCCGAATTGAAATCATCCGAGGAGTCTCGAAGATGAACAGTCAGAAAATATTGAATGAATACGTGACGGTATAGTTTCGTCAGTAGGTAATGAGCAAGGAAAAACGTAAAATCCTTGTTATAAACCTGATTTACATAATTTTTTTTCGATTTTGACGAACTTTCCTAAGAATATGCGGGTTAAGCTGCAGATGTGGCGTTTCATTTCTCAGAGATCAATACGTCAATCCTCGCATGGGTACGTAAAATACACCAAGCGTCATTTTCTCGGGTTTTTAAGGTCCAATTCAATAGAGACAAACGGACTATCAATACATCTGGGCGGGAAAATGTCGTCATGCACCTGATACGATGGAAATTTCGTTACGAGATTTTGATGAATAGAAAACCATCACAAATCATCTGAATGGAAATTAAACCCCTAATCCAGTGAGTGTATACATAAGCTCTTGGGTAAGCTGAATCAAATACTCGTATTCTGCTCTAGAGTTGGCAGAGTTGGAAATTAAACGAGGCTTACGTTTCCTAGTGAAGGCCGTGTTTGTTCCCCGCACCGCAAGGAAGTAACGATTGGCTCCTGAAATTGTTTCTAAGCCTTTGAATTTTGGAACCCCTTTGGAGCGTTTCCATGTAATTAAGGCCTCTCCCCGACCGTGCCAAAGCTCGAGGAAGAGCGAGGCCGGAAAAACATGCAAATTCCAGTTCTCGTAGAAGTCACAACATCCTGCAGGCTTTTACCGAAGATGCGAAATCCTTCTTCGTGCTTTCTCCCTTGGTAGGAATCCCTCTTCCCCTATCACTCATTCATGAGATGACATGAGGAGGGTACAGAGCGCACTTAGCCCTCCCCCACACCGCCCTTTCCACCGGGGCTTTGAGGAAAATAAATTATCTATGCAAATGCGTGATTTGGGCTGAGGGGTGAAGTGAGGGGTAAAGAGAGATAGATAGATGGCGAATAAAGAAGAAAGAGGGAGAGAGAGAGAGGAGTTTTTTCCCAAAACTTTTCTTGAGAGAGGCCTAAAAAACAGGACGAAGGAGGAGGATAGGGAGAAGATCAACAAAATGGGCTCCCTGAAGAAAGCACGTGCCCTAGCTTATGGTCCAAAGCTACATGTGCGGCCACGGTGGTGGGGGTTTTATTATTTATTCATCCTCTAACCGCGTACATATTTCAACCCCAGTCAATCTGCCGAGGTTCGGAGGTTAATGCTGGATCGTAAAGTGACCTCATACAATCTGGGACGACAAAATGCCAGAACAAAACAGCTACTTATTGGACACTGGTTTATTACTTCTGTACTGGATGGCTTCTACATAGTTAGGTATAGTATTCACAATAATAAACGCTTATAAAATAGCTTATTGTGCAAAGCTACATTTGCGGCCGCGTTGGTAGTGGGTTTGTTACAATGTCTCACACCCTGAAAACTGGACTTGTTTGAAAACTCAAATGTGCAGGAAACCGCTACCCTCGAAATCATACTTGGTGTATCCTTTGGGTATTGCGGGCCAATCACCTCATTCATTGGAAGGGGTCCTGTTCCAATCCATCACCATGTTCCGTGTGCAACAGTTGCAGGCTTAGACGATAAGGCTGGATCGTGAAGTGACAACATTCAATCTGTGACGACAGAATGCCAGAACAGAACGGCTAGTTGTTGTGCACTCGTTCATTATTTCTGTACTGAATGTCTTCCTTATAGTTGGCAGGTCTATGATTTTCCACGTATGGTGTGTTCCAATAGTAAACGCCTACAAAATAGCCTATTGTCCAGAGCTATGTGTGCGGCCGCTTTAATTACAACGCCTCACACCCTGCAAATTGGACGTGTTTGAAAACTCAAAAGTGCAGGAAACCCCAAAATCATACTCAGAGTATCCTTTGGGTATTGCAGGCCAATCACTTCATTCGTTGGAACGGGTCCTGTTCCAATCCATCAACATGTTGTGTGTGCAATAGCCGCAGTAGTTCATTCATTCGTAGACACTGTTTCATTACTTCTGTACCGGATGGCTTCTACGTAGTTGGCAGGTCTATGATTTTCTATAATATGGTGTAGTATTTTCAACAGTAAACGCTTATAAAATAGCTTATTGTCCAAAGCTACATACGCGGCCGTGTTGGTGGGGAGTTAATTACAAAATCTCACACCCTGTACACTGGATTGGTTTAAAAACTGTAAAGTGTGAATGATCCCTTTCCGTTGCAGGAAACTGCCACCGTCGAAATCATATTTGGAGTGTCCTCTGAATATTGTGCCAATCGCCTCATTCCTTGGAAGGGGTCCGTGTTCCAATCCATCACCATGCAGCTAAACACAAGCGGCAGTTCAAAACCTTCCAATATTTAATATTTTTCATCCTAAATACACACTAAAAAATGTCTGTCGTGGGTAATTTTTCTGTGACATTTTATGTTGAATGCGAATTTGAAAGGAAAACATAAAATATTTTTGAGTATTATATACGTTAATGAGATACAATTTGGATGTTTTGCTTGAAGTCGTACACTGGCGCAGTCATGCTGTGGGAGCGTTCGGAGGATATCTAGGATTCTCAATATTCACCGTCAATCATACAGTTCGTAGAGCCCTGTTCAGAAAAGTAATCCCATTCTCTATTTCCGCCACTCTCGGCTTTCCGTTTCTTCGCGGTCAGGGACCTTCTAGCCGGACAGTGGTCGCCGTATTAATTGAATTCAAGACCCCCCAGGTCCTGGGCCCTTAACAATAGAAGCTAGATAAAAAGCTGGGAAGCCTTACGTCCTACATATCGACCTCTTCCCACACAACCGATCACTCAACTTTCTATCCATTTCCCGTAATCGTGACATTGGGATAAAACCAATAGTAAAAGAAACTCCAAGTATTGCGAGTCAGTATGAACATTAACATCATTTATTGAAACTGATAAACCAGAATCCGTTCTTTATCACAAGGATTTCATTCGGGTTCTACTTGGACCTAACTTATAACCACCTCCAATCTGATGGGACAATATCATCAAAAACGTTTTTATTTTTTCCAAGTTTTTTATTGACATAGGCAAGTGGGATGCCGTTTCCTGGTAATTTTGGAGGCAAAGTCGACTTGGATGGGTTTCAGATCCGCAGAATTGATAGCAAATGATCACAGTTGAGAGGGATTACGAAACAATGAAGCTTTGTGAAATAATTACCTGTATTTTCCAATATTCAACTCTTGAATCTGTGACGAGAAGTCACCCCCAGCGCATCCTATTAGCGGCAGCAATAAACTATTAGCGCTGTGGGCAGGGAAGGGCAGAGCTTCACTGACGAAACCCCCTGTCTCCTCCCATTATCGTTTCGTCTCGTCATCGACTGCCATATCTGTTCACCGCGAATATCTAGTTTTCTTTATTTTCTCTTTTCAACTTTCAATTCGTTTATTGTGTTCTTTTTAGAGTCAGTGCACTCAGGTTTGGTTTATCATTATTTTTCCTTTTTCGATCTTTTCAATTTCCAGTTTTCATTTCTCTTTCTTTAATATTTTTAATTTCGTTTAATCCCTAGTGGAGAGGAGCTTTTATTTCATTTGCATTTCCTATTTTGAAGTACAGTTAATTTTCCCTTATTTTGTGTTTTCTTTATCATTTCCAAGTGTTTGATTTATTATTTTTTCGAGTCTTTTATTAAAAGGCTCTGGTAGCAGAGAGTTTCATTTAAGGAATTTTACAAGGTTCCTTACAAATCCCTTAATATGTTTGGTGAGTTGATAAGTTTAATTTCATGTATAACATTACTTTATGTGGCTAAAACCTATGTATATTCTCTGAACAAAAAATTGGCAATCATCTTGAAATACCTACTAATTTTTTCTAGATACTTCGTTTCAGAGTTATTTCACTTTTTGCGAATTACAAAAATCGACGAATTATTTTAGAAAAAAAAACGCTTTTCTCCAATTATCTTCATATTTTTTAGATTTCGACCACATTTTTGAAATCAGCATCAAATTTCCTATCAAACAGAGGCAAGTTTCCATCATCAACAATTATCATCAGGGGATTGACACTTCAATTCATTCATCAAGTAGTACACCAGTAGTAAATCAATAGTACACTTACAAATATTACTAGACAGGTTTTATTGGCACTTTTTATTCTACTAAAATTACCTATGTTTCAATTGTACAGAATGACCTTTGTAAACAGATTTCGAGTCCATCTCTCACCGAAGAAGCTGTTCTTCGTACCACATTTGGTAGAATAGCTAAGCAAGTTTGAACCCGATCACCTTGAATAATGATTATTAATTTTCGAAATCTGTTGAATGAGTAAAATACTGCATTTTTCGAGCGCTATTACATTTTTCTTTTTTTTAAACATTTTTTCAACAACCAGAAGTTTAGGAAAACTCCATTTTTTCAAATTGTTAGCGCTTCAACTGTGATGTCAATCCTCTGATGGTGATTGTTGATGATGGAAACTGGACCTCTGTTTGATAGGAAATTTGATGCTGATTTCAAAAAATGTGATCAAAATCTAAAAAATATTGAAGATAATTGGAGAAAAGCGGTTTTTGCTGAAAGGATTCGTCGATTTTTGTTGTTCGCAAAAAGTGAAATAACTCAAGTCTCTAAAAAAATGTTTCAGCATTGCATTTTCTCCTCCAAATTTAACGTAGAATTGAAAACTAAAATAAAAATGGGGGGGGGGGGGTCAAGAGGTAACCTCAAGTTTCAATCGAAGATTTGAGGCACTATAACATCGAAAAATGAAAAACAGATTCCACCACCTTCAAGCAAAATGAAAATACTATAGAAAAGGTCTGGTTTAATTTTTTGATTGCTCGCACCGCATGGCTGTAATTCCTTAATGGGCCCATATAGATGGGACACCCTGCATATCACCATAATGACTTTTGTGATAATAATGAGAGTTACCTAATACACGATGTAGACAACGTATGTTCAACGCTTGGAAAAATGTGATACCTGCAATGCATTTTTGTGAAAACTCTTTTGTATGCTATACTGTGTTCTGTTGTGTTTTTGCCGAATAAAATATTTGAATCTATTTTATGTGTGTGTCACGTACGTGCGACTATCGATGTAAAGCGAGAGGCGTGACTGTCGGAAGATTAAGGCTGATTGAACTTGTCGCCAAAATCACTGGTACAT
Organism: Creontiades dilutus; assembly: GCA_031894815.1. Taxonomy (NCBI): domain Eukaryota; kingdom Metazoa; phylum Arthropoda; class Insecta; order Hemiptera; family Miridae; genus Creontiades; species Creontiades dilutus. Next base: position 367,613 of record JAVIWC010004352.1, read on the forward strand.
TCTGGGTGGATATTTGATTTTCAGCTAAATCTCGTGAGCTTTGGTTTAGTTGCTTCGGAGAAAATCTTTGGACGTCGGATTTTTATTCGATTTTCAATATCTATTATCTTGAAATGTGGACCAACAAATTTTAAGGTAGTGGGAGGGGGTTAAGCATACGTTTTCTTGGTCGATTTCAAGGGTTCAGTTCTGAAAATAATAAATCAATAAATGTCTAAAGGACGCCTTCTAACCTGTTAACCATATTTAAAACATTTTCGGGGTGTGCAGTATTCAATATTTTGGTGAATTTAATTTATAGAAAGTTTTCCAGAAGAAACGCGATAACGCGACCCAAGGGGGGCTCCCGAAGGTCATTTTCCTTGCGGTTATGAGCGAAAATTATGTTATGGAAGTAAAACCGTGACATGACACGCACAGAAAACTGATGGATGACTTCCCAAGTGAACTTGGACTTAGACAGGTCGCCCGCCCCCGGCGGCAAAAGTTGTGTCAAATATTTTCGTCGAGACGATCATTTCAGTATGTCAGCGCTGCGCTTAATTAAACAAAAGTTTATAATTTATGTGTTGCAACAAAACAATCTATGAGGATCACTGTTCTATTACTAGTCCACGCACCCAACAGCTGGGAATTAATGGAATAGGATCAATTTCTAACTATGGTTCCTAGTTCCAATTACACATAAGTTTATTTTGGTTTATTATTCAATAATGAACCATTGTAATCGCTCTTGAAAAAAAAAAAAAAAAATTTTAACCCCCCCCCCCCCCCCCCCTGAAAATGTCATGGTTTACGTTTCAAAGGGTGTAGAATTCAAATCTGCAATAAAAATTTTTCCGTCCGTTCGCCGTACGCCGTACGCACGATTTTTCCCAAACGGCTGGAGCAAAAAATCTGAAATTTGCAGGAAAAATCAATATTGGTCCGACAACGCCCCCATTCATTAGCCAGCACTCTCACTTAATTTAAAGTGTCCTTTAAGGGTTGTCAAAGTTTTGTAAAGTCCCTAAAAACCTCAAAAAAATGTCAAGGCGGCCTAAATTTGGATTTTTTTGGAAGAACTTTCCATGAGGAATCGAATGAGCCCCTCCCGAGGTCCCTCAAACCGTTGAGGCCTTCAAACCATTGAACTCAGAGAAGGGTTTATAGCCGATACACGGGTTGAAGCATTCTGAAATGCAGCTCCGTCTTACGAAATTTAAAATTTGTAAATATAATATTTTTCTATTGTAATGGCTCTTGAAAGAAACGCTGCAAAATTCTTTCACTGGGGTTTATTTTTCAATGATTCATAATTTGAATTTCTACTAAGCTTTGGAGTGTGCGTGTTTCACAGGTGATAGAGCGATTATTGAATTTCCGGAGGCACACAAATATGATCAACTGATCAATACAAATAGGTATTTTGGTTGAGAACCAATTTAAGTGCTCTATGCATATCTCCTAAAATTCAATAATCGCCCTATCATGTGAAACACGCACACTCCAAAGCTTAGTAGAAATTCAAATCATGAATCATTGAATAAAAAACCCCAGTGAAAGAATTTGTCACGTTTTTTCCGTTTAGAATAATTCTCCTACGTAAAACACTGATCTGTATAAATTAGGCATAGTTTATGATATACCATTTTCACGTTAAATGAAACCTTAACCATACCAAATAGAACATTTTCCAAACCAAATTAAACCTGTTCAAGTAATGAGTTTGGTACATGCTGATGTACCCTGCAAATTGGAGGTGGATGCAATTGCACCTATCACGGAAACGACTTGACAAAATAAAAGTTCTATGAATTTTAGGCACGGAGTAATTCTCCGTGCGGCCGAATACTAAGGTAGATTTCTACTCACATTCAACAGTTTAAAATTTCTCAAACTTACCAATTTGTTTCCTACTCTACTAAGGTGAGATCTACTTCGATAATCCTATGAGTAAAAAGTAAAAACCGTCTAGTATCATGTGGGGATAGCATAAGTTTTTCTTCGAAATCTATCATGATGAATATACCACCATGAAACCCCACTTTTGTATACCCAAATTCGGATTCTTCTCTCAATGTCGTGAGTATTGGACAACCCATTCGATTTTTCGCCGTCGCGCAACTCTTTCATATAGCGCACACAGTGCAAACTTGCGCAAAAGTGTGACTCACATATTTACGTTGATTTTCAACGCTGATTAGGGTGAAAAAGCGTTCGTACTTAGTCAAATGAATAAAACGGGAAGTACCGCGTGGCTGAGCGTCGAAAAACAATGAAACTTGAAGTGGCACACTTCATAATATTATTTCCTTACGTTTTCTCTCACAATTATTGTGACAACTGTGTGGGAGCAGGTGAAAAATTCACACGAAATGTCAAATTATAATAATCGATCCGTAAAATCCGAATTTAAAATAAAAAAGGAGGATACTATCCAAAAAAACAAAGGCGGTGTGCATCGCTCACTTTTTCGGTTACATGTTTGAGGTACTTGGAAAAAAACATGAAGATTTTAGGAGAAAATTTACGGTTTGGATTTGAATTACTGTTTGGGGAAGCTCTTGTCGTACCCACCTTAATCCAATTCAGGTAGTGCAAAATGCATTAATTAAAATATTACTGGAGAAGCCATTCAGATACCCTACTACGAAGCTGTATTCCGAATTCAGGGCCTGTAAAGTGAGGAGTATCTTTTTAATAGAATCACGCTTACAGGTCTTTTCGCATTATATCAAAGCTGAGCACATTTCTATATTGTCGGGCACTAGAACTTCAGCTACTTCTAATATTGCCTTGCCCCGTTGTCGTACGGAACACTATCGGCGAAATGCTTATATTGCAGCACTTAAATTTTTGTTCGATAATCGAATTAATGTCAGAAATTTTTACTCTGCTAAAGCGCTTAAAAAACATTTGCTTTACCTATTCTCAGATGATATGACAATAGGTTGATCTTTCATGTTCATTTGTCGAGGGCCATAAGGGTTGATGTAAGATGCTAAATTATGTATTGTAGTAGGTAGGTATTATTAAGTTCTAAGCTAGGACAGGACACCACCGGGGAACACAAGTTCATCTGAACTTAGACGTCGGTGGGCAAAGAAACTTGATGTTATTTTGAAGAATTAATAATAAGTAGTATAAGAGTCATTTAATTTAATTTATTATTATGGGTCTCATGTAGTCTTTGGTTTTTTTGTCAACAAATAAAATAAATAAAAAAATAACGGATTTATTTTTTGGTCCAAAACAACAATTTCAGCCGTGGTGGGCAACCTTGCGGTTGTGCATTTTTGAGGGCTCAGTGAACACGTTGTGCGGAATTTTAAAAATCTATTGAGCAAAAACCTAATTTTTATTGTCAAAATATTTTTTAAGGTCTGATCCATAACTTAGTAGGTGCCCTTTAAGGAACGCAATTCAAGTCCTCACTTTCACGTTCACCGGTTATTCAATCAGCAACTCTGGTAAACACTCCTTCCATAGGGACTGGCAATGATCCTGGAACATGTACGAGCCGGTGCGTATTGTCTTAATTCTATTGTCCGGATGAGGGGTTGACTAGGTTATGCGAGAAGGAGCAACGGCGGTGGAAGGAGGGGGACAGAGCTCTGTAGTTTCCCCCCTAATTTCTGTTTGGAAGGGCCCGGAAACAGAAGGAAGTTGAATGCAATTACTGCGGCGAACACAGTTCGACCAGAGGGTTCCCGACAAGGGGAGTACGGTAGAAGCAAATACAGGATAAAGGCCGCGTGGCCGGAGAATACGCGAGGAGCCTCAAGTGACTGTTGGAAAGGGCGAGGGAGGTTCAAGGGTTAATTGTGTCGACAGGTACGTGCCCTTGTTTCCCTGAAGGGTGGATTGACCGCTGAAATATGGGCGAGTCGGATGAGTAATATTTCAAAGACCCGTGTTTCTTGAGACGACGTTGTTCTTGGAACAAACATGAGCACTGGGATGTTTAGTTCACCTCGGGAATTCATCCTCAACGAAACACGAAGCTCCAGACGATGTTGGACGCCTGCCAGGCAGTGTATACCTGGGATGTGAAAGTCTGGTTTAATCTTACCACAACATTTCGGTCCATTATTTTCAATTATAATCGAAACCTTTAGAGTCTAATTCTATACAGGCCAAATCAATAGAGAGAAAAAACTCGGAGCTGCTCGACAGGGGGAACTCCTTTGTACATGAGGATGTTTTGGTTACAAAATACGGATAAAATTTGAAAAAACAAAAACATGGAACATGTTTCAGCATCCTCTCCCCCCCCCCCCCCTTAAGCCATCAGAAAATTGGAGAACAACAGAGCTTAAAACTGGAATTTATTACAATCATTATATACAATCACCAGATTTTGCGTGCCCTGCATTTATTCTGACGTTCGACGGCAGTTTTAAGCTACTTCAAAGCAGATATGACGAGGGCATAAATACGAAGACGATGCAGGTAGATAATCTGCCCCAGGACCCCACATCACTGATGGATTTTGAGCCATCATAAATTAATGACGGAATTTGAGTTGAAACCTGACTTGACAAAACGTTTGAGCTTGTTTCAAAATAAAGGAAGCAAGATTTATGGGAAAGACAAAGGGGTTTATTGTTAATCAAGAAAAATCAGAGATGGAGCTTCGATAAATTATTACGTAAAGAAAAATGTGTACGACTGAACTTGGTGCATAATGTTCATATAAGTTTTGTCTTGTCTTGCATTGGAGGCATTTGATTTATAACTGTCTTTAATATGTTGGAACGATCCGATCTTGATTGAGAATGGCGATTTCCTGATGAGGAAGATGACTTCTAGCTCTCGGTATTACGGAAATGAATAATGAATAGTAGGCGATTCTGTCACTATATAAGCTTAGAGAAGGATGTATGTTTATCATTTCAAGCAATAAAGGTACCAGAATGGCGGCACACCAAGTTGGTTTTCCCCGGCCGTTAGCGCTTACCCCAATGGGCGATTGCTTTTGGAAAACCCGGAAGGGGCAAGCGAGCCGGGGCGGTATATATACGACCAGCCCTTCGGCAGAAGTCAGTCAGTTGGTGGAAGCCCTTCTGGGAGTATTAACAGAACACTTTACTTTCTCACTCGTAACCTAACTTCTACTGGCTAGGTCAGTTGGTACCTTCTTCCCCTTTTCACCTAGGATGCAGTAAGGGCGGATCAAGCTATCCGGTAACGACTGCACCTCCGAAGTGTTGATCCTCTCCTCATACCGTGTATCGTAAGGGCAAGGAGATCTCTGCTTGGTAACGACGGCTTACACTTCCTCAAGGTTTAGTCGGGAGGGCAGTACGCTGTACTGGTAACACCAGAACACACCGACTAAATCACTTCCTATCCTCCTCCGATCGGGAGGGCAGATATTATCTGGTAACACCGATCGAAGGTACCCTAACACACATATACCAACAATTACCTGATAAAAAGGGAAAGTTCAATAGTTTAATGGCTGTGTCCCCTAAAACCAGTCATTAACAGATGCAAATGCAGGGTACGTGGACGGATAACAGTTTTAAAAAACTTCACTATACTGAGGATTCCACAAAGCTGGGACGAGTCTAAGTTGAACCAGAAGACAAGAAATCGAACCGGTCGTCACGGGAATCGTTACTGGTTGGTGATAGTAGCGTCAAACGATCAGAAAGTAACGATGAGGCGAAAGCAGAGCATCGAAATGCTCAGTGGTGGACTATATCAAAGACAAATTGTAATAAGGTAGATAGCCTTCCCGTACCTGTACTTATCAAAATAGAAACAACAGAACTTCGTGCCTCCTGTCTCCGACACTGAATACTACGAGTAAATTGCTACAATAAGTACGTCCTTGATCATATCTGAGACGCCGAATTAGCATAAATTAAAGGCTCGGAGAAATCAAACGTTGAGGTATACAATCGAGTATCGGAAAATCATTCGGACAGTCGAGGCCACTGCTTCGTGATAAGTTTGGTACTCTTTTGTATTGGTTGCTCACAGGTACCACAAAGCCTGAAATCTGTTACACCTTCGTTCGGTTACTAATACCACCCCTTTGACAGTTTGTGCAATTCCCATTATACTCTTGGGGCGGAGAACTGGAGTACAGTCAGCACGTATATCAGTATGGTGCTCAAAGAGAAGGAAGTGAACAGAAGCTGAGAATGAGCCAGGGTAGAAGTAGTGAAGACCAGGAGGAACCCTCACGAGGTTAAAAAGGGGACTGTCCCGAAGTAATGCCAAAAAGCAGTCCCGGGACAGTCCTAAAAGAAGAGAGGAACGATGTTTTTTAGTCGGTATGCCACGATGAAGACCCCGACACAAAGGTTGAGGGGGACACATAATTGACGTATATCCCCTCACTGTCAGTTGTGTAATGGATTTTTCACCAACCTCTATTTAAAAAAAATTGAATGTGTGCTGTCCCCTCTACTCTCTTGGGGGTCTTTCTATTGTCCACATTTTTACTTCCCACTAAAAATCGACAGTACTTTCCGCTCTATGGGAAAAGTAAAAATGGACATTAATGTCCACTCTGTAAAGTAAAAATAGACGGGGAAAATAAAAATGGTCATACTTTCCACTTAAATGGACTCTATTGAACAGTTTTGAGTAGTTAGACCAAGGCTAAAGCATGCTCCATGTTAAAAGGTGAATCCCCCCAAAATTTGTTGATTTACTTCCCAAGATGCGTTGAATAAAAAAATGGAATGTAGAAAATCTACCCGTGCACGGGAGCTCAATGAAATTTGAATAAAAAATCACTGAAGAGGTCTAATTGGACCTACGTTCTTGACCTCATTCTCCGTCAATCCTGAAGGAAGAAAAATAAAAGTGCTGAAATATTTTAAAATCTGAATATCGGACAGTAATTTTCTGTGTTTGCCATTGGCAGACGTGCCTTCAATGAATCGAATAATCCCACTCGAACCGCTTTTCGTTCATCGCTCTTCCTGAGGGGTTTAAATTTGAGAGAATAAGCGACGTAAACACAAATGAGAATGGAAACGTGTTTGGACATAGTAAAAATCGTCTAACATCATCAGTGGATAGCTTCAGTTTTTCTGCTAAATTCATCATGACAAAATGTCTTACGGAATTCATTTTTTGTTCTTGAATGTTTCCACTAATTTACCTTGTATTTCCCGGAAAAGCTACGAACTTTCGGCAGTTTTCATTGAGAAAATTCGGTATTACTGAGTGTAGACCTTTTTTTTTTCTTTCCAAATTTTGGGCCCAATGTCTTACGGCCAAGTTTTTACGTAACTGGCAACATTGTGTGGCGGTTGTTGTTGCGAGTTTATTGTCCCGGCTCGTCACATTGTCCAACTTTAGCTTGGACAGTTTTACGGAGTTTGGTTGAAAGTCGTTGAATAATTGTCTGGTGAAAGTCTAACGCTTTCAGACTCAAGTTTCAAGTCAAGTACGGAACACCGGAAGCACGTCAATTCAGAGCGTTTTACCGCGTTCCAACTTCTGGATTGCATCTTGTTACTTGACAGTGAGGTGACAGTAAACATGAAGCTGTTCTATGTAAATCATGCATGGAAGGCGTAATCAAACCACTAATTAATATAGACTAGCAATATGTCTAATGACGTTATTGTTGTGCTATTTGAAACTCAATTTCTCTTTTAAACGGTCCCCTCTAGTCAGCGCCCCAGGAATAAAAGTCGAGAATAATATCGTACGATGGGATATGAAAACGGACCTGGAATATTGAAATCGACCAGTGTGTGCACAATCGGATCTACGACTACGCGGTATTCCGTCAATTTCAGTTGGTCCCGCCTTGCATCCTACCACTGATTCTCAGAATTTAGGAAAAATTTTAAGTGGGCATTGCTGTACTAAAGATGACAAAAATCTACTGATCCTCCGTTTCATATGATTCTTGGGAATATAGGCAAAATTACATTGCGTTTTCCTGAACAAGGATGTTAAAGTATGAAGGTCCGTGTAGGAGAAAGAAATGGTTTTTGGTTTGTGAATGGCAGAGTGATTCGATACACGTCGTTTATGTAGGGCGGATGTGTTTTCCCTACCTCCGGTCCGAGGGTAGGTCGAGAGGGGTCGTAACGGCGTTTCTTAGCCCTTGGGTTTTCCCCAGTAATATGATATTTGGGTCCCCACGAAGGCGTAATGTGATCAATTTCTAATAAATGTGAAACGACGGCCTCTTCCCATAATATCGTAGCCGGACCTGGAATATTGAAATCGACCAGTGTGTGCACAAGGCCACTCCAACTACGCGGTATTCCGACCAATTTCACGCATCCTTGATTCTCAGCAGGAAAACATTTTAAGTGGGCATTTCCACTCCACTGATCGTCCGTTTCATATCTGCAGTATATTACATTGCGTTTTCCTCACACGGATGTACCGTACTCAACTCGAATCAATTCACACGTCATATGTAGGGCGGATGTGTTTTTGGAGAAAACAGTAATATGATATGTCGCCGAATTGTATCATCTATACAGGGTGTTACATTTCATGACGGTCACAGGCCAGGAGAAGATTCTACGGAAAATTCCTGATTGAAAATGCCTCTTAGCAATTTCATAGAAATTTTTTTTTTTCAATTCTAAGATTTTTTCTAATTTTTTCGACCTTACCTCATTAGAACGGCCATCTCTCCCACATTTTGCTTGCGATTTCAAATCTGATTCCTGTATTGAAATGAGCGTTAAACTTCCTATCGCCCTAATGGGAGACCAACTTTTTTGAGCCGGCGAAACGGATGAAAAATCAGCTTGAAAAGGACACATAGTCAAATCGTGGAGATCTGGACTTTCTTCAAACGCTTATGAGTCCCTGTAATGAGGCATGTGAATTTTAGCCTGTAGTGCTAAAAGATGCGCCAAAATCTAGGCTTTCCAGCGATATAACCAGATTTTAAATTCCGTGTAGTTCTCTGGGAGAAAATTGCTTTTCAAGTAAGAAAAACGTGGTATTTCATCATGCGTTGATAAACATATAAATGCATTAAAAAAAAAAAAAAAAAAAATAGAACTCGGGTTTTTTAACATGATTACTGACACGTTGTAATAAATTACTGTAGATACTGTTTTTATAAATTTATAAATTTTACTGTAGATACTGTCCAAAATGTCCACGATGCTGAATGCAGAGACGGCACCTCCGCCGAACGATGTCGACTGCTCGCTACAGCTCCCTGGTGTTTTGTCTCATGTCGCCAGCACATTGGTGGATTCTTTCCAATAATTCTTCTCGAGTATCTGTGAGCACTTCGTAGACTTGAGCTTTCATGGCCCCCTACAAGTAAAAGTCGAGAGGCGTGGGCTCGGGACTCCTTCGAGTAGAAATCTGCGTCGCTCATTGATTGAAGGGGGTCATAGATTGAATGGCGACATTTTGAACAGTATCTACAGTCAACATGTACAATTTATTTCAATGCTTCAATGCACGATGAAAAACCGGAGTATCCATCAAAAGCCACGTTTTTCTTACTTGAAAGGCAATTTTCTCCCAGAAAACTACAATGAATTTCAAATCTGGTTGCATCGCTGGAAAGCCTGGATTTTGGCGCATCTTTTAGCACTACAGGCTAAAATTCACATGCCTTATTACAGGGACTCATAAGCGTTTGAAGAAATTCGAGATCTCCACGATTTGACAATGTGTCCTTTCAAGCTGATTTTTCTCGCGTTTCGCCGGCTCAAAACAGTTGGTTCCCCATTAGGGCGATAATAAATTTAACGCTCTTTCCAATAGTGGAATTAGATTTGAAATCGCACGCAAAAAAAAAATTAGAAAAAATCTTAGAATTGAAAAAAACCGCATTTCCAAGGGAATAAACAGAAATTGCTAGGAGGCATTTTCGATCAGAAATTTTCCGTAGAATCTTCTCCTGGTCTGTGATCGTCCCGAAATGAAACACCCTGCATAGTGAAATAAACTCATCTCATAATTTAGGAAAACTATTTTGTCAACGATTGTGGGTGGGCAATTTGTTATACCCAGTAACCGAAAAAGCTGAAATCGGGGACTTTCTGAGGGACAAAGGTACATAACCAGTTTAATGAGCTAAACGTTGATGAAATGAAAAATGTACGTTATGCCATGTGTGTAGAATATAATTACAACTTGAAGAACCATCCTGAACAGCTGTAGAGCTATGAGGCTAATTTCTCCGTATAATCTTGCAGCGATGCTGAAATTTGTGCATCTTTAACACTGTAGAAGAGAAGTCCAACTCGCTGATTCACCGTAACCAGCTGCACGAACTATCTTCATAATGTCCTTTCCTCGACATCTATAATGTCGAAATTGCATTCAGAAACACGGACTAGTAGATTAGAATTACAACATTGCAACAACGCGTTGTTGTGAATTTTAGGGAACATCAAATTGGAACGGATGGAAATTAAGTGATGAGTTGTGAAGTTTTGACCACGTAAATTTCATGTGGGACCCTTCGTGGAGCAAGTAAATCCCTGTGGGGGAATAAAGATATAACTCAGACGGAATCAATAGAGAGGAACGGAATGAATTCCCTTGGGCTGGTCCGGGCTTATTCATACGGTTGTTCTGACTGTTTTACGGCCTGAAGTGGTATGACAGGGCGTCGGAGGGACATTGCAGATTTTGAATCTACGCGCCTTGAAAAGTATGTTGACAAAGTTTGTGAGAGGTTCAAATTGAGGGATGAAATAGTAAAAAAAAAACCTAAAATGTACCTAATTATAGTTGTACATGAAGACCAACTGTGCTCTTTCGCTTTATTGCCTTCCTCCTAGATATTTCGTGTCCCCCAGCATTTTTACCTTTCAAATGAGATAAGTCAGATGAGCTCAAACTGGTTTGGGATCCATCTCCAGCAATTCATAGTACAAAATCACCACGAATTCATAGTCCAAAATCACCACAAATGGACCCCCCCACTTGCCTATGTGATTAAAAACTTCGAAAAAACACGTTTTGAGGTGGTTTTTAACCGTAGGATTTATACGTGTGAGGTGATCGGACTGAGATTATTGCATTTCAAGTGGGGTCTACGTGAGAAAGAACAGATTTATTACATAAATTTTGTGGTCTTATTTGTCCCGTACTGACGTATCGACGGCATTGCAGATTTTTAATCTACTCACCTTGAAACGTGAAGTGACAAAGTTGAGAGATCAAGTAACGAACCAATATCTACAAAAATGTTCTAAAATGTATCTAACTGTAGTTGTAAATCAAGATCGACTGTGTTCTTACGCCATGTCGCCTTTCTCCCAGATATTCCGTGTCTGCCAGCATTTTCAACTTCCTAATGAGATTATTCAGATGAGCTCAGACCGGTTTGGGATCCATCTCTAGCAATTCAAGTCCAAAATCACCAGAAATTGATACAGCACGTTTTTGAGAAGTTTTGACCATAGGATTTATACGAGAGAGGCGATTGGGCCGGGACAACTACATCCTAAATGGAGTCCATGTGCAAAAGACGAGATTATTACATCAATTTTACGGCCATTTATAATCAGAAGTTGCACATTTTGAACTTACTCATCATGAAACGTGGTGACAGGAAGGTTTAAATTAGAGACCAGCTGAAGTTTACGGGGGAAGAACCTGATTTGTCACATTCTTATATAATCTCAGTTATGGGTGCAGTTCTGTCGCTTATATGGAGGAGTTTCATGTAGTGAAATCAAACAGGATGAAAAAAGTGGATTGTCACTGAAAAACGCTGCAAATTCTTTCACCTGGGGTTTGAAGAAACAATTCGTTCATAATGAATTTCTACTAAGAATTATGCGTTTCACAGGATAGAGCGATTATTGTTCAGGAGGCACACAAATATGATCAACTGATCAATCCAAATAGGTATGGTTGAGAACAGATTTACGAGCTGTATGCATATCTCCTGAAATTCAATAATCGCTCTATCACCTGTGAAACACGCACGCTCCGAAGCTTAGTACAGATTCAAATCATGAACGCGAGCCAATTGAATAATAAACCCGAGTGAAAGACTACTTTATTACCCCAGTAATAATATTGAATATTTACCTACATATTACCAGCGTTTCATGCAAATCAGAATGCTTCAACCGGTGTATCGGCTATAAACTACAAGTATCCACGTAGGCTATCACTCTAGTATCCACATTCAATACAACTCGACGCTATCGGACATCACTGGGTTACAAACAAACAATAATAAACCAAAAATCGCAAATCTTGGCACCATAAATCGGGCCATACATCGGGAATGGTTTGACCTACGGACCTGGGGAGGCGCTCATTCGATTCGTTATGGTATGTTCTTCAAATAGGTAAATATTTAGGCCGATTCGACTTGTTTTGAGGTTTTTAGGGATTTTACAAAACTTTGACAGCCCTTGAAGAGCACTTTAAATTGAGTGAGAGAGCTAGCTCAAGAATTCGTCGTCGGACCAAGATGGATTTTTCCTGAAAATTTCAGATCTTTTGCTCCAGCCGTTTGGGAGAAATCGTGCGTACGGCGTACGGCGGACGGACGGAAAATTTTTTATTGCAGATTCGGATTCTACTCCCTTTGAAACGTAAACCATGAAATTTTCAGGGGGGGGTTAGAATTTTTTTTCCGGAGCGATTACAATGGTTTATTATTGAATAATAAACCAAAATGAGGCCCGAAAGATTTGATGGACTGGGGAAGAAAATGGTTTGTCCAAGCGTAAGGAGGAAGAACCTGGTGATGACAAGGAAACACTCAAGCATTTCAATAATTTGGATGAAACTCTTACTCAAGTTCGTTGATTGTAGTAACTCTAATTCAGCGTCGTAGGTCTCGCTCGGAGGAACTTCAATCAACGAGTTAATATTGCTTTGTTTTGTTGTTTCTCTCTCCCCCCCCTCTCTCTCTCTTTTTTTTTTTTTTTTTTTTTAATAGAACTTTTTTTATTAAGGTGCGTAAACTAGTGCTAGTAGGAGAGATAAACAGTAAACGTCGATTTTTGAATTACACAAATTGAATCTGTTGCTTTTCTCAAGATGTGGTTCTTTGGACATACCAGTTTTCTCCCGCTGATTTTGTGCTTGACATCAAGTTTCACTTGAAATTAGGAGCCTTTCAGTTTTCTTTTGTTGAAGAAAACTCATTGCTCGTGATCTGAACATCCTAAACAGTACAGGAACTGAAAACAAAGTTATAAAAACTAATCAGACTGCTGCAATAACGTTTTGAACTTTCAATTCAAGATTACTCAAATCAACCCCCAGGTGGCGAACCAGGTTCTTCCCCCGTACCCTTCAAATGATAAACCAAAATCAGGAAAAGTGTACCAACCATGGTTGTAATTCAAGAGAAACTGTGTTCTTACGCCATGTCGCCTTTCTCCCAGATATTCCGTGTCTGCCAGCATTTTCGCTCAATGTCGTGAAAAAAATGAAACAATACGCGTCTCCCTCCCCAGCGTTATATAGCGTGATCCAAAAAATAAAACGGTCGTCGACGCTTATAACTCAAACCTGTTTACCGACGCGAGGTGCCAACCGAAATACGGCGTACGTCCGCTTAGCCCGCAAAAAGCTGTCGATTTATACGGAGATCCGGTGATCTTTTTAGGCACGGCAAGCGGGGAAAAGAGGATATTTTCTCAATTTCACCGCCGGCGTAGTTGTTAGCCGAAGTCGTAAATAAACCAAAAATTCTGATACGGATGTTGCGGGTAACGTGTTTACGTACCATCGAGCTTCGTTGATGTCAATACTGTACAAACACAATTTATTGATGGGGCTTCCTCGCTACTACAAATGAGTATATAAAGACGAAATATCGCTTAATAATTTTGACTAATTAATCGATTTGCCAAGTAATTTATCGATTGATTGGGAAAACTTTCAGTCTTGTTGCTTATAGGAACGTTGAGATACTACGAAAAATCGAATGTATTCCGACAGCAAAAATCCGATATCATCGAAAAGAAATATCGGTATTTATTTATTTCAATAATACGGGCAAGCCCAATACATTAGATATAAACATTATACATGGATAAATCAACGCAGCTTGGTTTACAAATTTGTGGAAAAAAAAGAAAAAAGAGAGAAAGAAAGAACAATTCACTGTTAATAGTCCAAAGTTGGGCAAAAGTTCGCATAATTGCTTCATCTTCAGGCGGAGAGAGGGCAACGAGGTGTTGAAGAAATCAATTTCAGAGTGTTCATTTAGCAAGCAGTTGGCCTCACGTGGCAGTCTAGACAGAGTGCAGTGGTACATGTAGTTTGTAGGCAAGAAGGATGTCCAAAGATAGATTGCTGGATCGTGAGGCGGGACGAGGCACCAACAAATTTACCATTTCCAGAAGATGGGGAGAATCGATTCGATTATTCAGGATATTGAATAAAAATGGAATGTCGGATCGGTATCATCTGACTAAAGGGGGTACAGTTCCGCACTGCCTGTCAATGGGCTCAGCTTATGAAGTCCATTGGTATATGAAGCTTGAATGCCACGTAACGGAGAAAACGTAGATGGACTCTCTCCAGCTGGTCAGTGTGGCACTTATAGAACAGGCTCCAAATCACGGAAGCGAATTCCATTGTAGGGGCAACTAGGGAAACATAGAGAGCAGTTATAGCAGGGACCTGGGTGAACTCCTTCTTATCCCTTTTGACGAATCCGAAAACACGCATTGCACGGAAAGAAATCGATGAGATGTGGTCAGAGATATTGTGGTATTCTGATATTATCGGAAAGAAACATCGATATTCCAAGATATCGAAATTGAATATCGAAACCGTGACTGTAAAATGAAGGAAATTGAAATAAACGAAGTTGAAATGTCGGATAAACCAAGTAGGCAGGTAGACGTTTTATTTGATCAATCAGAATTCATATTAATGGGTTACAAAGCGATTACACGTTTTTTTTAAATTACTTTTCAGGAACACTGTAAGAACAGCAATTTGTTCAAATATTTTGGAGGCAACTGATTTTTGAGTGCTGTCGCCGTTGCTCCCGATTTCGAAAATAGGCGCTCTCATGGCATGGATGTTGCAATTTTTGAAAAGTTCATCTGGGCCAATTTGTAAATGTTTGGACATAGAGATCTAACAACATTCATTGGCTCAAATAAGATTATAAACCCGCAAAGACTTTCCGAATCGAATTCTGATAATCGGAAAAATAATCTATATTGAGAAAATATCGATATTTTGTAAGCTCGATAATATCGCAACGTCTCTAGTTGCGTGATTGTATGGGCAGACGATCCTAAACTATCATTTTCGATTTTTATGGATTTCTAAAAAGTAAATACATGTCCTCTTACAAAATCTTACAGAATCTTACAAAATTTATACGCAAATTTTCCTCTGCCCACCAACTGAATACGTACATACGAACTTGTGGTTGCTGGTTTCAGACATTCAGCTTACAATAAACAAAAGTCTTCAAAATAACTCTACTTGTCAATTTTCTTGATTTTACTCAGAATATTCTTTTTAAAATTGGCAAAACTGTTGAAAGTGTCAGTCAACTTTATGAGTGTAATGGAACTGCAAAACTGTATTGTAATCATTGTTTTTTGCAGTACAAAGTTTAGGCAACTGAATATTTGACGAGTTCGCTGTAAAAGTGTAGGTGACGCTGCTTCTATGCTCGGACTTAATACCAATTTCTTATACGAGCATACACGGTTGTAAGTAATTGAAAAAAGATATGCCTTACATTCAGCATATGTAACTCACGAAGAAGCAGAATATTTGGGTACCGTGAACTTTGGCGATGGGCTATTTTCAGTATTCTGAGTGACTTGCAAGGATTTTAGTAATGATGATGTCAATGATGTTCTAACAAAGTAAAAACAAGATGAAATTAAATGAAGCCTTGTTCAATATCATTTGACAGGCTGCCTCACAGAGTGATCTTCGCTGTGGTCTCATCGCCCGGGGTCTTTCAACCCTTTCACGGATGGATCGCCAACTACCTTACTGGCAGGCAGCATTCAGTGCCCAAAAACAGTGTCGGTTACCATTCGTTCCCTGCCATTTCTGGAGTTCCTCAGGGTTCGCATCACAACCCTCCTCTCTTCAACATTGTGTTTAACGGGGCATCTCCTCCCTTCACCTACCTTGATCTCATCTGAGGAAAGCTGGGAACAAACCCTGTTTGTTAACAGAACAAACAAAAGCAGCCGAATATGTGAACCCTGAGTGACACCCGATGTTGCTTGAGGGCCCAGTAAGGGTAAACTTAAGCGGACCCCTCTGAGACTTGTCCGACAGAAAACTCTCGATCCATTTGAGGAAAGTTCCATGGACACCCAAAGAAAAGAACAAGGTAATTACCTGCTTGTGAGAAACCCGGTTAAAAGCCTTAGTGAAATCCACTGAGGCCACATCAACCTGTACACCATCCTCAAATCCAGAAAATACGAAATCCAACAACTCAAGGTAGATCTAAATCTAATAAATCCATGCTGCTATGAAACTGGAGAAATACGGAGTCAGCTTATCAGCAACCAGTTTTTCGAACAACTTGGGCATAGTGGATATTGTGCAAACTGCTCTGCAGTTTGGAATTGAAGATTGTCACCAAATTTATGAATTGGAGTAATAAAGACGTTTTCCACACAAGAGGGAATCTGCCACTGGTTAGTAGCAGGAACGAAGTAGGCTAGTGGGCACTCCATCTGGTTCAATAAATTTAGTGGGGTAAAATGGCTCGATTGAGCGATGGACCTCCTCCTCAGTCAACTCAATGTTACCCACAGAAACAACTCTCTGCAAAGATAGTGTGATTGTACAGCGGTCGAAGCCTCATATACAATAACGAAGAAGACTGAAAAAGCTCAAAGCATTCCATTCCAAATCCGCTAGGTTGTCAACATTGTGGTTTCCTCTAAAAAATAAAATTTAACTTATTTTTGTCAACCACCATAGGTGGTCTTTAGGCAGTGAAGGTGGTTTTGTTCTGCACTCACCCTCACCTGGTCTTCTAGCTAAAATATATTTGTTCTTATATCTTGAATTTAAAAAAAAATTTTTTTTGAGGAGTTTTACATTTTTTTGGCAATGTTTGAAGGTTTACTATTAGGAATAATGGACCAAAAGTTGAAATCAATGAAGTATTCACCCAATTCAATTCATATGTTCTTCTATAAGCTGTTGGTTTTTACAAGTAGCATTCAATTCAATCTTTATCGGTGCATAAATCATTCACCTTTCAATAATCCGATAAATAGCAATCACGTTGTCACGTACAGTCCGCCGTTGGGGTCTGACAAGCTGCACGTGTCAAATTGGTTTATTGGGGGACGCTATCAAGAGGAGAAGGAAATGGACTTGAAATGGGGTCATTAGGGCGAACCCCCTCCATAGCAGACCATCCGGCTGTCCAGTATTAATTGTCAATCCTCTCCGAAGCTCCTTTCGGGGGACCCTGCGGCTTCACCTCAGCCACCATTCACGTCCTTATCAACACCTATATCACCTCCCACCTTACAGGCCATTGATTGACGTCCGTATCAGAGCGTATACTCCGTCTCCGGCCTTCAATGGGTCAATTTCGACAGCTAATTTGGGGAGGTGGTGGTTCTAATTGGCGGTCGTCTTCATTAGAGAGCCCAACCATGGGAATTGTTCCTACTCAAAGTCAAGATGAGCTTCACTTTGATATACTGCGTTGATGAGTGTATCAATACCTATATCACCAATTCCATTTCCCCAACACACCACAGAGTCTGTCTCTTGGTGATGGGGTAATTCCATATCACCACCAGTTAATTTATGGTATACATTAATCTATCTATTTTACAGCTTGTACGCTCATCTAAGTTGGAACAAATCTTTATTTCATCCATTCATTCACCTCCGGCCTTACATGCTACTGATCACCTCCCTGTCAGTGCAGTAAGCCACATCTTCAACCAGGGGGCTTTGTTAGCTCTGTTAGCCTGCGTTTATTCTGTGACGTTTTTTAAAGACTTTTTTCCTTTACCGACGCGATATTTTGACGCAACGACACGAGAAATCAATGGAGTCGTTTACAATTGGGTGACAGTTATCTTGAACGCGATGACGAACTAAAGTGTGGCCACATACTGGAGTCTGGGCGACTGGCGCTCAACCTCGAAGGCAGCTATAATCCCCTCAGAACTTATTGAACCTATGGGACTGTTGATATTCAGATGGTAGAGTTATAGTCAGATATGCTACAACTGAAACCAGGATGTTGAAATTGGATGTTTCTTTCTCACCACGCTCAGTAGTTCATTGAAGAGACTCTACATTCGGAAATAGTTGGAAAACTGGACTGGCTACATCCAGTTTTATCATAAATATTTTTTATATGAAAATTTGAGCAACTTTTTATGGTGAGCGGTGATGAAGGGGTGGATATTCGCTGTCCTATGCCCATACTCAACAGTCACTCTCATGGTGGGAAAATACCTACGACTGAACTCATACAGAAGTGTTCTGTGAGGAGTGCAACTGTGGGGATGTGGGTCAGAAACGGTGCCACAAACGCCTCAGCAATAATGCCAGACACCGACGTTATTTCCCGTCGGGGGGACACCTTTTTTTATAGCTTAGGAGAACCAGTAGGAGCATAGTCATCTCAAGCAGCCTGCTGAGGCCCTCATCAAAACGTTAGAAGCCGCTGATATTCGTAATCGGCGCAATACTCCTTCCCCTTCCTTAAATGCCTCAATTTTGACCGGTGAAGCTGATCTCGGGAGGTGGTGTCTGATTGGAGGATGTTCTTCATTGGGGATTCTAATCTTGGGCTTTGATTCAACTGAAAATTAGGGTGAGCATAGCTTAGTTTGTTTCTGTTGATCATGTATCAACACTGATATCATCTCCAGCCTTAGAGGTGACTGATGACGTCTCTATCAGTGGATATGCAATACCTACGACCAAGTGCTCCTTAAGTTACTTCCTTTAGGAGACATGATAGGATCATCATTATCGTTAGCCACCTCTCATGTCCTTATAAATTTCTGTATCTTTCAAATACCTTATACGACTATTGATTGTACATTCCCTTGTACTCCCTTATCAGTACATTTATTTTTCCCTTTATGCAGCAGTTTTGCTTAATTTGGTTTTCGAAGAGCGACGAATCCAGAAATGACACCCCCTGTCACTGCTCACACCAGTAGCTCAGTATTACAGACGATCCATCCCACCGAAACTTCCTCTAGGCAACCGCTGAGGGGCTCAAAGGAACCTTCAGTATTCAAAGGATCCTTCAAGCTCAATCTCACCTCTTCATACATATTAATGTCCCTTGTCACAACATATTGATAGACTCGTCGGCCCCTGACATAATTTGAGGGAACGCTCCCTTCGACATAACACCAAACATAATTCGCGAAGGACAACGCATAGATCGTTATCATATTCTACATTTAGCTGGATACAACATAAATCCCCAAATAAGAATCTTGACGATAAAAGTGCTAATTAATTTTGTAAACGCAAAACTATTAACCAAGTAGCTTAATTGTATGAGCAAAGTATTTTTTCGAAGGTGCGGAACGGTTTGAAGCGATTATAGAAGAACTCTGTGGTTCTTCTTTTGATAGAGGCAATAGCCGAAATCTTTCTCGATGGAAGAATTTCCTTCCCACGTCTTTCCCAGTATATATTTGGCAATATTAATTTTTGGTTTAGTATTTTAAATAGTGAACCGGGGTTCTCGAAAAAGACAAAACTAATTTGACATTTTTAGCCCCTTCAAAATGTTTTGGCTTACGTTTCAAGATGTCAAGAATCCAAAACGCTGCAAATTATTACACAGAGGTTCATTATTTTGTTTTATTAGGATAGCCCATCTCCCTGAATCACTAATCTACGTATATTGTGTATATTTTTAGTGAATTTTCGGTGCAAAATAAAGGAGTTATAACTATCTCAGTAAAGTAAGGATGAAAACACGAAACAAATCCTAAAATTGAAATACCTCGGAATAGGATACAGGAGCAATTCGTTGGACCCCCTCAATTGAATAACTCAAAGAGGCAAATATTTAAAGACAGAACTAAAATTGAATTAAAATATCGGAATCACTAAAGCTTTCCATGTAAGAGGGAAGTTTCCCTTGTTCGTTTAAAATAAAATTAATTCTGTGAATCGGACGAGAACATACGGATCGCTTTACCAACATCCGTTTGCTCCCCATTTGAAAAAGGTTCGTAGGTGGTCTTCAACCCGAGGAAGAATCAGAGTGGATAGTGTATGGAAAAAGTTTAAATCCCTCCATTAATTCTTGGTTTACATTTCATGATGTGTGAAAAATTGAGTTTAAACTGATCCGTACGTCTGCAGTTGGAAGCTTTTCCTCTGAAACTACTTTACCAAAGTTTACGAGATTTGGCTAAAAACTTCTGCATCGATTCGGGATGTACGAGTATCAGTCATCCCGGAGTAGAGTTCAATCAACCCGAAGGGATGTTCTTCAAGGGCTGAACTACGAAGAAATTCGCTGTAAGAGGGTAGTTGGATTGTTTGATTAAAATAAAATTAGTTCCGTGAATCGAATGAGGACACCAGGGTTTCTATACCGTCATCCGTTCGCTTTATATTTGAAAAATCGATCAGGAAGGCGGTCGGGCTGCAGAGCCTTGAAGTTTTTCGCCAGACGCAGGGCTGGCGACATGCCAAACAGCACGAAAGATGTCTTGAGATTCATAACACCCAGTCTCTTAGGTTCGATTCAGTTGAAGAGAACAAGTAGAAGGAGGTTTTGGGGGAAAGATTGCTGATCACATTGAGGAAACATCGCCGAGACTGATGACGTGCTCGATATCTGCTGTTGTTGAGGTTAAGTGCAGGTACACAATTGCGTGATTTGGCAGGTTCCGAGGAAGAACAGAAATTTTGATACTTGACTCCAGCCGGCTTACCTATGTTTACGAATCGTTCCAATAACGCATTAGTGTCTGATACAGAGCACGTCATAGCGTTATGCTCCTCAACATTTCGTACAACTGCATTCCATCCATGTGAATTGCAACTGGTTTCATGTACCAGTGATGCTCTTTTTGCCAATCAGTTCATAGTTCATTTCCCCAAATTCTACGTTTTGTGCTACAATGTTTCCCAAAATAGCCGCCTTCCTTCCTCAAACTAGGTGTTTCCTAGTCGTGTTTTCATCGAGTTTCCCCAAAGTGAAATCCCCAGATAATTTGCATTGATCTCAATATACAGTAGGTTACACCATTTTCAACTTTTGTTACGCTATTACTCACGTACCAGTAAACTATTGGCGTTGATATAGCTATATTCACAACGAAGTCATCCAATCGTCTTTGGGACATTTATTAAAAAGTTTGGTTCCGAGTTTAGACAATCGTAGACATATTAACATAGAGAGCGATATACGTAAAAGGTTTACCTACTACAGAAATAAAATACCTTGTGTAATAATTTTGCAGCGTTTTTCATTAACGATTGTATAAAAGAAGTTAAATATAGTAGTCGAAAATATTGGGATAACATTTCGTTTGTCCTTTGTAGATCCTTACAAATTTATCGTAGGATTTACAAAAGTATAATTTGCGTGAAATATTAATTTGATAGTGAGAATACATCACATAGTATGAATGTTTATATTTCATTGGCCGTCAAAATATTACCGGTTTTAAATTGATACAGTTCCCGCGGGTGCTTGAGAGAAACTCGGGTTTTAATAATGGCCGCGGGAAAAGCCCCGGCAGAAAATACCGTTTGCGATTTTTCATAAAAATAATACGCTCGCTCTATTATGAAGCCTCTTGCTATTTCCCCATTGGAACGGGGGAGGGATTTTCTTCAGGATGAATGGGAGTAATATGTTATAGTTTGGAGAATGGGGGGGGGGGGGGAGTGAAAAATTGAAACGAAGGAAAAGGTGCCAAATGTCGTTTATCTCCATTACCGAATTATTGTTGGGAAATAGAACTTCTGCTCGGCTGGGCGGATGGTGTACAGCCACCGGAGTTAATAGCATCGTGGGTGTACTTGTGGGGTATGGTGTACCCTGCTTAGGGGGTGTAGGAAAACTGATTTTTCAACAGAGGAATAAAATACAATTTCACAGAAGCGCCAGTGTACATAACATGCAACTTCCTTGAAAAGAAGGTATAACAAGGGCCGGCTCCCAACTGGGTAAATCGTAGTTAAACTACCGCCAACTGGGTAAAGAATATAGACCTAACTGGGGACACCTCCCGGAGCTGGTGACTGTCCATCTGGGTACAAGTTGGGTGAAATCTTATCCAGAGAGACGTGTAGCTGATTAACTTGATTTATTGTACTAAGTATATCTGGTATCTCCATTACCGAATTATTCTTGGAAAAAGAAACTTCTGCTTGGCTGGGTGAGTGGTGTGCAGAAACCGGAACTGACAGCAAAGTGAGTGTACTGGTGGGGTAAGATGTGGGCCACTCCAAGAATGTAGGAAACCTGTTATTTTCACTTAACTTAAAATAATTCCACAAATAAAGTTAACAAGGCAGCTGAGGAATGCCAAACCTGCTGAATGAGAGTGAGTTACATTGTTTCTGGGGCCATTCTGGTCCAATGAAATCTGGTAGAACTTGACAGATGTGGCAGCAGTGGATGTCCCTCACTCTCTCTTGATGATACAGCAGGCATTCTGTCCCCTCTAGCGTTAGCCACACTCTATGAGTGTGCCCGGAACGGACCACGCTGAGGTGGCAGGTTTTTATGGAAGATGGTTCCTATTAGGAACAGGCCACTTACTAGCAACATAAGCAACACGGGCTTCCAGAACCAAATCAAGAGGCTCACAGCCTGCAAGTACTTGCAATGCATCAGTAGATGTTGTGGCATATACTGTTGTAATAGAAATAAGTCCCACTCGTTGGAATTTTTTTTGTAGGTCGGTGACACCATGTGGATGTTACATACATGACCGTTGGTAGGAAAACCACCTCGTAAGACTTCCATATGGAGTGCTTCATCTTGCTCAGCAAAGTCCTCGTATCCCATCAGCTGTTTGTGGAACCTTGGAGAACAAGGAATTTCTTTTTCTGCTACAGTTCAGTTTGCTGTTCAATACCACTCCTTGTTGTTTGAACTCCTTGACTTTGTTGTTCAATATCCTTGTTCTTACAACATGGAATCTAGTTGGGTGTCTTGTATCACCTTCTCCCCTGAACACTATCGCTTGTGTTTTGTCAGAGGCCAGCTTCAGTTTGGTTTTCATGCACCAGAGGTCTACCATACTAGCACAATCCTCTGCCTATGTCATGGCTAATAGGAATGTCAAACCGTTGTAACCCAACCGTCTCCACTGGCGCCAACAACCCCCGATTCAGACATATATCGTCATTTTCACTTTCCATCATGTCCTTACCAATTTCCAATACGTTCGTTGAGAGATGTTTTTCATGTATAACAAAACAAAAACAAGTTAAGGAACAGGTTGATGTTATACAGAGCATTCTGATGGTGAGATATTTTCTCCGAAATGAGGGCATCTCTTGCGTTAATTTTGTACTCACGGAGGAGATAATCTCGTTGTTCAATGAACAGATGTACGACCATATCAATATCGAAAATGGAATGCATAGCGGACGAATTATACCTGGAATGTGATTTAGATTATTGAATTTGTTTTATTTTTTGGACTGTTGGTTTAAAATATATATTTCACTTTTTAGTAGAAGGTAGGTGTAGGTAATAGTATTTTAGATTTGAAGTAGGTAGGTTGTAGTATGGAGTTGACACCTAGTTATATCTGTAGTTTTTGCTCTTGAAACCATACACCTTCGCATGATCTCATTCTTCAAATAATGATCTCGTTGTACTACTATTTTAGATTAGAAGTAGGTTGTAGTATGGAGTGGATACCTGGTTTTATGTGTAGTTTTTGCCATTAAAACAATATACGTTCAGCATGATGTAATGTAGTGCATTAATTCTCCTGTTCTGATATTCCTCCAAATTTGCACTGCTCCTATATCCAGGCTATAATGACCCAAAGAGGTTCGTATGCCTTCGGGGTTTTTCTAGGGATTTTCAAAATGGATTTAGGGTTTTTTAGGGATTTTTATTTCCCGCTCAGGGGGTTTTCTGAAAAAAAGTTGGCAACCGTGGTCTCCAGCTACCTGGAGACAAAGGGAAATTGAAGCTAGAGCTCTCTATCCCTCCAGTCTTTCTTTTGACTCCAGATTCGATAGGTTTGGTTCAGTAGTTTTGGAGAAAAGCTCAGGGCGCCGGAGGGCAAACGGCAGGGATTTAAAAATTAGATTTTCGGATTCGAAACATCATTAAAAGTAAAACAAAGAATTTTGAAGTGAGCCCCATTTATATACTACGTTCATTATTGAAAATAGTAAACCAAGCTTTTTTCATCACCCGAAACTGAAAACAAAGCTTCCACTACCTTTGAATGAACTAGAAAGCAAAAACGTAAGAATATATCATTTGCCCTCTCGCAAAAAAGGATCATTCTTCAAGGGAAACTTCATTTTAAGGGAAAACAGTATTTCGAAAATCTTGTCAACCTGCACCGAGGAACCTCAAGGCTTCGTGATCCATAACCATGACAAAGCTTTCTGCTCCATTCTTCAGACTTCCATTTTCTTCTCGACATGTTGTTGTTGTAACGTCGGACCACAAATTGAATGTCACGCGTGGCGGAAAGGAAAACAATTTGTGGGTTAGGTACTGAAAGGAGGATTCTGGGAAGTTTAATTCGTATCCTTGTTTTTAAGATATCTATTTAGCGTAGATATTTTTCAATGCTTTTTAGGGCGCCCCTCTGAAGCAAGAGGGACGCCTAATAGAATCGATCCTGGAGGTGTCGGACAGCCCAAACTTACAAATCCGTTTTGGGCCATTCTTTGGAGAAAAACGATAGGCCTATGTCTGTGTCAATGCGTATTTGACATTTTGTCGACGCAACTCAGCCTACAATTCTTGACCGATTTTTACAATTATTATTATTACTTAATTTTATTGTTTGATCCCAATTTTGCTCCAATTATGCTAGCAATCAAGTATAAATTTTGATTTTGTTGTCAGGAGAGATGATTGAAGGGGGTGGGTTATAGCCAATTCTTTGAATCACTGGTCAAGTGAGAATGCTGGACCATCGAAAGTCATTATTTTATTGTTCAGTTGAGGTTTTGGTTTAGTATTCAAACTTATTTCAACACATTTATATTTCACTGTGTAAGGAGGTGATTCCAGGGGAATATTGGTAAATCGTCATTACTTCAATATTTTCATCGATTGTCTTGCTATGACAAATGACTTTTTTTTATACTGTAATGTGGTTTAGTTTTGCAAGAACATTGGTCCAGTTTCCATCTTCCCTATTTTCATCTGGTTTTTATTTAATTATTAATATATACACTGGAGACCAAAAAAACCGGCGCACTTCAAGATTTGTGTTGTTCTGTCTCTTAGAGAAATAAAGTTGGTCTGTCGCCCTTGGACGCCCTGATCCCAGCCTTCTGGTGCAGCTACCAGTTTCACGGTACCTCAGAACCTAGTTTCAAGCAGCCCAGGGCTCTGGACGAATAACGTTGGCTTCGGACGTCCTCTATCAATGCAACAAGTCTTTGAACCATTTAAACGGCTAGTAAACTTTGAAAAAACTTAATTCAAAAGGAAAAAGATCGAGAAAAATGTTTTAAAAACGCACAATGACAAAAACGGCTTGTGTTGACCGCACTGAAGGTAGACTGTTGAAAAGCCATCTTTCGTCCTTTAAGCTTCTATCGTGAATTCGAGAGAGCATTACAGAAAAAAACTGAATAGTTAAAGAAAAACAGAGTTGGACCATGGCACATAATCTCTGTTAATCTTCTTATTGACCTAACTATTGACTCAAACCCAACTGTTCAATGTGGAAACAATTCAACTGCGCTGGGTTTTTTGGTCTCCAGTGTACACTTTTTTTGTTCGATCCCAATTTTCTTCCAACTGACCCCTCGTGTGAAATGTGCCTCAGAAGTTTCGAATTTGAAAGAGGATGGAGGGGTGGTATCGGCCGATCCATTCAAGCGCTGCTCATACCCACTAGAATTCTTAGCCCGATAATCGTACTTTCTTAGTTCGATTAGGAATTCGGTACAGCTTTCAAAAATATTGTGTTTAAGATATTAAAATATATGTACGTTTATATATGGAATGTGTAGAATTTGTGCACAATGGCCTGGTCCCCTTCCAAGATGCAGACTTTGTTGAGGCTACTGCTAAATAATTTAACTTTGAACCATTTGGTTGAATAAACACGTATTAGTTGAATGAATTCAATATCGAATGTTCAGCTATAAAGAAAACAAGTTCTTTATTCAGAAACATTGAAATAATAACAAACTGAAGGAACGCCTATCAATCTGCCTCCGTGGAAAGCTTTCGCCTCTCCACTAAGCATCCGTAACTTGGTGCAACAATAAACCTTCTAGAATGGGGAAGGAAGAAATGCCTTCCACCGCCAGCGAACGCACTAAAGATAAATGATCGCCCATCTGTAAAGGTAAAAACTGCTGTCATCCATCGGTCGTACACCAAAACCTTGTAATTGTTAATCTTAGTTTTGAAATAATGGAAGATTTAGTTTCGCAGCATCTATGCATAAACGTAAATTAGAAAGAGAAAGAGGGTTTTCCAAAAAGACGTAAACGGACGTATACAGATTTGATAAAGCAGAATGGAATTATAGTTATTGGACACGTGGTTTTAACGTAAATTAAAACTGTAATTGAACTAAAAGTCTGCCAAGCTGGAAGGGCAGAAAAGCTTTCTCACTTACATCGTCTTGACAATGAGACGTTTGCGCATGTGCCCTCACTACTATTCATCTGGCGGCGCGGGGATGAAATGTATATGAAAATGTATTCTACATGTCAAGATTCATCTCCTATAAATGTATTATACCTAAGGTGAACAGGAAAAAATTCAGCTGACCGCTGATTGGACGTTACGATTCAGGATTCCAGTACCTAGTAAATTTCAAGTTCCTAAGGTAAACAGGAGAGATAAGGACGCAACTCGCAATTTCGTTTGTGCTTCGTTATCCCAGTCAGTCCCAAACATGTTCTTCCTAAAGTTTTGGAGTCAACATTTCCTTTAGATCTCGAGTAAAGTTGTTTGGCGTTAAGATCATGCTGTAAGTATGTTCTACGCTATAAATTTGCAAACTCTAATACCGCCGCTCGTGTAGCTACGAGTTAATGAACACCATTAAACGCCACAAATTCAAACTGGAGCCTCGACTATGAAAAATTCAAGAAAACCAACAAATCTCCGCTCAACCCCGGAAAGCCAGGGGGAGGGCCCGTAAAACCGGAAATAGAGGTGGAAGAATTCGTTGATTTATGGCGAACTTTGTCGAGCCGCCTCCGGAACTTTACTTCACTCTAACTCCACTCACGCTCTCACTCCTCCTCTCAAGTAGGAACCTATGAAAAATCAGATAATAAATCGAAAGAAAGTCTGCGGGAACTCTCTCTTGTTACTGTTCTCTGAAGAACGACTTGTTTTTTCGCTTCCGTTTGCTCTGACGCAAATTTAATATCACCTGTAGAGCATCTTCCGACATCCAACTGCCATCAATTTCCCTTTTTTCTTCCCTTCGTTCCGGATTTGTCATAGTATTTGATAGCCATAAAGCAAGTTTTAACAAATTTCGAATTTATTCTTTAACGACATCGAACAAAACTTCCGAAACTTATTAAATACGGAAGGTTTGTTGACATAAATTATGATCGAACCAAAGAAATATATGTTAATGATAGAAGAGAAACCAGATGAAAATAGAGAAGATATAAAACTGGGCTAATATTCTTTCAGAACTACACTACTTTGGAGTAGGAGAAAATATTATGTGATACAGGATAATTAATGAATGGCCTTCCCTGTTCGGGTTACTGATGTGCTTATACTTAAAGACCTACCTCCACCGCACTCCTATTATCTTATTGGTAAAATAGGCCTGTCGCCCGATCGGACATCTGGGGAGACTGGAGATTTCAGGAATATGGTAATCTCCCATCTCATATCTGGTACCAAGGATTGGGGAAAGCCCCACGCTATCGGAACAGAGTCAGTGTATACTGCCGCAGTTGAACTCACCCCAGTCCCTGGGATCTGTCCTGGGTGCTCTGGGGTTGAGACTGCACCAACAAGGACTTGCGTACGCGGTGTATCTCATTTTGTTAGTTTCGTTACAAACTCAGGTACCTGGTAGAACCGGAGTCTGTAGTGATTTGGGAAACAGGTGTCTTGCAAGAAAATTTCGTTACGGCTCCTTAATGATGAACTGCACTAATCCTCTCACCCTCCCCGGGGTTGAGTAGTAGCTCTCCCACTGGTATCTGGCTTTCTTGATAGGTAAATATCTCGACCTTTTCAACTTATTAATTTCCGACTGTAGGTGGGAGGGAGGGATCGGAGCATAAATCCTCATGGATGTAGTCTTAGACTCATCAATTTTGAGCTCTGCAGATTCACTGAACTTGGACAGGTTTTCTATATCCGAAGTTTGAAGGCCTCAATTTGATTTGAAAAAGGTCAAAGTCAGCAACTTTTACCTTGGACGTTCGATTAGCCAACCAGCCTTACAAGCGAGGATTTTCCAAAAGGCCGGAAAGGTTGATTGGTGATAGTTACAACAGAAGTCCTCGGGAAAAGGGAGCCTGACAAGGAGAGGAGAGCTGAATCCACCCAGTTCAATATGCTACCCGCTCCCAATCTCGCTGTATTTACCGCCGATCCCGTCGCCCAACCATTACGACCTCCCCCGAAAACCGCCAAGTACCCGCGTTCACCGCTTCGGTGGGGGAAAGGGCCATTCTCCTCGAAGCTCCCAACACAACTCTAATCACCCGGAATCTCATTAGAGGAGTTTCTATTATCTGGAGAGGTGGGCTCCCTCTCCCTTCGACCTGTCACCTCTGCGAATCCATTCATTTGGTTAGTGCCTTAGCTTCGGGGACACATCATCCTTCACGGTCTTGACTTAACACGCAAACTTACCATTTTCCACGGGCTTACGTGGAGGCTTGGCGCTATTGAAACCATCCATCCCGCTTCCGAGCTGGTCTCTACAGTGAGTTGTCATTAGCGGAAATGTCGCGCTCAAAGCTGGGGCTGGCTCGATCAACTTGAATTAAACCATTTTAGTTAGCTACAGAAAACCCATGAAGGGTTATACAAGTTGCTGATTAGCGTATTTTGGTTTACAATTTGAAATAATGAATGAACCATTCTCAAAATTTCTTGAATCGCCTTATAAGAAACATAGATTTTAAAAAACGAAGATAATATTTTTCTTTTAAGCTATCTGTCCTCCGTACACCATTCGAAGCTTTTTTTTTTTTTTAAATAACGATTGTAATATTATTGTTGGTAACTGTACAAGAATCCACCTAATCCATTCCTGCATAAAAAATCAGCGACTTTGAACCCCCCAAAATTCATCATTTCCGTAGTTTATTAAACTACAAGAAATCCATGCTTTAAAAAAATGCTGATTAGGGCATTGATTAATGATTGAACTTGAGTTTTGTTAGTTAGAATTGAGTCGGTAGATAACGCACTTATTTTATTGAAAGCTACCACTCTCTTTTCCACTGCTAATTAAACGATGAACTAGAACAGGCAAACAAACAAAGTAAAGGAAGAGAACTGCTAATTTTTCGAGCTATTTCGGCTAAAGAGAAAAATATTTCGTTTTTTAAATGGCTCACAAAACATTTGAAAAAAAAAAAAATCCAGACCTCCCAAGCGCTACCAATATCCAGGAGAGAAAAATGGGGTCGCCCACTCCGACCCAGTTTAATTTTATAAAATGTAACACGCAGTCACAACTAAAGAGAAAGAAAACGATTCAAAAACTAAATCAACCAATTCAGATCTCAGAACAATACAGAACATGAAAAATTACCAGTAAACGAAAATTGAAAAATATGAATCAAGCAAAGTGACAGTGATCCTGGTAATGGACATCACTTGTCTCAGCACTAGATGCGAGGAGAAGGAACTCGGGCCAAACAGACATTTTAATTTCCTACATCCAATAATGAACTACTGACCTCGAGCAAGAACTTCACTCTCAAAATGTTTCGTTTCTCGTTATAAGAAACTTCAAGGAAGATTTCAAAAAACGAAGACAATTTTGTCTTTTAAATCCATCTGTTAGCCGTACACTGTTCGGCGTATAAACTTGGAGAGATGGAAGGGTGAACGTTTAAGGTGGTAAATGAATTTCCATGTTGGTAAATGAATATTTCCCCAAACGGAGACCAGAAGAGGTGGTTGCGCTGCGCACTTCATCCCATCTTCTATCTTGTTCTTTTTTGAAAATAAACTAAAACTTTTTATAATATAAATTTATTTTGTTCAGATTACAATAATACAAATTGAAAATACGTTGTTATAAGTAGAAAACAAAAACTTACGATAGGTAATAGAAAATTTACCAAACTAATCAACCCCCACTATGAGCAAGCTCGTGTCGTGGGGTGAGGAATCTTTTTAACAGTCGCCACCTAACACGTACTAAACAGATTAGAGAAAATAAATAAATATGGATTAAATGCACTCACTCGTGCCAATTAATGTTATATTTTAAATACATCTGAATTTTTATATTGATGCGCCTATTTGGATTTTGTTACAAAAGTCGTTCTTTTGCCATATTTCATTAATCCAATTTTTAGATGGTTCTCCCACAAAGCGTGATTCTTTGAATGTTAGCAGCGAATTCATAATATTTGTACTGAAGTATTGCCACGTTTTTCGTCCTGCAGATGTATTCATTCTAGGCACCTTAAATTTTCTTTCCCGCTCCGACCTCGTATGTTTTCCATGCGCTACTAAACTAAGTGTTTGTTCTTTCGATTTTGAGAATATTATCATGGAGCGTAGGATAATTTTTTCAAGTGGGAGAATATTGAGTTTTTGGAAAAGTCCCTCAGATCTTGTTGTATAGCTACTTCTAGTCATTATGCGAATAATACTTTTTTGTGCAGAGTAGATGGACCTGATGTTGTGTTTTGGTGAATTTCCCCAGGCTACGATAGCAGATGTCAGCTGTGATTGCATCAGCGCAAAATATACCGATCTGAGCTGTTGGGTGCTCATTTTCATTCATTCATTTATTTATTTTTATTTTTTTATTGACTTGGCTTTGGAGTTTTCCATTAGCCGCAAGTTACTACACAATATGCTACAAATCATTATATATCAACACAATGTGACAAATTATGTTTCAAAAGTTCATTATAATCCAACATTTTTCACTTCTTGAAATTTAAATGGGTTTTATTTGATTCAAACATAAAAATTACACTGCACTGTATAATCATAAATACACTTAAATGTGTGTATATCATTTCGCGAGAGGAGGTACTGGAGATTGAACGGCTGAGTTGTCATTGGCTGTAGTTGAAGGATGGACATTCCATGAGAAGATGCTCGATTGATCCCACGGTTGTTTCACAATACCGGCATACTGACGATTGATGCGACTTAGGTGTTCGTTACATAGACCGTGGTTACTTCTTATTCTTTCGATTGTTCTGCAACATGACTTGGTAACATGTTTTCCAGTGAACCACGGTGTTGAAGGTACTTCAGGTTGCAAGGCCAAGTAGTACAATCTCTTGGTTGATGTTTTATATAGTTGGGGATAGGGATGGGATATCGAGACTAAGCATCGATATTGATATCGATGTCGATGTATCGATATGTTCTTCAATATCGGGTGAAAACAGCGATATTTTCGAGGTTTTCGATATCGGTGTCCTTATCAGTTAACAGTATCCTTATTACACGCTACTACCGTTCGCTTCTTGCTAGTATTCTGAGGATTGTGTGATAACTCTTTTTTAATCGGAAATTTTTGAAAGCTGAAGGACTTTATTTGGCATTACAAATTTGTATCAGGCGTGTATCAGCCACGTGATACATTTAAACATCCCCAACATACTACATTATATTTTCATGTTGCACTCATTCAAAAACTTATATAGTTCCTTATAAATTAATACGTTTTTAGATGCTAAAATTTAATTGTAATTTAAAATAATTGTACTTCTTCTCGTTCGGTTATTCAGTTCTTCACTGCATTATGACATGCTCAAGGTTCCGTAGTTTGAACGGATTTGTTTCCAGTTGATGAATTTTGTATAAATTTTCGTCACACACTCCACAATCAACTCTTAATCTAAATATCCTTCCTAGGCTTTTGTTGATTTCACCATCGTGAATTTTTTTTTTCAGCCGTTGTGTGAATGTATTCCATTGCTCTCTGAATCGTTTGTTGATTAGTTGAACCAAATCTTCTGTCATGACCGAGATGTTCAATACCATCTTCAGAATGCTCTAGTTTGAACGGATTGAGATATCTCCAATCCAATTTCACCGTCGTGTTCAGCGTGAAAAAACCTTTATAAAAGAGAGTCACCTGATTGGAAGTTTTCGGGTAATTTCCCCCCCCATTTGAACTGTCCCAAATCTCCCTTTAGAGTGAGGCGATTGTGCCCATTTTCCGATTTGGTCTTTTGAAAGCCTAGGTAGTATGTTGTGCAAACTTGAGCTTTTATTCTCAATTCTATCGAGAGTTATCGTCTGGAATGTGTTTTTGGTGTCTGTTGACAGTAGATTTAGAATGGTTTGAAACGGATTTTGATGCAAACATTTTTTGAAAATTCTCATCTTAAATATTTTTGACCGAGAACATTCGCCAAAACTACAGCAGTTGAAAGAATGTTTAATATTTCTTTTTTTTCACGTTAGGTAGCAAGCAAACTGGATGGCATTTTTTCTGTGAGTGAAAAGTAAACCGAAACCGATGTTATCGAAGGCAAAAAACATCGATATTTCGATAATATCGATGTCGATGTGCTATCCCTAGTTGGGGACTTAGAATATTCCTGAGAGACTTGTTCACATGGCAGAGTTTTCCGAGTTTCCTTACTATAATGTCTGTGTGGTTTTTCCATTTCAAGTTTTCATCAAATTGTAGGTACTTCCAAGTATTTAATCGAACTACTCTCTCTAGTGTCTTACAGCTACTACATTGATTATTTAAACAATAAATATTGTGTATCTTTAGATCGGTATCCACACCTGACGTACCATTTGGTGGGGCTCTTAATCTGAATTTAATATATTTTGTTTTCTCCACATTTATCGTTAATGAGTTTAATCTATACCATTCCGCGATTTGGTTTAGGGCGTTTTGGGTACAGTCTGCACTTGGTGGATTTTCCTTGCACGCCCACGGATATCATGGGAAATTCAGTTACTCTGGTTACGAACGATAAAGGTGCGGACGAATATAACTCGTTCGCTCCACTCCCGGCTCTTCCCATGATTGTATCTCAAATCAACCTTTCCACCTCTCTGAAGTCCGGGGTTCCCACCTCGTCGTTAACATCATGTTAATGCGGGGCGGTGAGTAGTAGGCCGTACATAAATGTTGCAGACTTTGATCTTTCTTAATCCAATTCAGCCCTTCCGACCTCAATGGAAGTGAAAACGCGTTCGTACTACGCGCATATCAAAGGGTTTATATTCAGCATACTTGTGAGATATTAGCAAGCTATTAAAAGTAAGCCTGTGTAACGTGAACGTCTGAAATTATTTAATGGAGCTCGCAAGTTTCGAGATAGAAGTAGTAAGTTCGATGGGCAGAAACATATTTTTCGCTTTGAATTCAATTCACCCACGTCTAGAAATACCGAAACGATGTTCTTAGAGTATTTTCCAGACAGTATTCTGGATCAGCGGATATTCTTAGTTTTGGTTCATCATGTTCACTGTAGTCTAATCGATATAACTAATCAACCAAGAAAAAATGTATCCTACCTCAAAATTTGTTATTTTACGTTTTAATATGCGTAAAAAACGAAAATCAAATAAAAAGAAAATAAATAAACGAATAAAATCACGCCCGCCGAATGCTTTATTACCAACTTTCGGAAAAACTACCAAGTACAAGAAGTGGATTAAGAAACTACCTCATTTCTGTTTTTTTTTTTTTTTTGGGTCGCTGAATTATTTGGAACAAAATTTATTACTTTCTGTGTGACGATCGAAAAGAAATTTATGATTCCGAAAGAATTTTTTTAACTGATTTCAAGTATGATTGCTGATTGTTTCCATCACGTCGTTTTTCCGCAAATAAAAAATCAGACTCAAAATATCACAAGATGATTCCAATTTTCAGAACGATTGGGTGACTCGAAATGAAAAACCTTGTCAATGGTGTTGCAATTATTCAAAATTTCATTGTCATTTAAAATTCAATTATTGGATTTTTCCACCAAAAATCGTCTTTTTGGTGTGTATTGAGTCTTAAAGAACCCTATCAAACACTGAATGTTGCGGTACATCTTGTCAATCTTGCATCACGTCACTGAATTCTGCTTGCCTGACAGCTTTGGTGAGCCTCATTTGATCGATCCTCGATATACGGCATGAAATCCATGCTCATCACTGCTGTCAGATACGACGATCAATTAGGTTTAGGGAATGAGAACTGGGAGGTCATTGCTGGATAGACAACAGCGCTTTTAATCTTAGCAGCAAAACAGCTTACGCTTGTTATTCAAAACTAACAACCATTTATAGGGTTGATATTGCAAAAAAGTCCATAAAAGCAGGCCCTCATCACGAATAGTCAACACGTTGTGAGTATAAAATGTGTTATATAGCTCCCTGAATCTCGCCCCAAAATATTCGATGTTGCCATTTCTCAAAAATGCTGTATTTCTGCTGTTTTGACGCGGCAGAACTAACAAATAACAAAAAAGACCAGAATGATTTAAACAGTTCCGACGCTCAGTCATTTCGAAAATTATGTAGGTTATTCACTCTAAAGAGGACACTGAAACCCATAATACGTGCGATGATTCTAATTTAAAGATATGACAGGTGATTCATAACCTCAAATGTGTGGTTCACAGGGAAATTACG
Organism: Creontiades dilutus; assembly: GCA_031894815.1. Lineage (NCBI taxonomy): Eukaryota > Metazoa > Arthropoda > Insecta > Hemiptera > Miridae > Creontiades > Creontiades dilutus. The sequence goes on from JAVIWC010004352.1 coordinate 402,483, forward strand.
CTGGACTTCAGGTATGCCAATCCACACAGTTTGGATTGGACCGGTTTTTGCAGTTTTAAACATATTACCTCGAATGCAGAGTTGTAGGAAACTAGACGTGATAGACAAAAATTCAAACACACAATTTCCTCAAGGAGAATGCATACAGGAATGAATATTAGTTTCGAACATCAAAAACTATGTTGAGTTGTATAATGAGATGATTATTATCTTGCGGGAAACATTTCAATTCATTCTCACTTTAAATTCGTTTGACAGATAAGTCACCGTCGACAGTGTGTTAGAGGGATGTGTACTGAATCCAAGCTATGGGTCGGTGAAGGACCAACAGTGAGTGGTGATTGACCCCATTAGGCTCGAGCCAGGTCACGCTAGGTTGACCTCCGAGGCTCCCTAACGTGTCCTGGAAGCGTTCGATCTTCCTTGAAATATTCAATCGTCCGAGGAAACACGTTTAGGAGTCCAGCCGGCGTTTGATGGTCACAGTTGCACCCTTGCATCCAAACCCGCTGATTTATTCAGCGGATTCGCTTCCTTTAGCTTCCTCGCTTTCGCCTGGGTGGCCTGGAAAAGGGATCGTTCTCCCGTAACGCAGCCGTATTTGCCAGCCGCGTGGCCCCGTTTTACTAGGCAATAGTTGCGTCAGCCTATCGTCTGCAAATTGTTATTGTCACTTCGCAAAGCAGAGACAAGTAGTCACATGAAATGTTCATTAACCCATTCAAACTGGTTTTCTTTCTTTACTTTACTTTTTATTGATGATTAAATTATGTGAAGTATGAGTGGACCATAGTATCTCAGTGGTTCTCGAACTGCATACCTCGAGCGTCCTCTGTGTAATCCAACTGTAAGCTGGGCACCCCCTAGAAAATTTAGAGTACGTATGATAGATTCTACGCTTGCTCTATTGAGGCAATATGTGCACTCGTAATCAAACTATGAATTCTATTCAAACAATCGCAATTCATTTGCATATATAGCTCAATACAGCAGATGATTGTTATTTCGTAACTCAAAGCAATCAAAATTACAAGATCTGCGTAGAAAAGGTGTTTTTTTCTGATAACTGAATCGTGAATCGTTTATCTGAAGGTTATTGTTTAAATTTACATGGTGGGGTATCGGCTGTTGACACAGTGTCAACTACTGGTTTATTACTTTATTCGATAACCCTCGAAAGTTAAATTTACTTAAACCAAACTTCTAATCACCCCCTCTCCTCCTTCGATGAAACCGCTGAAGTATCCAATAAACAATAAAATATTATTATACATTTTGACACAACAAATTTTTTATTCACAGTACCGCCCGAAAACATTGTTGTGTTTTGTACACATTTAAAAGTATTGTTAAACAACTCTAACTTTGAGCAGCAAATTTTTAAGAATCTCTCCAACGATTCCACGGTTTTCAAACTTTAGTTCACGTTTGAAGAACGAGAACGTCCTGAGCACGTTCTGGTAGAATGTAACGATCCACGATCTCTACAAATAAAATATCTATCTATCTATCGTTTTGTACCATTTAAACTTATTTTTAAACAACTCTGACTTTGAGCAGAAATCCTAAAAATCTCTCAACGGCAAGCCCCCCCCCCCCCTTCCCCCTGAGCTTCAGTCTTTATTGATAAAACCACCGACCTGTGAACGAGAAACGTTTCACGAGCGAATCCCGAAAATGAGTAACAGGAACGGAAAAACAGAGAAGGAATTTGAAACAAAGAGAAAACTTTAGCGGAACCGCCCGATTGCCCGTGTTTTCCAGAGATAAAGGTGCCCTCCTTCAAGGTTTTGTTTTGGTGGCGAGCGGTCCCCGCTGAGGCGGAAAATTGAAAGAAAACAAGGGGAAATGTGGAAAGAGGAAACTAGCCCTTCCTCAATCTTTTCCGTTTTTTTTTTTTTTTTTTTCGAAATCAGCTCCTTTTGATCAGTTCGATTCCTCCAAGCGAATTGACGACTTGGATGTTGGAAACGAGAGACGGAACCCCCGAAACTGAACGGATAAAACCGCACCCTTTCTCGCGTTAGCCGAAAATTTGAATGACAGTTGACCTCTTACAGTTCAGTCATAGTTCTTAAGAATAGATCTTATCTTGGATCGGACTAGGACGGAAGAAATTGATGCTCCATGGATTTTAGCCTTGCGCATGCGCAGACTGAAGTATTGATTTGTGAGTGATGCATTCCATAGGGGACCATCTACCGATAAAATCGTATTTTCCTGTTAGTTCCATCGAAATCGAATGGAATTAGATGGGAAAAAGCTTTTTCTAAAGACATTCGGACAGACACACAGGCACGAATCCACAGTTGTTCAGAATCGTCTAAATCGCAAAATACGAGTGTAAATTTTGATTTTAGTGGAAGAAATATCTCCCATCTTCCGAAAGTGGAACTTGGCTTCCGCTACCTGTAGGTAGACTTTGTTTGTTCAATGCAACGTAAACACATACTTGTACCGTGGTTTTTTACAAAGATGATTTGGAACTTCCGGAGATGGTCTACATTGATAAACTAAATGGTCTAAACAAATCAAAACTGACTTGACGCAGTTACTCACTATAAAAAATAAGTTGTTTGAGATCAAACGGTGATATTCTACCGAGATTTTAAAACCCCTGAAAGGAAGTGCAAGAATGAATTATGGTAAGAGACAGCTCCTCTCCATGAACGTGATCCCGTCAAGTCTGGATCGTCTGGTTCCATTGTCCTAAACAACGGCGATGACGATACTAAAACCCGCAAGACCGCTCGGTCTTGAGTGAGTAGTATCGTACCCGATACACACTCGACCAACAGTACCCACTTATCCCTTTCCCACCCACCCCTACTATCGCTGCCTATGCCCTCTCTAGTGGAACTTAACAGCTCTCAGATTTTCTTGTCATTCGTACCACTCGTGTTTCCGGCTTAGAAATTTTTTACTAAAAGAAATCACATTGTATTTTTAAAACCAAAAATAAAAGGATGGTCTGAAACGGAGAAATCTGGTTTTGAAAATTCCGGCTGCATTTAAGAATACCCAATTTTGGTAAACCTAGATAATAGGTACCCCTGTAAAGTCACAAGGGGATCTTGAAGCTTACAGGTCTCGGAATGCGTCCTAATTTTTTCTTGCTTATCTACCCCCTAGATAAACCTTGCGAGTTTCTTCTTCAGAATGTGGAGTTAGACATTAGAAACAAATAAGATTTGTTGAAATTTGAGGGATTTTTCTCATTTACCCATAATTCTTAACTCCACAAGTTTTTGGTTGTGAGCATTTGTTGTTTTTCGCTTAAAATAATAATAAATTACTTCTGATCTGCTCAAGCTATGCCTTACATCAATAATCATCACTCTTTGTGGTGAAACTGCCATATCTTCAGTTCTTTATTAAAACATGCAGTGTACGTGATTTTAATCGTTATTCAGCATAGTCCAAAATATGCTGGTCTTCGTCAGCTTTATTTTTTGGAGGTATTTATACGAAATTAACCCTAGAAGAACTTAAGCTATTAATACTTTGCAACGAGCAATAGAAACTAAAAGGAGACGCTGAAAGCTTTCAATTCCTAAGGAAGAAAAATACTCTCTCGCTTCACTCTAAGCGACTTAAAGTGACTGAGAAAGAAATCGTGAGAAAAGAGTGGAAAATTAGTGTTATTTGTCTAGAAAACAATCGTTCAACTCTTAATGAAACTGGTAAGGAACCGAAATCGATTGAATACTGATTGGAAATTGATTTTTCAAAATGCCTGATATGATCGAGGTAAACCGTTACCGAAATGCAATTTACGTAATTTTGGTTCTTCACAGTATACCAGACTTCTTCAACTTAGTACGAAAACATTTGCACTAAATAAATAAACCCCAGTAGCACTTGAGCTATTAATATTTTGTAACGAGCAATAGGAACTGTTGGGAGCAGATAGAAGCCTATAATTTCCAGGGAAGAACAATACGCTCTTACTTCGCTCTATTCCGAAAAATAAAATCGGTACTTGTGAACTCACCATCCGATGTACCAGGGGTCCGTGCCGTCCGTTAGCCTGGAGCGCTCTTCGCTCATCTGGAAAACTTCCCATAGGGATCTGAACTCCGTCTGGTACGGGAAGAACTGGCACTGGTCCTGGGCCATACTGTCGATGTACAGATCTCGAAAGAAGTCGAAACTGAAAACCGATTGAGCCGTCCAGTTTTTCATTGCGTCCGTGATAATGACCGGTCTCCCACTGAACGCGTATCTGCAACAGAATCGAAAAAAAGAATATTTCAAGTTTACCGTTAACATTTTGTTACATGTTTAATTTGTATCTTACGGAATAGACGAACTTATTCCTGTGGCTCAATATTTTTGGCCCTTTAATCACCTGTTGATTAGGCAATTAAAAATGCCAATCATTCATTGTCTAAAGCTATTAGCATTTCACGTCCTGATTCCCGCCTGCCTCCTTGGAAATGTAAGCTCGTGGGTCACGACAATCCGCCACAGGAAGAAGAATACATGCAAAATGATCGCGAATGAGTAAGATTGAAAATATCTGCTTCAGGATATGAACAATTTTTTCACATACAAAAGGATTAATTTCCAATACGACTGAAAAACATTCGACCACTGGGAAAAATTCGCTTCTCCCATAACTGGCACTTATTATTTACAGCTGTTCTCGCGAGCCTCAGGTTCCCATTGTGTGTAATCTGTTAGCCACCGAACCACGTCCTGCGGATGCTGAATTATTTTCCCACCGTCGACTATCCCGTTTTTTAAAACTCACCTAAAGGTCCCCACAGCCACCTAAATAGTTCCTCACCCCCGGGGAAATTTTAATAATTGATCGAGGAACTGAATGGGAAAACAGACTTTCGTTCTTCACTTTTTCTTCCTTTTTTTTAGTCGCTCGTGTTTTCCGTTCGCCGATCCGTAAATCAAAAATGAGGAGGGTTGTTCTTGCTCGAGTAGAAAGGGCGGTCGACGCCAAGTGGAAAAATTACCCAACTGAAGCGAGCAGAATTGAAAAATTTACATTTTTCCACGTACAACGGTTCGGCGAAGTTTCTTTTCGAGGGATAGGTCAGTTAGTGGTAACATCGAACTGTTACAAGTTCTGAAATTTGTGTTTTCTCACGTCAAATATGCATCATGGTTTATTTTATATGGTGACGGTGCTAATGTATACAGTTTACCTCACAACCAAGTCATTGCTTTCTTTACTACAAGATTAAACCTAAGGGAATGTATGATTACCCTTAAGATAATAGCCCAGAGAGATCAGGCCACTCTTCCTTGGATTCCTGACCACGAAGGCCATGAGTAGAGATGTGCGATCCAGTGACTTACAAATATCGGTGACTTCGGTTCCAGTGACAAGGAAATATCGGTGACAAATATCGGTGACTGGCATATCGGTGACAGAGAGTGGAAATGAATGAAAGGTGGCGCTGTCACAGTTTTTTCAAGGAAAGAAGCATAAAAAGAGATGTTGAACATAAATTTTTATGATTAAAGAGGAATTGCTTTACAGTTAAAATAATAATAATCTGTTTTTATTCTTGTGTATGTAAACAAATGTTTTACTAAATTTTAAACTTCCGAATAAGAGTGAGAGAAAATTTAAAAAAAAAAACACATTCATCGCTTTAAAAATTAAAAATTACATGAAAACGTCAAGTTTTAAGGAACTTATGAATGGTAACATAAATTCATATCGAATGATAACACAAATTCTTTAGCATTAAATTCAACAAAACAACAAAAAACTTAACACAAATATTTCTACTGTTACATCACAAAATATTTCTTTGGTGATGAAAATCACATAGATGTAGAAATGTAAGCGGTAGTCGAGTGACTACGCAACGGGAACACACCGGGAACTCGGAGCTCGAAGCTGTGGAAGCGAAGCCGGGCTCACGATATATCTGTACCGGTGACAAAGTCGCCGAAATATCGGAAGGGGAGAAAGTCGCCGAAATGATTTCGGTGACAAGTCCTCATATCGATATCATATCGGTGATTTTGTCACCGTTACAGAAATATCGAACACCTCTAGGGTCGGGCCTGTTACACGATATTTCTGGACCGGTGACAAAGTCGCTGAAATATCGGACGGTGAGAAAGTCGCCGAAATGATTTCGGTGACAAGTCCTCATATCGATATCATATCGGTGATTTTGTCACCGGTACAGAAATATCTAACATCTCTAGCCGTGTAGTTTCAAGGAAGGTTTCACTGATAACAGTGTTATAGAGTTCCCAAATCTTTCAGGAGATTTCGGTTTCGTGCGCATTCTAACGGGATTTCGTCCAACCATCAATGTTCTTTCCGCTCTCTTTGGAGCTTAAATTTGAATGGAAAAAGAGAAAATGACTCGGAGCACTGGGAGGCCATTGTCACACAGATTTTTGTAGCAAATTAATTTAGAAAAATGATATATATGATATATACCGATGATATATACCGATATATACCGAGAAAATGATATATACCGATATATCGGTGACAAACAAATATCGGTGACTTTGTCACCGGTACAGAAATATCGAACATCTCTAGCCATGAGGATAATGAAGCTGTTGATCATCTTGCCAAAAGAGGTTGAGAGTCAATCCTACCGGACCAGAACTACTGCCAAAAGCTGTTAACAGAATATTGCTAACAGATGGAAGACGAAAGCAAGAACAATTCTTTTAAAATCTCTTCAGAACTACTCATCTGAGTCGAACTCAACTATTTATGAAGATCCCAACAAGTAAAATATCTGAATTAGTCGCTCCAGCCCTTCTCGATTCCGTTTGAAAAAGATTGGAAAAGGAAATAGAGGATAAGTTAGGACCTTCGCATCTTTCCAACACGAACAGACGATGCCGAAAATATCTTGTGCCACTGTAATGTACTTGGTCGAATTAAACACAATATCATTGGAAGTGATAATGGATTGTCTCCCGTAGCCACTTCGTAAGTCGGATTTGTTGTTCTTTTTCAGTTTGTTTAAAGATTTGGAGGAAGGGTTTTTGTGAAACTCCTTCGATCTTTTCACTTCAGAAATTGCGAATATTGGTATCTTCGCTTTTGCGTTAAATTTAATAGAATTAAAGCTCCCGAAAAACCAAGTTTTGACCATTTTTTGGGGCTTAGCATGAGATTGGGCAGGCTAGAAGTTAGGACCGCCTAGACCCCCAGTGGAGTCCATATGGGACAGAAAGGATGTTTATTGCTTTCGAGTCTACTAAAGTAGCGGAAGCATTGTTTTCACTTTCGGAATGTGAACATTTTTTTGTCTCCAAAATCAAAAATTCCACTTGCATTTTGCGTTTTAGACCTTTCTGAACAATTTTGGTTCCGTGTCTGTCTGTGTGTCTGTCAGCAAATCCTTGTTACGGGCAAAACTACACGAAGTTATAGTTCGATTTTGATGAAATTTTCAGGGATCGTGCGGGTTAGAGTGTAGATGATCCCCTATAGGTTTCATGAGCCCCGGATCAATAGTAGCCTCTGCACATGCGCAAACGTGAAATCCTTGTTACGCGCATAACTCTGGGAGTTCTTGACCAATTTCGATCAAATTTTCAGGGATTGTTCGGTTTGATGTGTAGAAAACCCCCTATGAGTTTCAGGACACCCGGCCCAATAGTAGCCTCTGCGCATGCGCAACGTGAAATCCTTGTTACACAAGCATAACTCTGGGAGTTCTTGACCAATTTCGATGACATTTTCAGGGATTGTTCGGTTTGATGTGTAGATGGTCCCCTATAAGTTTCATGACCCCCGGATCAATAGTAGCCTCTGCGCATGCGCAAACGTGAAATCCTTGCCACAATCATAACTCAGGGAGTTCTTGACCGATTTCGATGAAATTTTCAGGGATTGTTCGGACTTATTAGGTATATTTTATAGTTTGTCCAATAGTTGAACATGCCTACCTTTATTTTCTTAAGTTATGCTCCTGCATAACAATAAATTTACCTTAATTCAATATTTACTTCGCCTAATTGAACGAAATTCTTTAGTCAATAATATTTTCAATGATCTATACAGTCATGTTATGGATACGAGGAAGCTATGGGCCACACCCACTTGGCAGAGGTTTTTATATGTTTTACGGGCCCTTCATGACCCGTGTGGCAAAAGGCGGAAGGTCATTGCGGATTAGGAATCTTCTCACTTAGAATCGTAATTGACAAATTGATCCCCAAAAAAATATCAAATTATCCCCAACAGAAAGCTGTTGGCCAGGGTCCTTTCGGGGCAGCCGGCTTTCGAGAAGCTCCGACATACGGACTTTAATGGCAAAAACGGAAGCAACTATATGGGGTTCTTATAGTAAAGGGCAGATAACTTTGTGGATTGAGTGGTAAATATGGACCTTTCCCTCTTCAATGAAGAATTTATTCGAAGTAAGAGGTAAACATTTTTCAAACAGAAAAGAGACAATTCTTTCTACCATTTCCTTCAAAGCAAATGCTTTCATTTCGTCTTTTACTTTATAGTATTTGTTATAATTTTATTATCATCAGGTGGGTGGCCGAAAAAAGTTTGTAATGATTATCACACTCATCTGTACAATTTGTATTAGGACACACTAAATCATTTGCGACCAAATTGTGGAAACCCACGTTAAGAAAAATACATTTTGTAAAAGAAACGAAGTCTATTTCCCCAAAAATTAAGAGAGTTATAAAATGAAATCGATTCCGATTCAACTTCTCAAGATTCTCCTGCTTGATGCGTGTACTTGCTAAACGAAAACTGTATTACTATTATACATAAAGCGGTCATGTAGCTTACATGTTATGAAGTTGCATCGGTGTTTTGGAATGCAAAAATTGTTCTCCAACAACTGGTAAGTTCATTCATGGTTGTTTAACGATTTTTAGTCCTCTCCTGACTAATAGTACCTTTCTAGATTTGGAATGATTGTAGGTATAAAGGGTATTAGTACAATCAACTTCTTAACATACAATGTCCTCAAATTTCAACAGAATTTGACAAAGTTAAAAAACGATCATTTCGGGAAAATCGCTCAAACGACCATTTTGTATGACTGGAAATGTTGACAATTATAAGCGATTTTTGTCAGATCGATACTCATTTAATTGAATATCAAAAATGTAACAACTGATCACGTGTAGTTAATTTATACCCACACACTAGTCAAATGTTTGTAGAGTTGACAGCCCATTGGCCATATTCAGATAGGACCAATTCACTAAGCTGAATCACTAATCACGTGACATCACGAGGTTCAGGGGTTTTGTTCTATCAAGCCGCCGCCTGACGTTGCTGTTGTCCAGGAGGTGAAGGGCTTCAGGGTTTATGTCCGCATGAAGGGATTGTTCGTGTTTGATTGCCTGTTGCTTTATCACTTGGCTCACAGCCTCCATATTAAGGTCACCATGGAGGTTGTCGTTACGAATGTACACGTGGGCGTTGGCAATGACCCTCAGCGCTTTATACTGAAATGTCTATAGGCGAAAGGTCATTAAAAAAAAAGACAATTTAACACAGAAATGACACATTTTTTCGCAATTGCCTTCGTTTTCGCTTCACCTTCTAACACGCCTGTCCTGAAGACCTTCCCCTCACTTTGGCTCCATAGGCAGAGTTAACTGTAACCCCTTCAAAATTGCTTATTTCCCAGATATTGCGAGCCTTTTTAACCACCATTTTCAAGCCCTGAGAGTGTAATGAATATGGATAGATTCCCCACCCATTTCTTGAAGCTGGTATTCCAAGCTATTAATGCCAAACGGTTACTTTGAGGAAGATATAGCCGGTGGGTCCAGAAAGTTGTTCACTACTAAAGTTGGTCGAGTAGAATTGGCACAAATATAAAATCAAGAAATGCATTTTGCAACTTATGGAGAATGCATAATATTTCATTTACTTTTTGAATTTTTGGAAAAATGATCAGCGTCACTATCACACTCGTTATTATCCAATAAGTGCTCCAAAAAACTATTAAAACAAATTTTAGCCTAAAAATGACGATAGTTGCATGGGTGCGCAAAATTGCAGTTGATAATTTTTTAGTACTCGCTGAGCGCGTTGCACGAGATTTAAAAACTCGATCGAGAGGTCAAATGGCCATGAAATCGTGCGTAAAATCCGACTCTGAAATACAAAATTGGGGTTCTCATTTGGAAAAACAAAGTTGGTGTGCAATGCGCACATTTGCAGTCCTCAATTATTCTAATATTGATTACAGTTGATTCTTGGAAAAAACTATGCAAATTAAAGTTGCGAATTTTTGAGCGGTCACTGTGGTGAGCGAGATCGAAAAAATCGATTGAGCGGTCAAATGTTTGTGAAATTGAGAGTAAAAATCTGCTAAATTAAAATTTTCATTTGGGTAGGTAATTATAAAACGTTAGAAAGATGGTTTGTCAATATCAATAAAACACCATCATAATAATTCTCCAGTCACTTTAAGGATTATGCAACTTACTCCATCCAGAAATATCTGAAGACGGGTCCGGGACCCGCACCCGGACGTCTTCGGTGGGGGCAGGCCAGATTCGGGCAGCTCCCGTGCTGGTGAAAGGAGAGCAATTGGCCCCATGAGATTAACCCAGCCAGCCATCACTACACGGCGGGGAGTAGTCGCCCTAAACACTGACCGTATGAATGCTCCTGGTGGTAATCTATTCCAGAACCATGAGAGGAAAGCCTGCTAGTCAGCCCACTAACTGAACTCTTGTACCATTCACCTTGCTGGTAATGGTTGCACCAATTACATGAATCTGGCCAGGTTGTATATCTGGTAGCTGTGCTGCTGCTGAAGCATCAACTTAGTAGTTCCTAATTTTGGCAGAGTTTATATACGCAAGTGATCTCCTTTCTGGACCCAAGACCACAAAAACATCAATAGAATATGCACCAGATGGTGTCACTACCAGATGGTCAGGACGGTATCCACGATCTTCGAGGTTAAAGTGTGATTCCAGCCGAATTGGCAATCCTTTCCGTCTAGCATATTCATCTAACAAACTCAAATCAGCATTGAGACGGGCGTATTCAGGTCGTACCATTGAAGGCCAGATCTGGACCACACGTGTTGCAGTCTGTTGTGTAGGGCATCCCATTCGACATTGGCGAATTGTTCCTGTGTGTCTTCCCCTAGTTGTACGTATCCCATGCTTTAAAAATGGGGGTTATCCATGATTAGATTAGTTAGGGAAGAAAAAAACGTAGATCTTCATAACTGTTCTGCTTATTACCTAGTATGTTCGTGACTAGGGCTTCTTTAGAGTTCAAAACATGTTGCCATTAAAAATTGTATCAGGAAGATCACTTGTTTATGGTTAATACAGATGTATTGAATGAATGGCTTAGAATATTATATCTCATCAAATACGTGAATAAATTTATAAAAGGACCAAGATTGTGTTGTAATGAAGGTTACTTAAAATTCAATAATTATTTCTGTAAACATTAATAACTCTAGAACTATCTGGAAAATGAATGGGATCTATCCCCTTCTATCTCGCTCGTTATTATCCAATACGTGTTAATTTGTTTCTGTTTGGGCACAGTTTGGCGTTGTATACGTCCTGCGGCTTTGAATCCCCAGTTGAGGTTACCCTTTGGGCCCGAAATTTGCATTACAAACGCCCGGAGACATTCAAATGTATCCGGAAAAGTCTTTGCCTCGGTTGACAACCCATCTTTCGAGTCCGGGTAGGGATTTCCTTCAACGAACGTAATATACTTGAAGGGGGACCCACTGAATAGCCCACCACATCAACGTGGGCGGAATAGCAAGAAGGCCGCTATTGCTTCGGCGAGCCATCGATCCGGAGAGAAACCCGTGAATAAGACCGCCAGGATGATGGACATCGCAAATCCTTTTCCCTCCTACAGATAGAATCAGTTGTTGGCGTTGGCGGACGGGCCCACTACAATCTGCTTACCAGGTACCTATTAGCAAGTCAATAATAATATTGAGACGTTTTGCCTCCGAGTCTACTCACTGATAATGATGGACATGGTTAAACACTTTTCTTTCTATAACTTTCCTAACTTTTGGTTTATTATTCAATAATAAACTATTGCAATCGCTCTGGAAAAAAAAATTCTAACCCCCCCTGAAAATTTCATGGTTTACGTTTCAAAGGGTGTAGAATCCGAATCTGCAATAAAAAATTTTCCGTCCGTCCGCCGGACGCTCGATTTCTCCCAAACGGCTGAAGCAAAAGATCTGAAATTTTCAGGAAAAATCCATCTTGGTCCGACGACGCCCCTCTCGAGCCAGCTCTCTCACTTAATTTTAAGTGCCCTTAAAGCTGTCAAAGTTTTGTAAAATCCCTAAAAACCTCAAAACAAGTCGAATCGGCCTAAATGTTTACCTATTTGAAGAACATACCACGAGGAATCGAATGAGACCCTCCCCACGTCCGTTGGTTAAACCATTCCCGATGTATGGCCCGATTTATGGTGCCAACATTTGCGTTTTTTGGTTTATTATTGTTTGTTTGTAACCTAGTGATGTCCGGCCGATAGCGTCGAGTTGTAGTGAATGTGGATACTGGAGTGATAGCCGATGTGAATACTTGTAGTGTAGTTAGTAGCCGATACACGGGTTGAAGCATTCTGATATGCATGAAACGCTGATGATATATAGGTAAATATTATTCAATATTATTAGTGGGGTAAATAAGTATTCAAGGGGGTAGGGGGGGGGGTATTAAGTGGGGTAGTTTTCTTTCTCTGGGGTTTATTATTCAATTGGCTTGCGTTCATGATTTGAATCTGTACTAACTAAGTGTGCGTGTTTCACAGGTGATAGAGCGATTATTGAATTTCAGGAGATATGCATAGAGCACGTAAATCTGTTCTCAACCAAAATACCTATTTGGATTGATCAGTTGATCAAATTTGTGTGCCTCCTGAAATTCAATAATCGCTCCATCACCTGTGAAACACGCACACTGCAAATTCTTTCAGTGGGGTTTATTATTCAATTTTATTCATTTGAGTTGCATTCATGATTTGAATTTCTACTAAGCTTTGGAGTGTGCGTGTTTTACAGGTGATAGAGCGATTATTGAATTTCAGGAGATATGCATAGAGCACCCACCAAAATACCTATTTGGATTGATCAGTTGATCATATTTGTGTGCCTCCTGAAATTCAATAATCGCTCTATCCTGTGAAACACGCACACTCCAAAGCTTAGTAGAAATTCAAATCATGAACGCAAGCCAATTGAATAATAAACCCAAGTGAAAGAATTCGCAGCGTTTTTTTTCTGAAAGGGGAATGTATCCATGGTGTCTACACTAACTATAGGCCAAACTCAAGGCCATTTCGATTTTACAGGTCATTAAATTTGTTATCAGCAACAAGGAACATATAGGACAATTATAGGACCTGTTTCGTTGCTGAGAATTGAAACTTTTGGAAGCTTTTCGATAACGAGTTTGTCACCGCACTTTAAAGGTGTCAACGTTGCCATTAAAATTCTGAACATAGTTCATGTTATTTATGTTTATGTTATTCTCCAGAAATAATGGGGTACCATAATGTATTAATCACGAAAAATTCAATGGAAAAAAGGTCAGGAAGCGGGAAATTGACATCAGCTGACCGGTGGTTGAATCGTAGCGATTTTATTGTCTAAGCAGTCCAAATTTTCTAACTTCAGCCGGTCAGGTTCAAACTGTCCGAATCAAAGTTGGACAATTTAAACCACTCGGGCAACAAAATCGCAGTTAGGTAATCGTAGGTCGTTAATAGTCCTCTCTACCCTAAACGAGATATAGGTTGGCGAAAGATGAATTCCAATGGAGATTGTATTCTCTCTGGTAAGCAGTTTTGTGGTGAAAGTGGCCCTCAGTCTGTCAAAGTGTGAAGGAAATCCAAAATGTATTACCCAACTGCCTGCATGTCACCACTAACCTCATGCCATTGGAGCAAGTTTGTATCCAGCCTTTCTCCAAGAGCAGATTTGAACCTCACATTTCTGGGACGAAATTGACCATGGGAAAATTGATGAACATATGGGGGGCAAATCGGTCAGTGAAAGGCATTTCTTTGTCAAAGTTAGCGAACTCCCAGAAATTGGAGTCTTGGATTAAACCTTGCCTCTGCATGATGTGGAATGAATCTTCAACCCCTAGATGGGTACATACATGTGTAAATACTCACAATTTGTTTCATTCTGACTATAGATGGGGTAATGTTTCCACTCATATTCCATGATATGAAAAAATTGATTCTTAACAACTACCGTTCCGTGCTAGGTCAGTCTTTGTGTGGATTCCACATTTGTGATGCTAATAATCATACCATTTTGTTGACATTGATGTATCGCGCGACTATTCACCAAATTAGACCGAGGGAGGTCCGATGCGTCCATGTGTCTTATCGTCAGCAATGACACAAACTCAGTTACAAATAAATTAGACCGAGATCAAACGATTATTACGCGGATATGGTTCAAGGACCTTACGCTGGCAAAGATGCAAAGAAATGTATTGATTTATAAACTATGAAACCGTCAGGGGACCATCCACCGTGTAATCTGCACATTCATCTACAATATTCATCTGGTTTGCCTGCTTCAGAAGTGGAATTTTTAATAATAATGTAATTAAAATAAAATTTATTTTAATTCGTTTACTGAGGGAATAGTTTGATTGGATTCGTCCTATTACGAAGTGCAGAACCGCAACAAATAAGCAGTAAATGAAATTGAAGTTGAAATAAACGGCCCTACTAGTCAACTGACGCCATTTGAACCCCGAGGGTCCTTTACTGTTGGACAAATTTAGCCCATAATTCGCTCTGTAAACGGTCGGGAGTCAGAGTTCGATTCAATCAAGAGAAACCGTATAGAAGACCTCATCAGAGAGAGTTGTTTGTGAAACTGAAGGCTCGGGCTCAATCCCATTTCGCCGAAAACGGCCAATTGATTAAGCTAAGCCCCGGGAGAAGCCATAACGCGGCCGCGGTGAAGGAAGCACACAAAAGCGCCACTTCCCTCCGTCCAGTTGAGGGAGAGAGAAAAGCTTTTCACGACAAAAGTGGAGAAAACGCCATTGAAAGCCTATCTGACGAGCGGATGTTGTGCCGGGTTTATACCGCGGCTCCCGCTCACCGCAAGAGGGCGGTCTCGGCTTTCAATCCGACTAACTGCCCCCCAGCGTCGCTAACTGTTCGCCCTGTTTGGTGGTCGGTCAACTGCGATATTCTACGAGGGGCTCGAATGGACTTTGACTTGAACTCAAGCCAAGGTTTCAGAGAGAGGGCATTTCCGGGGAGAAAGAGTGTTTTGGCGGTGGGGAAAAGGGCGTCGAAGTTTACGATTTGGGGAATAAAGAAAGTCAGATGGGACAGGTATTGCCGCGCACTTCCTGCACTACGTGGCCGTTTGCTGAAGAGGTCTATAAAGTCCGTTTAGAGTGAAGAGAATGATCGTCAGACTGCGACCACTCTTTTAAGAGAAGTTGTTTTTCAGGTTTCCAAAACACATCTGAAGGAGATCGTAGATTTAAGTGAATTGACTGACTACCTCATAGGACAAAACAGTTAATTTGCTATCAGTTTAACGTTGATGAGTTTATTAAATTACCATCTTTATTTACGGTGATCTGGCCTTTGTAGAAACTAAAACTTCTTAACTAACGGTAGAAGGATCTTCCGGCCATATTGGATTACAGGTGGGCAGTGAGTGAGTGACCTTGTCTCAAAGCACTTCTCTTTCAAGTTAATTTGTCCCAAATGACCTGCGGAGGGAGGACCTGCCGTTCATCACAAGACAGCATGACTCCCCGCGGTCGACGTTCGAACTACTCGGAGACCTGCCAAACCGTTCTTCACAAAGTGACCTGCAGTTCATCCATCCGCCATTAGCTCGGGTTTCCTTCTAGTCTAGAGTCAATACCATTCAAATTTACTATATACTAAACTATACTGGTCTATACTATACTCATCACAGAGTCGATTATATTTAATAAGTAGGTATTTATATGAAAATTTGCATGAGGACTCGAAAAATGACTAGGGAGTAGGAAAAGAGAACAGTAGATGACTGTCATTTACCGAATTCTGACGGATGACAAAGATAATAGAGGCTGACGGTCAAGCAGCGAGATATCAGCAGTGGTGGTGACTGTCTCAGAATGGAGACGACGAACTGCTGGTCCCATTCATTCACGAAATGAACTGCAGGTGTCGCATTCATCCTCGGAGTGAACTGGTGAACTTCTCCCACTGACCTTGTCTCTGGACTGAGTGACCTGCAAGTCGTCTACTCCCTCAGATGACCTGGGTTTACACACCTCTATGTTGGATTTGCTCGATTATTCCACTCAAAGTTGTGGCAATGAGCAGGTAATTGATGATGTTTTTAGCTTCGGAATAAATAATTGAGTTGAAACTTCCCCCATAAATGCAGTTAAGGTGCCAGATATAGAACAACTGAAGAAAGATTAACGATTAATGTAATTGATTAAAAACGATTTAACAGGGATGAGAGAATACTTTATAAAGATCGGTTTTTTGGTAAATTACAGACCACACAGATTGGTCGGAAGACTAGGATGCAAGTGGGATTAAAAAGAGAGTAGGAGAAGACCACGCAGGCAGTAATTCCACTTTGAAAAAGTCTTACTTTTTGAATGTATGCACTGTACAGATACTGAATACTAATAGCGGTGCGATATAATTATTTTATCCTGATTTATCACAAATAGGGGAACGAGGGGTAATACCGTGCACTTAACTTTGGAACCCTACAGTTAAGGGACAGAACGTCATAAAAATGTTTTTCTTGCACGAATGGCTCTAGAATTTATTCTATTTTCGATATCTGAGCATTTCGGTTACATAAAAGGATTTTTAAAGGAAAAACAGCCGTGAATGTTAATAAAGTGCTTTGGGCGGCATTTCCCACACTGTGGGGTAATGACGCCCAACCCCGAGAACTGAAGTATGTTCCCCTCTCAACCGTCATTCAACCCATTTTTTCCAAAGTTAGAAGGTTAAATGTATTTATAACAATAAAAACCATGAAAACAGTCCATAAACTATAGTTAAAATGATCGACGACTTAGAAATAGGTAAACTACAGTCTTGTCTGTTGAACTTTTTTGAACCCACATTAATATTTAGCTTTTCATTCTATACAAAATTATAAAATGGCCTTGCATACATCACATAGTCCGTGATCAGGTCGTCCCATTTAACACATGTAGTTGCTGCTGTGATTGCAGTGCTTGCGATTCCACTTTGGCGAATTATTATCGGATTCTTGGCAAATCGTACACAAGCTGTCCACGAAGTCAAGTCAAGAATTCTTGTCCATACGAAGTCAAGAATTCTTCAACATCTTCGTCTGTGTCTCCAACAAGGTCTCCCTCAGAGATATCTCCCCAGTCATCACTGTCACTGCTCTCACTTCTGGTTCCCTTACGCTTCTCTTTCTTTTTTTGAGGTCTTTCAATTTTTTTCATGATTTCCACCTTTCTTCTTCTTCTTCTGAACCCCATCTCTGCTACTAGTAGTGAGTTGGTCAAAATCCTGCTGAATTTGGCGCTTTGTTGGTTATTTGTTGTTCTTTTCCATCTTTTTTTGACGTTTCAGAAATGCACGGCATTCCCCCGATACGATGGGCGGCATTACCCCAATGTTTACGTTTTTCGTAATTCATTCACGCTGACTTCATTTACAATCAAAACTTAAATTTGGTTAGTGCTTCAGAAAGATGATGAAATTCTACGTATATACATGAAAACTAATCTAAAAAAGATTTGAAAATGGGACTTACATTGCTTATTTCCGATGCACAAGAAATAACATCAAACGATTCGGAAAAATACTCACTGCACTCACGTCAAGAAGGCTAACTTTGCAGGTAGGGTAACGCTAGAACCTAGTTGGCGGGACATTTCTCTAGGATCGGCGCTCATTCCCACGTTTCTGGTGTCGATGCAAACATCCGAAACAGCCATGGGCGGCATCACCCGATGCACGGTATTACCCCTCACTCCCCTATATTGCTCTGAGAGAGCTTATTACATTCAGATATAGGTTTACCTAGGTGAGACCTCAAAATTTAGTTACCAGAAAGGCGAACATGAGCACGTCATTGATGTTCATTCTGAATCGATATTGGATCCACTACTTGTCTCTTAATTCCATGTTTCGTATAACTATTCGGATGCTACAACTGTGCAGTTAAAAGCGGGGATGGGTCCTCAAAAGGACTGCCTTGGCTTTCATTCCTACTAACTGCCAGCTCTGTTTGATGGTCGGTCAATTGCGATATTCTACGAGGGGCTCGAATAGACTTTGGCTTGAACTCAAGCCAAGGTTTCCGAGAGAGGGCATTCCCGGGGAGAAAGAGTGTTTTGGCGGTGGGAAAAGGGCGTCGAAGTTTACGATTTGGGGAATAAAGAAAGTCAGATGGGACAGGTATTGCCGCGCGCTTCCTGCACTACGTGGCCGTTTGCTGAAGAGGTCTATAAAGTCCGTTTAGAGTGAAGAGAATGATCGTCAGATCGCTGCCACTCTTTTAAGAGAAGTTGATATAGGTTTTCAAAGGAGGCGGTCGAGTTAATTAATTTGACTGACTACCTGTTCAGCTCAAACCTATTTGAGGTGTTAACCTTGTATTGTTTACCTAAAAGTATCTGAGATAATCTTCTTCTTCTTCTATCGAAGGTTGGAAACCATCAAAGCCAGGTGATTTTTGTTTCTGGCAGCTCGAAAAAGTTTATTGTAGTCAAAACTTTCCTTTAAATTTTACAACCATGTTGTCCTTCTTCCTCTGCCTCGCTTTCCATTGATCTTGTCCTCCAATATTAATTGTAGTATTCTATTTTTCTCCTCGCATAACATTTCCATTGAAGTTTCCTGAGAAAATCGGTCTTTGTAAAAAAAATCAATAATTGAATTCATCAAATTTTATTGAATATCGCGTCCATTGATGTTCATTCTCAATCAATATAGAATCCACTTATATCCCCTTAATTCCCATATTCCGTACAATTATACAAGTGAACAACTTGTGAAGAATTTACAAGTGAAGAAGAATCAAGCTGATGAGGTCTAGTTACACAGGGGATAGTCACCTCTAGAGGTGCTCTCAATCCAACTAACTCTCTGCTCCTTTTGGTGGTCGGTGATGCCTCCTGAGCAACAGCTTTAGTAGAAGTCCTCAAATTTAGTTGTGTCTGATGATTTACTCCGCCAGCTTTCTTTCAACCTCCTGATAAATTGTGCCGATAACACAAAATCACTAATTGGTAGTGTTTGTTTACAATCAATGTTTCGACATTCCACAGCGAAGTTGCGCCTGATTATTTGAATTATATGTTATATTACAAATACATTACCATTTACTGTATTTGAAAAAAACAGCAAATGGGAATAAAACATTTGCGATAAGGCAGTTGTTATTGCGGATTGTACCGTTTGCTGAAGAGGTCTGTAAAGTAGTGTCCGTCTATGGTGAGGGCGATGATCGTCAGTCTGCTCCGACGGATATAATAGAAGTCGGCTAATGTTTTCAAAACATCCCAGAAGGAGACTGCAGAGCTAATTCATTTGATTTTCTAGCTGCCTGCTTTCCTGATAGCTACAAACCAGTAAGCCTGTTATCTATATAACATTCAAGTTGGCATTAACTAACAACCTCCCAGCTCTATTTACGACAATATGGTTTTGTAGAAACTACTGGCCTAAAAGTACAATGATCTCTTAAGGTTTTTCCTTCTACATCGCAATTTATCAAATTGCGTGTCCACTGATTTTCAGTCCGTATCAATATTGGATCCACTAATTGCCTGTTAGTTGCCGGCTTCATACAGTTATTCATATGGTGCTACAAATCAAGAACTTGTAAAAACCTGCAAGTTAAGAACAATCAAGCTGATGAGGTCCAGTTAAAGCGGGGATAGTGAGCGTGCCCTACAATCACCTCAAGGGTGCTTTCAACCGAAATAAATACTCGTCCCATTTCGTGGTCGGTTAACTGCGATTTTCTGAGGCTCGAATGGACTTTGACTTCGATGATTGTCAGACTGCTTCCGCTTTCCTAAGAGCAGTTTATCCCAGTTTTCAAACTACCCCATTAGGGGTTTTACAACTTTGTATTTTTTTTTATTTTTTTATTTTTTTTTTTTAATCCTACGACGATGGCTAAGGCTCTTGCGCCATGAGACATCTTGCAGTCCAGTACAATTTTCTATTTTCGATCAAAGTAGTCTCGTCAGGGTGGAACTGCTGTCGGGTATCCTAGAGTCGAGGACAGTCATATAAATGACTTGTTGAAATCGGGCCAGCTCCACTGCAGAGGCTGCATCCAGGGCCATCTCTCAGTCCGATCCTGTGCAGGTGAGCATTCAAATAGTCATGGCCAGTGACAGCTCTGAACGCTCAACCGATTTACGAGGGGATATTGGAATCCGACTTCTCAGTTATCGTACCCCATCGTGACTTTGTAGTTGTAATTTTGAAATTATAATAACTTTGGCTATGTAAGTATTTGCACCTTAAATGTCATTTATTGGATTCGTGGGTCTGTCTCGGTGTATATAAGCAAATTGCTTCAGCTTTAGTCACGAGGCACTATCAACGTGTGGATGTATAAAAAGTGACATCTATCACTAAAATCATCCTTTCGTCAGAGTTCCACAAATTTTCGGTACGGAAATAGGTTTCAAAATAGTGTAGCAAAAACTTTTCTAATCAATTTACGATGGGGATATTAGAAATGAACCTCCTTTGGAACATATCGTACATGGTATTCAATTACAATGTATGGAGGCAGGCTAATCAGTGAATCTGACGCCTAATTTCTTTCCCAGCTCTCTACGGTTCTAAAATATAAATGGCATCTTACATAGAATTACAAGGATCATAAAGGCAGGAAGTTTGGATAGTGTACCACAGATCACGTGTAGCAGACGTACACATAAAACAAAGACGCAATACAGGAACCATAAACCTTTGTGTAATACGTTGCAGTTTTTCCATTTTGGGAAAAGAAATAAATTGGGTGAATAGTGGAAAAAACAGTGGAAAAATTTTTCATGGATATGATACAGGGACTTTTTACTGAATTTTGACCATCCTCGTCGCCAATGTTACGCGTGTCGAGTCCTTACTGTATAACATATAATGACTACACAATACGAATAATAAACCATTTCAAAATCATCCTATGAAACATTTTCAGAGTCACAACTGACAGCGCTTTAGGTGGTAGGACTTCTCTTTACCCCCTTCACCTGACCACCGCCACACTCATTAGTGTCCCATTACCGCTTTTGATCATAACACCATGCGGTCCGTTTCATCCTTTCTATCATAGAAGGACCACAAAAATCTGAACGTAACCTCAGTATCTCTCGAAATTCTCGTGTTCCCCGTGATTCTGTGAGGTGCTTTGTTACATCATGATAAACGACTACCCACGTATTCCGTCCCGTCCGCATTCATCTCTCCTGCTTTCTCTACTTTTTTCGACATCGTTCTGCCATCAATCCAATTACCTCCATATTGTCGTGGACAAGAACTGTTTATGGTCTAGCAGAAGGCCCTGCTCCCGGATTTTCATCCCTGTGTCTTCAGAGGAATAGGATCGAGCAGCCTAAATCATTGCAAATTCTCTGATTCGTACAGTAGAACCCTGGTGTACTCGAATTCAAGGACCGTCATCATCCTTCGAAAAACTGCACCGTCACCTTTTCCCTGCCCGCCTTCCTTACTGATTGACGTACCTATCTACAGACCATACTCAAGTACAGATCAGCGGAATTTTTGGACTACTCCATCCTCCCTCAAAGTGTCACGTTTTAGGAAGTGAGCCCTACCTGCCTGCCTATTAATCCGATACCGGTAAGTCTACCTTTTCTCCTGCTCCCAAGAAATTCCCATAACCTACATTTGAAGGGTAAGGGGAAAAAACGGAGAATGTCCATTTTTTTCGATTTGGAGGTCGCAGTAGGCTTTTACATGTACTAACTAAGAAGTTTTCCTCCAAAAGGGGATCTATCCAATTCTGATTTTTGTTTGTAAATTGAGAAAAATGTTTCACGGCTTATACGATGAACTTTATCGCCTTACAACTAATTCCAGTTATTATTCATTGGGCAGGTAACTTATTCTAGAAATTTGAAGATATTCTGTCAAAAGCGTTAGCAGACAGCGCCATTTTTAATCTGGATACATGCCTTTTTGGTAACAAAATTGGATTCAACCCCTTTTGGGGTAAAACTCACTTTAGCAGATCGTCGCTGTTTATTAAAAAATTTCCTGGTTTTTCTACGAGTATGCCTCACAATTCTGGATTTTTGGAAGGAAACTAGCTGTTACAGTTACATCTGTAATAGTTGTTACATCTATCGACAAGGTTGAGCACCTACTTTTCCAGGTACCCTCAGCCAGTGCTTCCCTCAAGCGGATACACTTCGAATGATATTTGAATTTTTGGTGGGAACTCCCATTTTGGATACACACCCTTTTGAGATGAAAACGATAAAGCGGGCTTACTAAGAATGAGGGATACGTACCATTTTGGAGTAAAACAATCAGGTTAGAACAACGAGAAGGATACATGCCTTTTTGGGGGGAAACTGATTTTTAGCTTCCATTTACAGTGTGATACATACCGTTTTATTTAGCAATCGATATTATTACCCATGTGACTCAGGGTAAAGAACCTGAAAATGCAAAAAAATCAAAATCGGCCAAAAGTGGATAGATGCCGTTTTGGGGAGAAACTCCTCAACTGTCAAGTAAAACTCCAAGTGGAAAAAAGTATGAATGTCTCACTTAGAGCCAAAGAAAGATTCAGTGTGTGATGGATCTGGTTAGTTGGCCCTTTCCCGATTTTAGAATCTGTCGCCTTGGGAGATGAACCGGATGCCTGCAAGCGTCTGATTCACCCTCTGAGCGTGGCGGAGCGTAATAATGCATCCACGTCCTCGGAAGGGGCAACTATACCACTCCATCACCCTCTCAAGTGTAAGGGGAAAGAACAAGGATTGTCCTAGCGCCAGGCGGAAAGAACGAGGAACGTCCGAATTATAACCTTCCGGGATTGAGACTGCACTGTGGTTCACATTCATTGCCACTATCGATTACGATTACGATTTAATTTCAAACTAATCAATCCACAGCCTGTGTCAGTGTCTGTATCGTGTTAACTCTCTATTCGACTTCTACAAAAATGAGTTCCGAGGACGGTGAAAGTGCTTAAAACATTCGTGGTACCTAGTGAGAAAAGAAAGCGAACTTTTTGTGTGTCTGATGTTATGAAAAAGGTTCGAATGCAGTCTCACGAAGTGGGAGATGACTGCCATTGTAAAAGACTGCCGTGTTTCGTCAAGGTACAGCAGAGCAATATTCGGCAATGGACTAATTTTTTAGATCCGAAATTCGTGAAAAAATGCCCATTTCGGACGCAGTAAGTACGTGAGCTAAAAAAGTCCTGAAGGAAAAGCCTGCAATGGTTTTCCATGGTGACTCGTACAATGGTTCTTGGATGAGTGACCCCATCACAACCTGGAATAGAGGGACTACAAACCGCCAAGAAAAGAAACTAAACGCAGGAGAGTTTGAAGTTCCCATCAGAGCATACAAAAAAACTGAAGTTGTCAAAACCCAAGTATGACGACTCTTTCCTGAAAAAATTTTGTTACCCTCGTAATCAATGTTATTATGAGACGTTACCCCACTCAAGGATTTAATTCTGATAACCTGCAGGTCCTGCAGTCAGCACCGCTCAAAAACTGGACATTCCTTCTTTTAATCCAGCAGAAATAGTACTTTGACCGCTTGAATTAGCATTATTAATTTTGTTGTAATTTTTTCGCTGTCAAATTTTTACATTAGGTCAAATGAAACTCATGGGTGTCTGGTAATTTTTTTTTCCTTCTGTAATGCGTAAAATATTAATTTCTCATAAGTTCAAATTATCAAATTTGAGTTTTCTCAAAAATTACTTTTTGTGACATTCCTTGTTCTTTCCACTTACCCTTCATTTGTCTAGAGCCAAACAGAATATATTTAGCAGTAAGTTGTAAAAATCTTTCCCTTACCATTTCGGTGCAGATTTCAATGGTACCCGCAGTGTCTTATTCTACCTTTCATGATTAAATCATGAAAAATAAAATAAATTTTATTATAGGAATGCTATAAAATACTAGGTATGTATTGAGTTTGGCAACAATAGCCGGTGTTGCTCATCTACGTTTTTGAATTTCTTTTTATACACATTCACCATTCAGGAATAATTGTTTTATATCGACTTTTCAAGTTTGTGCACCAACTAATATATATTACATTCTTCTCCCAATTGTTTATATATGTTATAGTCCATTAGTATGATACAAGAATAGTGTATAATCACTAGGCATTTTGTAGAACGATAGGTCGTTTTATTCAATCATCACAATTTCTTAATTTTTCGATCTTCTTTCACACATTGACCTATTCATTATGAATAATGGCTAGAAAGGCTATGTACTGCCCGACAAAGTATGAAATAATCGTAGATTGATCAGCGATTCTGAAATTTCTTAAATTCCACGTATCATATCGAGAAAAGGTAAACCTCCTAACCAATCATTTCCCAGTTGATTTTTGTAAAGTCTACTCTTTAGTCAATTCGAATGGCAACCTTTTAGTAATCATCCTCATTAGAATAAAAACTACAGTTACCTTCAAATTACCAGGAGTATATCTAAAGATACCAACAAAGCTTTTCGGAATAATGAAAATTTGTTGAAAGTAACAAAAATTGACTTGAACTGACAAGATATTTTGCAAATGCCCTAAGAAGAGACACTCATTATATACAATGCCTAGACAATGTGTGAAATTGCTGACGTTCCATTCATTTACTGGCCGTTATACATTATGTATTAACGTTAAGGGCTTTCAGTACTGAGTAACGATTGAGCCAGCTTATCTCAGTATACGGCGATCGAACGTGTCTATAACCGCTGGCAAATGGTCGACCTGATGATGAAGTTGGTATTGTCAGCAGGAAGGCTCCGCTCCTCATATCCGCTCCCCCGAGGGCTACAGTTGCCACGTCCACTTGACACATCCGAGCGCAGGTCTTGTCATCATCCAAACGTATCCGAGCGGTTTCGCGTTGATTGATCCGCCATCTGACGTTATTAGGCGCCGACAGAGGAGGGCTTAACGGAACGTTGGGCAGAACCGGCTGATGGCATCAGTTGAAGCGGTTATTCCAGTTAACAAGTTAACTCGGAGCACTGACTCGAATAATTCTGTACGTCGCTCTGCGGATTTCGATTGGCAATATTCACTCGCCTCAGACAAGAGTGGGAGGTAACGTTTGTCGATATTGAACACCGGATTGACCCTTCAGGGGGCATCGACTTACCCGATTCCCTTCGCCTGAACGACGTACTGAGATACAAATTTCATCCTAGAACAGCCTGGTTATTCTATAGTAGGTACCACAGTTGTGCTACGTGCTATTAACAGCTATTAACTATAAGAATAACCAACAAAAACTTACTAACCATTGCAATACTACTACTAACTGTCATAGATTTTGTTATTCTGAAGACCCCCCAATATTGCGGAAATTCTTCGTTTTTTTCCCTGCCCAGTGGCAACAGTTCATCCCATACTTGTGTTGACGAATCAACGGAACAGAAAATTTAATTTTGGTACTTACCTAATAAGAATTTACCATAATTTTATTACACGACACTAGATACCCTGCCTCCGAACGAGCAGTTTTGTTTGTTTTTGTTTTGATCGCAGTAACCTAGTGATGCAGTGAATGTGGATACTGGAGTGAACTCCTAAAAGGGTTTATAGCCGATACACGGGTGAAGCATTCTGATATTCATGAAACTAACAAGAACTGCACAGGTGCTTTATGTTTCAAAAACCGGGACATGGTCTGTTTTAATACGCACAAGAAGACGTTTTAATACGCACAAGTGTTAACACATTCTGATCTATTTGTCCAACTGATCTATACTTAACTAGAAGGATTGATGTAGGATATTTTTTTCGTTTTTGTGATGCGAGCGAAGCGAGCATCCAGAACAGCAAACTATACAGAACACACATCCAAAGCGTGGACCTTTATCGATAGGAGACATCTGGTTTTTCAATATGGCGACGGTCTTGTCAGGAAGGGGTCACCAATTCTCGACTTCTACCAAGAGTCTTACTTTTGAGAATGAACCTGCTTTCCTTGCATGGAAAGCTGGAATCGAAAAACAGTGTCAGTAATTTTATTTTTTGGAAAAGTGAAAAATGGTAGTCAAGCGAGCCATTGCTACCTACTTGCCTACTGTACCAAATACAAAATTGCAACTATCGTGAGAACTCTATTTTTACCGTAAAAGACATTCAAAATACTGTTATAAATCCCATATGTACTTAGCTGCCACAGTTTAATTGTAGTGTGCATAAATTTGAAGAAAACTTTGAAAATGATTTATAGGTAAGGTATACAAGTCAAGACTGAAAACAAAGTAAGTACCTACAAACAATATACAAAAATGTTATTTTTTGAAAACTTATGGCCAACATTTAAACAGGGATGAATTATAATTCGTTGAGTACTTAATCATAAAGATCCTGGTTCTTTTATAAACTACTCGCACATTGAGACATGGGGTCGTAGTACATGTTTCGCCAACTGGACATTATTTCGCACCAAACATGGACTAAATCTGCATTCAGAGTCGAATAGTCGTTGCTTTGTGCGATGTGCAATGTGTTCAAGTATTTCGTGTTATTCATCACCACAACCAATTTTGTTGCTTAAGTTTCCGAAGACAGTTTAACCACGATAACTAAGTCACTCGGCGGAGCTGCAGAACGTGTTTTCACCAAAGTCTTTGTTAACTCTAATTCCCAACAGAGTAAAATTCACATGGGAACCGTCTTCGTACAGTTATATTATTAAATTACATTCGCAGCACCTGTGAATTCATCGTGTAAGTAAGGTGTAAAATACAAGCATCTCAGGTGACATGATGAAGTTTGGTATTCATGGCCGACATTTCGTCGCTTCTCTCGTCATTTTGCGTGCGACGTATGTACATTGCAGTGTCGTCTTTCTTCTCCCTTTGTTAAATTCCTGAACGCATCTGACTCGAGTTTTTGTGTCTGACTCCCTACAGCATTGTCTCTATCTATAGCAGATTAGAGGCTGTTTGATGAAGACGGCGGTTGCTTGTCCATTGCACGATTTCGATGGATATCGAGGAGTCGGGAGGGTTGTGATGGTGCTCACAGTTGAAAATACTGGCTGATGAGAAAATATAGACTGTCGAAACGAAAAATATATAGTGGGGATGTCAAGAAAATATCCATATATCGAAATTAAATGTACACTATCGGATCTTGTTTGTTCTTCAAGAAACAATTTTCATTTATACTGAGAACGCGATCCAAAAATGCTATTCCATTGAATAAGATACTCTGAGAAAAAGTGAAGATACATGTAAAATCCAGGGTAACACTTAATTGTAGAAACAGAGCCAGCCAGCCGAATTCAAAAAAAGGGGAGGACGGAGAAGGCAGAGTTTCATTATTGTACTTTTTCAAAATTCCTTCAATACACGTCAATTCACCCACTTGAAAGCGTAATGTACAAGGTTAACTTCTACCCCTATTAAGATCATTAAAAATATATCTGTGATCTGTAAATTTTGTTATCAATACGAGGGAGTTGTGAGTACCACACCCATCTTAGCAGACTTTTTAAAAAAAATTAAAGCTGGATTCGTATGGATGCGGAAAGATTGGTACTGCGGAAGCGAAAGATATGTGATTGGCTGCTGCCAAGCTCGCCGCCTATCGCAGGTTAGCTTGCCGTACAGAAAGTGGCCTATTAGAAAATTGGATATTTTCTGTTAATAAGAGTGCGCAGTGGACGGGTCCCATCGGCAGTTATCGTTTCATGTTTTGTTTACCATCTGTGAACAACTCACTCAAAACACTGCGCAGAAGAGACTGCGCACATCAGCAGGGCCCGCGTTGCTGCAGCTATGGTTCCGCATGTTCCTCACGTCCGCATCCCGGCAATACCATTCCGCATCCATGTGAACCAGGATAAGAATCAGGCTGGTATAAATGAACTAGATTTTTAACGGTTCCATTCGATACGATGCCGGGGAAAAGATATCGATATTCGCAAAATGAACCGATCGTTGTCCACGGATCCCTTCTCTCTCGAGTAACAATCCTTTATAGAAACCCTGCAAACCCTCCGGCACTATCAGCCCGACGAATATCAAACCACCTCTATTATAATGGAGATGGCGAAGGTGGGAACATACTCGCGTAGTTGGTCGGCAGGGGAGGGGAGAGATAGCCGCGGAAAGCCAACTATGACGAGGCATTGGGTAAAGGGGTGTGTTCCCATGAATAATTCAACTGGGACGCTCCCCTGGAGACGAAGGATTATTTTATAACGTATGGCCTTGATATAGGAAATATAAATAACTTTGGCGCGTTGCAGGCAGAAGGAAAGAGCACTTGGGTTTTCATGGGGCTGTAAAGACACTTTCTATATAGTCATCTCACGCCACTATAATAGGATGCGTCGTAAAGGCGCTTCCTTCCTCCAACAGATGGTAGGATCACTTTAGATATTTTCAATATTATATGAGAAGAACGTTAGCGTTGTGATTGGGGGATTTGTCCACACCGAAAACCACTAATATAAAAGCCACCATGATACGAATAACTCTTCCTTGCTGAATCTGGGTTTATCACGCAGATATCCGTAATTTGGGGCTGCGGTAGAAAAAATAAGCTGATTTACGAATATTCGCACTTACATTGCGTTCATGGGCTCTCCATTCAAGGCGGCAATCAATTATAACGCCAAGATACTTTTGTTACGCCAATTACTTGAATATCCGTCTTCTTGATGTGATGAAATTATCATTTATTAAAATTGGTATCCTGAAACGGTTGAGTGGGAATCCATCATCTTGATTGACCCTTCTTGGAATGAGAAAGAATAAAAGACATGGGATATGTTGATTTCAACCCTGTACTTGGCAACTTCCAGTATACTATACGGTTTTTTGGAACTGCCGTTTTTTGTACCTGCCTACGAGATTCTCCATGTAAAATCCTTTTACGGTTCACCATGAACATCGGAATGAGGCTTTGAAATTTGATTAACCCCCCTGGATAGTGTAACACTGTGGCCCAGCCTGGAGTTGGTTCTTACTTCTAATTTTCA
Source organism: Creontiades dilutus (assembly GCA_031894815.1). Taxonomy (NCBI): domain Eukaryota; kingdom Metazoa; phylum Arthropoda; class Insecta; order Hemiptera; family Miridae; genus Creontiades; species Creontiades dilutus. Next base: position 431,675 of record JAVIWC010004352.1, read on the forward strand.
TAAAGTACCTACCTATACCATTATATTTACGGTACATTAATTACTGAAATTTAAATTCCACTTCCATGGAATAATGTGCTACTACTGCATTACTTTTAGTCCATAAAATACTCATATGGTTTATCTCTCATTATTTCACGCGTTTTTTTTTTTTTTTTTTATCATTTTGAATAGCTGTTCGCTATTTATCCTCATTAGATAGCCGGAGGAGGAAAATAGTTACCATTTTTTGGGTAACTGTCCCATCATAACAGAATTTAGAATAAGATATTTCCAAATACGAACGTTTGAACCAAATGAAATGATCGCACTTTTAAACGGTGAAAACTGGAAAAAATTGTACTTGTTTGTACGGGACGCAATAAAATACAGGAACTTCCTAGTGGCCAATTTCAACTATGCGGAATAATGACATTATATAACATCATACATCGTTAAATTATATCATATTCTATTTTGTTATATTTCATTATATTATTGTGTCAAGTAGATGTGTAAAATAAATTATCTGTACAACAAAACTAACATTTAACCTATTGAATACATAACTAAGCTCACAATTAAAATAACAATTACCAAACGTAAAATGAATTATACGCGAAACCTAAAATCTTCTTCCGGTAAATCAATCAATTAAACTTATAGATCAGTAATACTATTAGGTCATAAATGGTATCAGTGGATCTGATTGATTGAAATATGAAATTCACTCTCATATAACTTGAATGCCCGTGTTTATCTAATTGCATTACATTATAAATTATATATTACATTCATCTACACTGATACTGACCAACTACTCGGACAGCTGCAAAAAAATGCCATGTCCTACAAATGTTTTTCAAATAGTATTTGTATTATGTTTCTTTCTTGAATAAACATTTTTTATACAGGGTGTCCTGCACTTAGTGTAAAAAAAAAAATTGGGTGAAACTACATGGAAAATGGAGTAAATCGCCGCCAACCGCGATTTTTTTTTCTCAACATGCTACAGTTTTTTCACAAAAATCGCGTTTTTCGCCATTAAAACGCTTTTTTCTCACAATTTCACCAACATTTTTGCACATTTGACCACATTTTCGGAATCTGCGTTAAATTTCCTATAAGATGAAGTTACTTTGATTTCCAAAACGCATCTTTCAAACACCGAAATTTTCAATCAAAGATGAACATTTTTCGCAAAGTGAAATTTTTCAAAAACTTGGAACGCTTGGCGTGACCACAAAAATAATTTTTTTCGTTGTCGAATTCGATAAAAACTTCTCCCACTTATAACTTTCCAACGGCGTCTCAACCATTTAATTCTGATTGGAATTGACGGAGAAATTAAAGTTCGAATGCCAGAAAACGTGTAGTTCGTTTTAACGTAAGTTGGTAGGTGACGTACGATATGGGCCACAGAAACTGATTTTTCTCGATTTCAATTAATGTTTTCCGGCATTCAACCACAGGTTCGAATCGGACGTTAAATTTCAAAAAGAGGTTCATTTTGTTTCCATATTTTTTTACACATTTATCACAATTCTCAATTTTTAATTTTTTACAGTACCTGAAAAAATCGGTTTTTGAAATGAAGTGCGAAAATGTCAAATGTGCAAAAAAAAAAATTCGTTTTTCTTAACATGAAAAAACTTAAAAATAGCATATCTCAGCAACGGGTTGAGAAAAAAAAAGGTTACTCCATTTTCCATGTAGTTTCACCCAATTTTTTTTTTTTTTACACTAAGTGCGGGACACCCTGTATCTATCTATCTATCCTCATTAGATAGTAAAACCAGTTCAAAAACTTACAACATTTGTTAACGCAAGGTGGAAAAGTTGGTGTCAATCTTGCAAGAGCAAAGGCCCAAGTAGAGTTTGAAAGTCACATCACAGGACCCTTATCTTCCTAATCTATTCTCATTTGAAGTGCTCTTTTCCACGATTACTATTTTTCCGTCTTTTTTAAATTTCAACTACAAGGGACGAACCTTGCGGCGTTGAAAAGCTCACTATAAAAAAAAATCGAGGTTGCTTAGCCAAAAAAAGAGAGAATTCGAGAGAAGATGAATGAGAAAGGCCTACAAAAGAAATTATAGTCGCGGGAAAGGTTTCTTTCTCACGTATTATTTAAAAAAAAGGAAAACATAAAGTGGGTGGCAGCGTTAAAGTGCCCATTTGTCGAGGAACTGCGCCAAGAGGGAGGCGAAAAACCGTAACACTTTGCCCCGTTGTATGAGATGGCCAGGAGAGAAAGAAAAAGTTTAAAGCGATTTTTACACGGCTTGTTAAAAAAAGCGGCGATACGAAAGAAGGTAGCGGACAACAACAAAAAATTGTTTTGCAGCCGAGAGTCCCGGAGCCGTGATCTAGTTTTTAATTTTTTTTTTGCGTCCCTAACTTTTTTTTTTTAAATGAAACACCCACCGCTGTGTCGTAATTGAATAAAGTCTCTCTCTCGAAGTTCTGTCGCGTATGAGGTCATTTTCACCTAGCGGCGGCAGACGGTGGAGGAGAAAGGTTGTAGGCAGTAAATACCGATTAGAGGGTTCCATTAAAACGAAATTGTTTCATTTTATTTCATGAAACAACGCAGACGAACTAGCTGTGAAGGTTAGCAATTCACCGTGGCCTACTTTTTTTTATAAGAGCAATGGTATAAAGTAATCAATTAACTCCCACTTTCGCGGTATGAACAATTTTTTTGTTTACATAAACCAATTCGCCAAAAATAATGGGGGTAAATGATGCGGTATTTCTCCAAACCACGAACCTTTACGACATGAGGGCCAAAAACAAGAAGGGTGCTCTCATACATTTGACATTGCTAAAGCATTCGGCAGTTGACAAAATCAGGGGTCATAAGCCCTAGCCTAGAATGGTTGTAGAGCTACTTGAGAAACCGATTGCTCAAGTGAAGAAAGTAATAAAATGTTTGGTGTGGTTCAAGGAAGTACATTGAGTCCAGTACTGTTTGTTGTACAAACGAGTGCTGGTACAAATGGGTCCAGTACTGTTTGTTGTACATACGAGTGCTCGTACAAACGAATTGCCCTTTATAGAGTTACTAAACATCAGACTGCATTAATTTGCGGATGATACTGCCATGCTAGCACACAAAATGTATTAATGAAATTAAAAATTATCACGAGAGGTGAGAAGGAACTTGTTCATCGAAATTGATAAAATATGAGCATGTTTTCCTTCCGAGTCTGCGAAGCAGCGGAAGCCTTGTGTTCACTTTCGGAAGCCAAACAATTTTTGTTGTCCGAATTCAGAATTTCCACTCGCATTTCGCGTTTCATGGCCTACTAAACAAATTTGGTCATCTGTCTGTCGGTCTGTCAGTCCGCATTTCCATGTCACAGCCATAACTTCCACAATTTTGAATGCATTTAGCTCATATTTTGAGAGATTATGCAGATGTCTCTTGAAGTCCCATTTGAATTTCATCTCAATATAACCAACGGTACGCTCTGCGCATGCGCTAACGTGAAATGTTTGAAACAGGTATAACTTTTCGGCTGAATTTCACGTTAGCGCGTTTCATGTTATCGATTTCGATGAAGCAGTTCCTTCTCACCTCTCTTGATAATTTTTCAATTTTATTAATACATTTTGTGTGCTACCTACTTATTTCCTTCTCTTTATCCCACTTTTTTACGCTCCCACCCGAATATTGATCACATTCTGAAATTGAAATGGAAAATTCTGAAATTGAAATGAAAATTCTGAAATTGAAATGAAAAATTCTGAAATTGGTTTGGAAATTTCCGAATCTGACTTGGAAAAGCTATATAAAGATGAAAGTATCATAGTAGGTATATCCGTTTTTCATCCAGGGGGTGTTGTTGGTTATTTCAGCTTTTCAAACAACATTGATAACAAAAACATCATAAACCTAATGAAAGGTAACGACAAAGCACTGAAGGGCGAAACATGTCAAAAACAATAAAATAGAAACTAATGCTCTGATGGGGGCAACTACTGGAGAAAATACTTGATACACTTTAAATCAGAGGATATGTCAATATTTGTTCCTTTCTCACCAATCATACTTAATTCCGTTTTTATTCAATAACGGTTTTAACACAAAAACGACCATCCACGTCATTTTTTGGTTTTACGTGCGGTCCTCGTTATGTGGGAATTGTTTCGTTTTCCAGTTGTTTACAAAGGTTCATTGATGAAAATACTAAATAATCCCGCACTTCGCAATTCTGAATTGGCAAAACATCGGGGAATGTTTTCTTTCACACCACTCTGTTCGCAACGGCCGTAAAAGAGAAGAGAAATCTAATTTTCTCCTTTCGATTGAGGAACACTTGAGTCATCTTCCCTCGGCGCTTCATCGGGCTGGAAACGGCGCGAATTTTCCATCTGTTGAGGAAACGCGGGGGAAACTCACTCCGTGTTATCTTTGCCGATATTCGGGTCGTGGAGCCGATTCCATTGTCAAACGCCCGCACAATAACGTTTTACGTATACAGCGAGCCGGCTGTTGTTATTGTAGAGATGTAGAGGGTTAACTTAGCTTGTAAGCACGACCCCGGATGGGAAACCGGCTTTTGAACCGGCGTTTCGTGTTTGCTGGCGCATTCCCTTGTATTGTCTTGAGGCCATTAACATTTGATGGTCATACAATGAGGCTATTATTGACTAGCTGGGTTCTGAGATTAGGGTTGTCGGACTTTATATACAACATTAGTACAGTATATATGTAGTATACAGTATTATACATTGTATATCGTTCAGATAGTACAATGAGAAAGAAATGTATACAGTTGGAGTTCTTCATAAGTCATAAGCTCTGTTACTAACTTTTATCATGTTGCAATGGGGATTTTTACCTACCCACCCAATAATATGATAAGCTTTCTTGTTTTTATGTTAAGGAAGATGATCGCTACAGTGGCGCAGTTGGTAGTTGTACAAATGAGTGATAACAAAGCAGATGCCGCTGATATCTCATCGACCAGTAATAATAATTATTATGATTTTGTGTAAAAGCGATTGGATCAGCAGTGGAGCATTAATATGGTATTCGTTGAAGAGATGTTGAGAACTGGGATGCATTTTTTTAGAGATTTGAAATGAAGGTCAATTCCGTAGAAAATGGATATTCTTTAGCTTGATGGTAGGAATCTATTGATTTGGATTTCGATTTATGATACACCTTGACCATCATCACCTACAGGGCATTCGCAGGCTCAAAAGGAAGGAAACCACTTCCAAACAGTTGTGTTTCGTACATCTGGATGATGAATCTATGAGATGATTGCATGGTCTCGTAGTATCAGCAGTTTTTGCAGGGGCTTCATAGGTACCCAGACTGTACGTCCAACCGTATCTGTTGCTGCACTTGGTGCGCTGTTAGAAATTGATTGTGCTTCAAATGGTACTCCAACATGTATCCAACGCAAATGTTGTTGAGTTTCCACACCGGAGGTGTCAAAGCTAGGTGCCTAGTGTGGTGTACAAAATTTTCGGCACAAAAGTGTAGGGATTTCAATAAAAAAATGAAATTATTGTGCCGAGGACTGGTGGTGAGGAACCCACACCTTGACCAGTATCAATGTTAGGTAAATTTTAAAGAAAATAAATACCAATATAGATGACAACGGAAATTTATTCTACTTCTGAGTTGAACATAGGCAAATAGCTTTGATACAAATAATAAATCCAGATATCGAAGAAAATCTAGGTTCCAAGTACTGAAATTTGGAAAATGTTTCGAATGATCTCAAATTGCCTAGGTAGAGCGGATTTTGTACACCTAAATAAATTTAATATAGATACGGCAAAACCATAGGCAACCAGGCCTAATACCAGTAGCAATATGTTCGCAGTGAGGTTGCTCCTAACCTTGTGCTGTGCTAATGTAAAACCTATGCAAGCTTAAAAAAATAAATAATTTAATTTGCCTTTAAGGAGAAAACCCTAGACAGGAAGGGTATTATTATGCAGGGAACTGGTAGTTTGCTTGGGAAATAAGTAGTTTTAACGCTTATCTGGTGGACGGAACACGTGGGAGGTGATGCTCCAGGTGCCTTCCTCAGGAAGCCGAAGTGATCCGAAATTCGGAACTCCAGAATCATCGATACCCGAAACGGTAAGGATGTGGAGTGAAGGTTAGGCGAGGTCCGTAGATGTACGGCACACGGGAGGCGGTAGACGACTGTAGATCGATGAAAATTAGAGAAATCCAGACTTTCCCCGGCGAAGACCGCAGATGAGCGGAATCAGCCTTGGCCAACTCAAGACGGGGACTTGATGGGAAAAGTCTCAAATCGAACGAGAACGACAGTTTTTTTTTTTAGGAAAAAGCAGGACGAGAGGGTTTTGGTGGAGATCCGATGACGAAGTAAAATCATTTGCAAATTCAGCGACGATCCGCAGGTGGTTGCAATCAGCGCCTTTGTCGGTAATATTACACGGGATTAATTGGCGCTCAGCCTACATTCTTGGATAGGCTGAGCTAGATTATGATGAACGGAATCGTTTTACGTAATACGCGACCGATCGCGGGAACCAGGGAACGCCATCCGCACCTCGATCGGCCGTGCCGGCTATGATCGTGGCTCAAACTAGTTTTCGACATATTCAATCTTTAAGCGAAAACGATTTTTTCTAAAAATAAGGAATCAAATTTCACAACTAAATGGGAAACAATTAGAAAAAACGGGAGATGAAGAAAAAGTGCGCGTCTACGGCAAGTGGCAAAGACGATTATGAAGATGGGAGGTTAAGACCTGGTTGCCTGGAGACGCAGACATGGTGCAAAGACGTGCGGGGCAACATGGCGGGATTGGTTATGTCCTTACTTTTAAATTTTCTTTTTTTTTTTGGACTAAAAAAGTGTGCCACGGCTAGGTAGCTAAAGACTACTGCGATTCGTAAAACGTCCTCGGAGTCCATGTACTATAATTAGCTCCATGATCTAATTAGATCATGGAGCAACCCACCAAGAAAGCGCTCGAGTTATTGAACGGCAAATTTTTCGCATCACACTAGTGACTAGGCGAGTCACCGGGTTAACTGGTGCCAGGTTACAAGAGGCCACATTGCATGCGTTGAGTTTTGTTAGCAAGGAAGTGCTCTTGAAATGTCTCTACCCACCAGGTAAAAAACAGACCCGCTCGTTTACTTGGTGAATGGTGAATCGCTATGTAACCACGTACTGGTGTGGCCACTCTCGAACGTTCAAGACTGTTCGTTTTCTTGGATGACTCACCAAGCAACTCACCTTGTCACTAGGCACCTAGCTTGTCACCTCCGGTGTGGCCTTAGCCCAAGTTGTTTTTCATAAACATGCCCAATGAGACTTCCCTAACATTGATAGTGAAGAAGAAAAAACTCATTTAACCTGACCAGAATTGTGCAGTCCTTGAAATCCCGGAAGTTTAATACGAACCGTGTCACATCATCAGTAATGTCATGTGAGAGAATGAATCTAGTTAACGATCAATGTAACTAACGCTTTTTACTTCTCTAAAGCACATGTCATATACATGCGCTACTTCTATCCCGCTATACTGAATACTGAATCTGAACCCCACGTGAGCGTGCATCAACTTTCAAAGATATTCATCCCTATAGGTGAAACTCATCCGGCTTTGAATGGAGCCGTGAAACGTTCGCAGGAATTACCCCCCTAGACGTGAACGGTCGGGGTTATCAGCAAAACGTGTTTCATGCGTCATTACTCGACTGACGAATGAAGATGAATGCGAGAGTGAGCCCGCTAATCCATGTCAGCTTCCTATCTCCCCTCTCATCGCACAAGTCCTGATGACAGATGCTTTCACGGAAGCCGTTCCTGATTAGGCTGTATGAAACGCTCTTTAACGTTAATATCTCTGATATATAGCTACTTATCTTACTGATAAAAGGATAGTTCATCTGCACCATAATGATTGATGATGTTTATCCTTGGTAAAAATCACTGGTACAAACAGATGATACAGAATGGGGCTACTACATTCATAAATAATCGAAGGAATAAATTCTCTGTATATTTTCATGATTTGGAAAAACGTGTAGTCGATGGGTAGCTTGAGCTTTCCTCTGGTAAAAGTCAAAAGCCTGTTCCGCCCGACCCACCCACCACGACGGCTCTCAATGCCGACCATTGAAAAGTGTCTGGAAATTCAGTGATGGTCAATCGCCTCGCCATCTGTTACACCTATGCTAAAACACATTGCGAATATCCACCAAACTTTGTGTAACTGTAAAAACTGGAAAACATACTTGTACTAATACTATAGCTTTTTGGTATCGTAACTTGCTTCCAGTGTGGGAGATCTTGGGCTCTATCCCGTGAAAAATTACTCCTTTTATTTTTTAGCGATTTTGCATAGAAAACGAAGCTATCGAAATTGTTCTAAAAACATTGAAATTAAAATTTTCAAAAAGTCTTCGTCGAAATCCTTTATGCAGAACTCTGAAATGAATAATACATTTTAACTCTTTTCTACATCTATTAGAGGCCACCGAATTTGCAATGGAAGGGAGAATATGGATAGATATCGGTCTGTGTTGAAGGACAAGTTGATTGAACGGGGTTACCCAGAAAATTTTGTTGAAAGGACAAGTTGATTGAACAAGGGTTACCCAGAAAATTTTGTCCCAATGAATCGCACTTTTTTTTTTTGTGTTCAGAATATTCACGTGTCAATCTAAACCCACGACGCTTTAAGTGGTAAACAACCACACATCGCCACAGATTCCAAAACCACTACCCTCAGAATTTAAATAGGTTACTCCACTTTCCCAATATAATCATCATAAGTGAAAGGGATAAGAGCATTCAAACTGTATGATCTTGACGCAATATCTTTTGAACAGAGAAGTGAACAATCAAAATGGACATAGAGAGAATAATGAGATTCAACCTAGGTGTCGTGTTTACCTGGGGAGGGGTAGACATAACCAATAATGAACCAAAATAATGAACCAAAATAACTATGATTTACCTTTTAAAACTACCGGGCTCTATTTGCAAATTGAACGTGGAAATTTTAAATTCAACAATGTTCCAACTTTTTTTAGGTTTTTACTTTTACTATTTCCCATGTATATTCACAATCTCTAAATTGATGTCCTGAACCAAAATAAAGGGCACTTTAAATTAAGGTGAGAGAGCTGATTCCTCAGGAATTGGGGCGTCGTCAGACCAACATGGATTTTTCCTGAAAATTTCAGCTTTTTTACTTCAGCCGTTTGGGACGTTCGGCGTACGGCGGACGGACGGAAAATTTTTATTGCAGATTCGGATTCTACACCCTTTGAAACGTAAACCATGAAATTTTCAGGGGGGGGGGGGTTAAAATTTTTTTTTCCAAAGCGATTACAATGGTTTATTATTGAATAATAAACCAAAAGTGGTGTAAAAAATGTCAGTCAGCAAATATTCGCCAGCTGCAACAGTCGGAAAGGGGTTTGTTTGTTTGACAATCGGAAATCATGATACGGTTCGTCCCAAATAATATTTTCACGACATAAACCCAAAAATGCTACACTCAATCAGTCACTGCGAGAAAGTAATGTCCTCATGTTCAAAAGCCAATTACACTTTCTTCTTGGGTACGTGCTTGGGTACCTATGCTCAGAGGCTTTGTGGGATAACACTGATAAGATAGTCAAGTTTAATGGATGTATACAAACGACCAAATGTTTCCTACCTTAAGTGAGAACATTGTTGAATTTAGATTTAAAAGAAAATCATAGTTATTGAAGTTGGGTCAGTGATTAATGATGCTCAACAAAAATGATTTGGCTATCTACAAATGCTCAAACATAAAGTGAGGGATTTTATGTTTGAACATTTGTAGATAGCAAAATCATTTTTGTTGGAGCATCATTAATCACTGACCCAACTTCAATAACTATAATTTACTTTTGGTTTATTATTCAATAATAACCATTGTAATCGCTCTTGAAAAATAAACCCCCAAATTTTAATAGCTCTCTCATTTAATTTAAAGTGCTATGAAAATTACGGTTCGTCCGAAACCATTTTTTACGGTCCCAAAAATGAAAAAGTCCAAATTTGCAATAACAAATTTTCCGTTTTTCGCATTGTAATTGCACGAAAAAAATTTTTCCCACTATTTATAATTCAAAAATTGAATTTTCATGAAGAATCTACACTTTTTGTGTGTGTCCGAATAGAGCAACTTTATCAAACAAATATGATAAACTGATCAATCAAAAAGGTATTTTGTTAAACCAAATTTTTCTATGCATATCCCTTGTTCAATAATTTACCTTGAAAAATCAAATTTTTTGAAATAATTATTTTTGAATAATAAACTTTCAAGTAAAAGAAATGATTTGCGTTCAAAACTAATTTCAACAATGTTCCAACTTATTCATTAGGTTGGATAACTATTTACTATTTCACATGTATATTGAAATCATGATCTAAATAATAGTGTCTCATAGGGAGGTCAACCCACGTCAATTTTCCTCGATTCTGGCATTATACACCGTCATGTTCACTTCAACAATTCCCTTCTCTACCTTGAACTGACATTTGTCGATAAATCTATTGTTGTGTGGTGAACTTTAGTTTGAAGCCTTGAGCCTTGTTTCAAGTGGGTATACGAACACGTACACATGTACACATCATAAACTCGTACATGTACACAGCATAAACCATTGCTTCCACGACGTAGATCCAAACTTTTGACCTTTCACTGACCTCTGCTATGTTACATTAGTCGTAGCCCTTAAGCAAAAAAAGTTTAAGAAAGAGATTATCTTTGAAAAGGGTATAGAAAAGGAATTCTAACAAAAAAGAGGTACTTTTGTGTGTCCTTCTTATTGGTTGGAGGTTTTTGGAGTTTAAAAATGGGATTGCGTACCCCCAAACAGTGACGTCCGAGAATATATTATATATGGATTTTGTAGATAGATAGATAGAAGAAGCTTTCATTTCTACATAAAACAGAATTCATTTAACAGTATTTGATGAAAAGCTTATACTGCTTAACCATATGATTATCGCAGGTGAGTTTGCTCGGTTATATTCTTAATAACCAATACAACTATGCAGCAATATGGGTGACATCACTTCTATGACAGCAACTTATTATTGTGTTTTGGGTGATGAATGACATAAGTGATATTTGGTTGTATATATATATAAATATAAACAATAAACAAGAATATATATAAATCTGAACAATAAACAGGAGATATGACAGTACACATACAAGTATAGGGATATATATAAGCATAAAATACACATTCCAGCCACTGCGAGTACCTACTGTATTATACGTGCAAACTAATTATTTTATGGACTTTATTTTTACATTGCATGATTTCACTGTTACAATTACACCTTCATCAATTAATCTCTTTCCAATTTATTAGATATATCACACAACATTACATCTTCATTCATTAATTTCTTTTCATTTTGTTAAATGTAGCTTTTCCAAGTCAAATTCGGGATTTCCAAACCAATTTCAGAGTTTTCCTAATTTCAGACTTTTCCATTTCGATTTCAGAATTATCCATTTCAATTTCAGATTTTCCATTTCAACTTCGGAAACCGCTCCCACCCGGATATTGATCACATTCTGAAATTGAAATGGCATTATAAAAGTCTGAAATTTCTCTACCTTGAGATTTCTGAAATAAGTTTGGAAATTTCTGAAATTGGTTTGGAAATTCCCGAATCTGTTGGAAAAGCTATATATCACTCCTCTTCCGTGCAATTAAATTCCTCTATCATAAATCGCCTGTATTTTCCAGCTTTTTCGATATATTGCACCATTGCTTCCAACAGCTCATTTCCATTCAATATTGCAATATTCTCTTCCCTTGACAACCTCGGATTTCTGAGGAACTCCACACGAAACTCGCTTAATACTGGACAAGTCGCCAAAAAGTGAAAGTGGTTTCTTGCTCCTGCGGATTGCACAAAGAACACAAATTCACGATTCCCTCTCTCCACCATCTAAAGCTTACGTTCAACACCTAGTCGAGTCTCGCTCGAAAAATAGCACGCGTGATACGCAGGGATGTGTTCCTTAGATATACTTCTTCCTCCCTTCTGGAGTCCTATCCAAGTGGGTGGGCAGCGTGTGGTGCTGTGATTCAATTACAGCTTGGTTTAGATTTTTTCTCCATGCATCTATCAACTTCTCCCTTATAGTAGATTGGTCGGGGTAAGTCACTTTTTTCAAATCCGAGATTTTGGTACCATAGGATTCAGGAAGAAAAACTGCATCGATTATACCAGTAGGAACGGGAAAACCCCGACTAGTCCGTTCCTATTCGCGTATGAAGTTATATAAGCGGGAAGAAACAAGTTAGCCCGAGCGTAAGGGTGCTTGTAAGCAAGTCTGTAAACAGACTGGAGCTGCGATAAGAGTGAAGAAAGAGAGCAAAGAAAGGCAGATGAAGGGTCACAGAGTGAGGCAGCGCTTCAACGTTGAACAAAGATGCTAGCAAAGCTAAGAGCGGAGAAACCACGCCAGTTTGTTTTCGTCGCTCTTATCGCTCATATGAAACACGAATCCTGATGTTTTAATTGGTAGTGTTCATGAAAAAACGTTTATGGGATATCAATTATACTGTATTTGCCGTGTTTTATTCCCGTATAAACCGAAGTAGTCTCCTTTAATGCTGAAGTAATTGAACCGAATATTCACGTTATCAATTTAACGTTTATTAATAAAACATTTATTACGGTACCAAGCTGTTGTAAAATGTGTAGGTACAAGAAAAAAATGAGTAACTCGGTTCTTTCCCCTGACCCTTCATATATTTTATTCAGTAGACCTGCTACTACTCATCGAATTTTTAAAAAGAATTGGTTGATTGATGTTGGGTTTATTTTTGCTTAATCCCACTAAATAGCGATCTTTTTTGTTCAGATTAGCTAGGACATCCGATTGGAGTTATTTATTTTCAGGAATGGATTTCCTTCTTCCCAATCAGTGATTTGTATTACTGATTAAATTATAAGGATTTTAGGGATTTGTACCTAGATGTGTATTTGGCTGTGCAAAATAGGGCTACTAAACGTATTAGGCACTACAAGGGGCTCTTGGGTTAACCAGCTGTTTACAAATAGATTTCGTTACTTCCACGTCCTCTCGAAAGCTGGAAAGACATGTGAGCCATTCCGAGAGAGCTCTGATCTAGTTACGGGAGTAGGGTAGCTACCTTCGCCCTAACATCCCTCTCCCGTCCCTCTTACTCCCAAAATAATGAGAGAACGGCCAGAGAAAAAAAAACTCCTGTACGTGTATCGCCTCATAATCTCATCCGGAGTCAAAAGGGAACGTAAAAAGGATCGATAACGTAATTGCAACCGACGTACCTACCGACTGACGCGCCATGGAACGAACGGCAGAAGGCTGAAATATTCAATTAACGAAGGGATAGAGTGTAGAGGGTTGCCGGGAGGGGGTACCTTTTCGGTACGTGATGAACCGTAACGTGATTACCGGTAGCGGAACAGGTATCGCATGTACCTGACGCTACTCCTAAAACTGGGGCTATCATTTAACCTTGGCGGGATCCTCTGATATTGCATCCTAAATATTACGTTAACAATATCCGCCTGTGCCCCGTACGATTTGCCGTAGGAGATGTAAAAGGGGTGAAATTCTATTAAATATTGTTTGATATCGGAACGGTGGAATCCAACGGAGAGTTCTGTACAGGACAATGGGCAATTACCTCCGATATTGAGCAGTCTTGTTTACCGAGAATGTCAGCCGACACGGTGTAGGTGACACAGTGGAGCAGGATCCTAAACCTGGACAAAACTCTACAGCCTTCGAATTCCATACTAAGCTTAGCTAAAATTCAATAGCTAAAATATTGAAGAATTGTTCAAATTCAACAAAAAAGGACCAAGCTTACCATCTCCTCCTTTAAACAATATGAAAATTGAAGAAAGTTAAACTGAAACCCCTAATTTGTACATCATTCCTTCTTTCCGAATACTACTTGATTCATTATTTTATTCTTCTTCGTGCCGAGCTGTTTTCGAGTTTTCGATGCTTTTGTCTGGCCATGTTGTTGGAATGTAGACCACGTTTCTGCTGATTTCTGACGTTCTTTGATGGAGCAGAAACCATACCGCTTCCTAAAACTCGTTTGGACATTGTTTTCCACTAAAAATTGACTGGGAAAGTCAAGCTGGACGAAGAAAGCAAACAAGTGACATTACTTTCCAATAAAATGAACGCTGTTGGGAAAGTAAAAACGTGACTGCAGCTTTCCACTCTCACGTAACGGTTTTAGGTAGTTGGTCCAAGGCTAAAACATGTTTCTTGTTAAAATTCGGACCTTCAGGGGGCTCGGCCTGTACCCCTTCAGGGGGCAATTCTCTGGACCTCAGGTTGCTTTTGGTTAGAGTCTACTGGTGGGACTCAAGAAAGTTGGAACTTGCGATATTGAGTAGTCGTGTTTCCCGAGAATGTCAGCCGACTCGGTTTAGGTGACACAATGCAGCAGGATCCTAAACCTGGACAAAACTCTCCAGCCTTAAAATTTCATGTTTTTTGAAGTCTTGATTACGAACAAATGTCCTATTGAAACTCCACCAATATGTCAGTGCCTGATATAGGGTATTTACAAGTTTTAAAAGAAGGCGTGGATTTTCGATTATATCCCCTTTTATTTTACAGCTTTTTTAATAACCTAACTCTAACTTATCCTACCCTATTTTTTCTAATGTCTCTCCTCTATACCTAATCTGCGTATCGATGTGGCGATGTCCGATGTCAGAGGTTAGGGGGGAAACCACGGGGCACTGGTTACTACAACTGGCCAATTTGTAGCAGTAGTTCGAATCACAACTGGGATCCTGCGACTGGAGCTATTCGTCTTGATCTGCTGCTGAGTTGAGACTGGAGTTATTTTATTCTCTCGGAAAAGTCATCGGCTCGGACGTTCGACTTTTCCTCCTTTGAGCCGCGGGAGACAAGGCGAATTTAGGGGTTTTCCTCCCAAAGCGTTACGACCTTGCTTGTGTCTCACACCTCGCCCCCAGATGCTTTTGGTTAGCTAGAATTCAATAGCGAAAATATTCAAGAATATCTAAAATTTAAAAAAACATACGTAAAACTTGAACCCTTACACCACGTAAAATTTGAAGAAAGTGAAAACTGCAACTCGTAATTGTTGTATTATTCCGAAGAAAAAGAAATTCGCCCTCTGCCCCCAAATATTTCTTGTTAGCCAAAATTTAAGATCTTTTTTACACAATTTAAAAATGGAAGAAAGTGAAAGCTGAAATTCATCATTCCTTCTTTCTGAATATCAGCTGATTCTTTATTATTTTCCTCTTCGTCGAGTTGTTAGCAAGTTTTCAATACTTTTGGACGTTCATGATCGATAGTCTGTAATTGATCGGAAAAATCTTCTTAACTTGATAAAAAGTATTCTATGCCCTTCTCCTGATACTGAGCTACCTCCCCACCAATTTTCAGCCAAATCAGTTCAGCCGATCTAGAGTTATAAATAGTGTAACTTTCTTCTATATATACAAATAAAAACCCAAAAAAACGTCCACAATTCTCCGAACCAATAATACCCATAATCTTTGCATAAATTTGATGAATACTCGTATAAACTGAAGAAAAGCAATATCATCACTATCTGAATAATTCCTCCTCTTCATATCTGCAGACCAGGGCGGACCTAATTTCATTTGAAAACTTCGTATTACGTTTTGGATAAGAGTAAACACTTGTTAGGAAACACAAACTTCCTAATTGGCCGCCCGTCATTAGAAGAAAAATCCCTTAAAGATCTAAAGGCATTAAAGGCAGGTAGGAGAAGTTTCCCGAGGAAAGGTGAGGAGCTTAATTTTCATTATAATCTGTCGAACGGTTGGCCGGGTTTTCTTAAGAGTTAACGTTACCGGGGTAAGTTTTCCCGTAATATTAAATGAACTCAAGATAGGGTTTTCAGCGTTTTCGATCGGAGGGATGATGATGCTTTCATATTTCCCTATATTTTCCAAGTTTTCTTTGATCGGGAATGAAGTTTAATATTTTTTTGAAATCTTGACGATTATTGCAATTTAGAATCGTAGATTTTTAACGTTTTAAATGTTTCGGTTTTGATTTTCATCTGAACCTGCCTACAGTAATCACGCCAAATCAGATCTGCAGTTGTTATTATTGATTGAAAGATTAACGAATTGGTTGACCAGTATGAACGATTAAATTGAACGTACTATTGCAGTATCCTTAAATACTTTAAAATCAAACTTTTCAAAAATTTGCTTTCTACTTCTATTTTATCACAGGAAACAGCGATTATTGAATTTCAGGAGATATGCATAGAGCACGTAAATCTGTTCTCAACCAAAATACCTATTTGGATTGATCAGTTGATCATATTTGTGTGCCTCCTCTACATCAGTCTACCTTTGGCTACATCGTTTAAATTTGGATTTGGGGAAGTTTTGACGCAATGCGAGTGCTGCAGGACGTGATAAATTATAGATGTTTTTATTGTGGTGGGGGGGGGGGGGTATTGAGGTTCAATAAAAAAACGCTGCAAATTCTTTCACTGGGGTTTATTATTCAATTGGCTTGCGTTCATGATTTGAATTTCTACTAAGCTTTGGAGTGTGCGTGTTTCACAGGATGGAGCGATTATTGAATTTCAGGAGATATGCATGGAGCACGTAAATCTGTTCTCAACCAAAATACCTATTTGGATTGATCATATTTGTGTGCCTCCTGAAATTCAATAATCGCTCCATCCTGTGAAACACGCACACTCCAAAGCTTAGTAGAAATTCAAATCATGGACGCAAGCCAATTGAATAATAAACCCCAGTGAAAGAATTTGCAGCGTTTTTTATCGCAGATTCGGATTCTACACCCTTTGAAACGTAAACCATGAAATTTTCAGGGGGGGTTAGAATTTTTTTTTTTTCCAGAGCGATTACAATGGTTTATTATTGAATAATAAACCAAAATACGACACAGAAGAACCTGATTTGAGGTTTCGCCGTTGAGTTATCTCACTTCTGAAATATTTTGTGTGTTCGGCTTCACCAATATGAAAAGGAGTCCGTTATTTTTCATACAAATTGAAATCTGAATATACCTTTGTAATGAGCAATAAATTTCCCATATGATAGGCTTAACGACGCATTTTAGCGAGTTTTTTTTAGAATATGAAGTTATTGTAATGACAGAAAAAATGTTTTCAATCAAAATTTTCAAAAAATTTCTTAATTGAAATCGGTTTTGACGATTTCTGAAATGATTTAGATACGCTTTTCTTATGGATGCGATTTCTGAAATGGTTTGTGATTTTCTGATGTAATACATGCGATAAATGGGTGGCTGTTCTACTGAACCGTATAACTTTTGTCTATTAAATGGTAAACAATTTCATGATTACAAAGATAAAAGAATTTGTTGATATTTCGAAAGAAGATTTGTCAAAAATTAGGGGAAAAGTCATATGTGAGTTTGTCATTCCAGATGATATCTCTCTGTAGAATTGAGTTAAAAAGTTCATTCTTTCGCCAAAGAATCGAGCACTCTAAATTGAAGCATAATTTCGTTGGATAACGCTTTTGGAGCACTTTAAATTTATCAAATTTCAGAAATTGTACCCAAAAATGACAAAAATCAAAAAAAGGGTTCAAACATTGTTGAGTTTACCTTTTTTGGCAGAACAATGTTTACCCACAATGAAATAAGTCATTAAAACTTGATGCCCTAATAAAATTGTCTGACGGATTTTTATTTATGCTGAAAAACGTAGCAAATGGACTTTTTTTATTCATGATTATTTCATTCCATCTTTTTAATTCGATTTTTGTAAAAACGTAGAACAAACTTAGGGTAGGGAGGGTGGAAATGGTTTTTCTTGGTAAATTACATAGGTTTATTATTGAAAATAATAGATGAAAAGGTCTCAAAAACAAGTTAAAGCCATAGAGTGACTGGTGAGAAGATATTTACCCAAAATATGCTCAAATTTCAAAACAATTTCACCCAAATGTAACACGATAATGTTGGGAAATTCGTTGGTAAGATCGTCTTGCGTGACTCGGCCTTTTTTTTTTCTTTGAGACCCACGATATCGTTAGAAGGCAACAATAAGAGGGTTTGGAAGTAAGATGGGGCTATAGCTTTTTCAAAGTAGTAAAACACCTTAATTAAAAGGCTCAACCCTCCACCCCGAACCACGTCCACCCCTTACCACACCCCCCACCGACCACCCCCTTTTATCTGAGGGAACGAAGTTGACGATGAACGGAAGATAGCGATGGGGTAAAAAAAAAGGCATTTTCCCTTTAGCCCTTCCTGTTACGGGACAAAGCGGTTAAATCCGTCCCAGAATAAAAAAAAGGAGGAAGATAACGAATAAGGGAGGGGAAATAGGGGATGAAGAGGGGAACGAGGGAGGGAGGAATGAAGGGATAGAGAGAGCGAGAGAACGAACAGAATGACCTCAGTGCCACCTACCCCTTTGAAATACTACGGTTCATTACATCGATTTTTCTGTAGGACGAAAAAAAAAATTAAACCGGTTGTTGGAGGGCAGGGAATTGTTATATTTGTCCCCTTAATAGGAACTGGGGCAGGTCCATTTATTTGTTCGTTCCACGTTCCTCTGGCTTAACTGAGCTACAAAGTTTCGGCTAATAAATTTTGAACTGGTGAGAATCATGAACGAAATTTAAAGTTTCAGGTTCATGGAAATTCACTTGCAGCAAATGATCGCACCTGACCGAACCAAAACCTGAAACGTAACCACAAAGAAACTTGTCAAGTTGGGTTCTTAGAGTTATATTCGAGAGACGAATTCACGGATTCTGCAAATACGAACGTATTTATATTCATACGTGTAAATATGAATGTATTCGTATTCATATTCACACATAATGTATTCTGTGAATATATTCGTACTTGTATTCATGAATATAAATATGCCCTGTTAGATTCACTGTCTACGGAGTTAATTGCGGGGTTTGTGAAATACGACTGTATTCGCATTCACTGGTAAATATTGTGTATTTATATTCACACACAAATATGAATAGAATTTATATTTATGATATAAAATAATATTTAGAAATTATAGAATTTATGTCGTTATGGAAAAAATATAGCATTTCCAAGCCAAATGACATCTTTTCCAGACCAAACGACACTTTTTCCATATCAAATGAAACCTTTTCTAGACTATATTAATCCTTTTCCAAATCGAATGAATCCTATTGAGAAAATGAGCGAAATAAGGTACCTAGGAATGTACTCCGCAAATTGTAGGTAAATGCAATTGTACCTCTCGTAGAAATAAGTTGACAAAATGAAAATTCTATGAATTTTAGGCACAGGATAATCGAAATAGATCTCACCTTAGTAGAAAAGGAAAAGATAGGTAAGTTTGAAAAATTTCCCAGCTGTTGAATGAGAGTGGGTACCTATTTACTCCGCCACTCCTGCACGGGAAACAGGTGCTAGGTACCGATAATTAAGTTGAGTCACCAATGAATACATCCTGTTTGAATAGGTTTCATTTGGTTTACAGAACGTTTCACTTGATATGGAAAAGGTTTCATTTGGTCTGGAAATGCTAAAGATCAAACTGTATGAGTCTTATTTGTGTATTAATCAATTTGTTTAAATTATACACGAATATGAACGCGAACATGATAAAATGTCACTGGAAACACGCGAGAACAGAGTGGTGAGCTTGTCGCTTGTTCAATGAAAATTTGGTCTACTGCGCGTATCTACCCCCTACTGGGGACGACTCCCTGACAAGATCAATGATCAGCTGAAAGCCCGAGTGGTCAATTTCGTTCCAAATCGATCTAACGTTCCGCACTGTAAATAGTGGCAAATTGTATCTACAGTACTTGAGGAAACTAGATCGGAGACACGTCTCCCTAAAATAATTGCCGTGGAAGTGATAATAAGCAGAGTTTAATGGGCTGGGCATCGTGGCCACCTGACCACTGGATTGGGTGTGGATTAGTTAGATTACTTGTCTTTTGAATCCGTTCAGTTTCGAGCAGCTGACATCCTTGAGAAGTTCAAGGAGAAAAACAAAAGCAGTGGTTCTGGCAGAGGGCTATGAATTCTGAGAAATCTTGACCTCCGCTCCAAGACTGCTAGCTTGCTTGGTCAGCCAGTGCTGGATATTTTCTCAGCAAAGTGGATTTTCAAGTTGAAGGGAATGTCGAATATCAATGCAAAGCCGTTTTAATTTCTTTCTATTGTATTTGGTTTTTCATTATAGTTTTAGTTTAACCTGCTGACCTCCTCCTCCCGACAGAAGGATTGAAAAACCATGTTGGAATTGTACATTTTTTGTTCTTCTTTAATAAATAGTGTTCTTAGCATGGCATCTAGAGTGGAGAAGAAACCTATGGACGCTCGAGGTCTCGAGTTTAAATCATATACCACAGACTAAGTCTGATTTACAAAGATCAGTAATTTTCGTAGAGGGGTTTGTTCAGATGTATCTGAAATGGTTTTGGATCATGAAGAGATTTTCGGTGTTTGGGACATTACCTCTTGAAAACCACACTTGACTCGTATTCAAGGCCCGCAGGTAACGGTGACCATACTCGCCATTGTTGGTACCTCATTGGTCGATAATCCCGTTCCCATGTGAAAATATTTAAAGCCTTTAATGGACTCCAAATTCCCCAAGCCTGCTTCGTGCCGTTGGTTTTTCCCAAGCCGTCCTTTTTTCTGGCAAACGGTCAGTCACTCGTAGTCTCCCCCCTAGCACCCTGGGGTTTCCCGGGGTAGTTGTAACCCCGTCCTTGATTGGTTTCTACTGTCCCCCTCTCTCTGCTCCCCGCGATTCCCCACTCTAAATTTTCTTCACTTCCCCTCCAAACAAAATTTTCTCGTTTTCGGTTAACAGAGTCTGGAGTCAGTTTTACACCCTTGTTAACTTGGCTGACTTTATATCATATTTATCAAAGTGACTTCATTTTCCTAACTAAGTAGTGGCAAAGCAGCATATTTTGTGATATTGTTGGCTCCCCGCGAAACCTCAACTTTGGCAGAAGCGCCCTAAGGTTTTATTCAACAACACCTTTATTTATTTGATTGATTCACTATATCGACGAATACTAATTTAATTATATATTTCCATTCTCGTTCATTGAGCATGTACGCATTCATTTGAAAAACAGCCTTCATTAGTTAACCGCACAACCGTTTATATCTTCCTTGGGTTCACCTCAACAGGGTTGTTCCGATACAGAAAGAACGAACCTCTGTGCAGTAAGTTTTTCTAACTGTGGCCTAGCCTCACTTTCGGCTAATTTTCAACATAGAATGAAGCTACTGCAATGAGTTCCAAAAATGTGAAAAATGTGAGGAGCTATAGCTTCAAATTTTTCACCAAGGGCTTTCACTACTGTGCGTAGTAAACAACTTTTGTACTAAGTTAATTGCTGTAATGTGCGATAACTAAATCGTAAACTGAAATGTAGTTAACCGCTGTTCAACATTTTGATATTCGTTTTGATGAGGTTCGCTTCGGTGAAACCGTCGTCCAAACTCGGAAACGCTCGGGCGAGTCCAGGGCACGTTCCCCCATATTCCCAACGCAAATGGCCCCATGAATACGTCTCCCTTCAACATTCCGACCTCCGCCAGCACCGCGTGAAGGACGTTTAATAACTATTGTGACCGTTAAAGTCGTCGAGGACCTCCCAGCAATGTAATTTCGTCGAAATGAGGTCATACCCCGGGAGAAATTCCTCGTTCCCGCTTCCTACCCCTAATAATCATCAATTTAAAATCCATTTCTCGGGAGCGGTGACGAGAGGGTCTTTCCCTTCTGGTGATTCCTTTGAAGCCCCTTAAGCCAAATTGCCGGTCTATTTCCATGTCAAATGTCCCCCGGCCTCAATATTATTGCTGGTGCCTTTTTGCGGTTCGTCAAAGACAACATCGACTTCAGGAACGTGCCCCCATTCCAGTATTCCATCTTTATATATATCAACAATGTTCATGTGCACATGGCATCAGCTATCTAATTCTGGATTTTATTTTCAATACTATTATGATTATTTTGTTCAGGGTCCTTGGGAGGGATCCATCTTCACCTCCCCGCAACCAAACTAAGCGATGACTAACCTACGATATATATCGGCATCGATATTTTAACGCCGATACTATCAAACATCGATATATCGATATTTTATGTTTCGATGGCCATCCCTACACGATATTACAAAATACAGTAAATATTCACAAGTACATAAACATGAAAAATAAATGTACACTTCACTTATACAGGGTGTCCCGCACTTAGTGTAAAAAAAAAATTGGGTGAAATTACATGGAAAATGGAGTAAATCGCCGCCAACCGCGAATTTTTTTCTCAACCCGTTGCTGAGATATGCTATTTTTAAGAGTTTTTTCAAAAAATCGCGTTTTTCGCCATTAAAACGCTTTTTTCTCGGCAATTTCCCAACATTTTTGCACATTTGACCACGTTTTCGGAACCTGCGTTAAATTTCCTATAAGATGAAGTTACTTTGATTTCCAAAACGCATCTTCCAAACACCGAAATTTTCAATCAAAGATGAACATTTTTCGCAAAGTGAAATTTTTCAAAAACTTGGAACGCTTGGCGTGACCACAAAAATAACTTTTTTCGTTGTCAAATTTGATAAAAACTTCTCCCACTTCTAAGCTTTCCAACGGCGTCTCAACCATTTAATTCTGATTGGAATTGACGGAGAAATTAAAGTTCGAATGCCAGAAAACGTGTAGTTCGTTTTAACGTAAGTTGGTAGGTGACGTACGATATGGGCCACAGAAACTGATTTTTCTCGATTTCAATTATTGTTTTCCGGCATTCAACCACAGGTTCGAATTGGGCGTTAAATTTCCTGTAAGAAGAGGTTCATTTTGTTTCCAAAATGTTTTTTCCAGGTACTGTAAAAAATTCCAAATTGAGAATTGTGATAAATGTGTAAAAAAAAATTTTCGGTGTTTGGAAAAAAATTCGGTGTTTGGAAGATGCGTTTTGGAAATCAAAGTAACTTCATCTTGTAGGAAATTTAACGCAGATTCCGAAAATGTGGTCAAATGTGCAAAAATGTTGGGAAATTGCCAAGGCAAAAAGCGTTTTAATGGCGAAAACGCGATTTTTTGAAAAAACTCTTTAGCATATCTCAGCAACGGGTTGATAAAAAAATCGCAGTTGGCAAGTACATAAACATCCATTTTAAATGTAATTTCACCCAATATTTTTTAAACCTTTGAAGTGCTTACACTAAATATAATTCCCAAAAAAATCATCCAACAAAATGGGCTTCAAGTTTTTTCTGTAACGAGCCCTCCCCCCGAAGGATCTCCAGTCTTAAAGGCTCGGGGAGACAGTTAAACATTCGCTTGGAATGAATTGTACCCGAAAGTAGTGCGAAAGAGAAAAACCTTCATTCTACTGGTGATGCCTCTAGTGGAGATAGGATGAGTGAGCTTGGAGAAGCTATTTTCCATTATGATCTGTTTAACACAGTACATATCATCAAGCGAATCGAATTTGAGGATCTTCATTTGCTTAGAGGTCCTGCGAGCTCTAGGAATCCAACCAGGCAGCAATGGGAATTGTGCTGCCCACTCCCCTGAATCCAACCAGGAATCCCCATCCATCAGACTGAGATCACCCCTTACAAGTATGTCTACCGATGCTATCTCCTCTGTGTCGAGAGTCCCAACGGTTTAGATTACCCGGTTTCCACCATTCCTATAAAAGCAGTTTTAACGAGCATTTAGCTGTTTCCTAGACTGATTCCGGCCCTATGGGACAGATTGATGCCTCCCCTCCTGTTAGCAAGTCTACTCGATCGTCACTCCTGCATGCCCAGGTGACCACCCTTAGCCCATGTTCTTGTTGTTTTTTCCAAGGGTACAGCGTACACCACAGAGTCTTGACCTGGTTTGAACATCTGCTAGAGCTTTAAGAACTAAATACACTGTTTTGCAAAAACAAAAAAAAAAAAACTTTTCTCCCCTCCCTTGAACAATTTTGCCTATTTCTCAAAGTTTTCAGAAAAATTCCATCACCCTCTGATTTTGAGAGAAAAGAGGAGAAACTTGGGAAAAATGAAAAACTGTACTTGGAAATTATTATCTTTATTATAACAGATTATAACAGATTTTTTTTCTTTTTCAACGGTAAAATATAATTAATTGAATCCTGCATGCTATCAGGTATAATACTAGATAGGACACAACTCAAAAACGTCTGCCAAGTGGGTGTGGCTCATAGCTTCCTCGTATCCATAACATGACTGTATAGATCATTGAAAATTATTATTGACTAAAGAACTTCGTTCAATCAAGCTCGAGGCTAAAACTTTATTTTCTCTTTATTACTCACGAGGACCGTCTTTACATCAGTCCGAACAATCCCTGAAAATGTCATCGAAATCAGTCATAAACTCCCGAAGTTGAACTTGGCAAGGATTTCACGTTCGGGCATGCGCAGAGGGTACTATTGATCCTGGGGTCATGAAACTCATAGGGGACCATCTACACATCTAACCGTACGATCCCTGAAAATTTCATCGAAATTGGTCAAGAACTCCCGGAGTTATGCGCGTAACAAGGATTTCACGTTTGCGCATGCGCAGAGACTACTACGCAGAGGGTACTATTGATCCTGGGGTCATGAAACTCGTAAGGGACCATCAACACATCAAACCGAACAACCCCTGAAAATTTCATCGAAATTGGTCAAGAACTCCCGGAGTTATGCGCAGAGGCTACTATTGATCCGGGGGCATGAAACCTATAGGGGACCATCTGCACCCCAACCCGCACAATCCCTGAATATTTCATCAAAATCGGACTATAATTTCGTGTAGTTTTGCCCGTAACAAGGATTTGCTGACAGACAGACACGGAACCAAAATTGTTCAGAAAGGTCTAAAACGCAAAATGCGAGTGGAATTTTTGATTTTGGAGACAAAAAAATTTTCACATTCCGAAAGTGAAAACAATGCTTCCGTTACCTTGGTAGACTCGGAAGCAAAATATACACATCGTCAATGAGTAGTTTTTTTCTTTTGTACTCTTCCTCCTCTGTCTCCCGACGCAGTGTCCAGTAGTAATCCGCCAGCATCTTCTCATTCCATTTGCCAGTATATCTTTTTTCCATTCTGGATATGTCTTAGTGGAATCGTTTTCCATGTTTGTCCGAAACTGCACCCAAATTTGAGGCGAAAAAGTCTAGGTAACTATTCCGGAAATGTATTTTTAAGGACATATTTCATCCCAATGTTTTATATGAAGTAAGCAGTTCTTGGACTATTTTTAGGTGGTCTCTATACTTTTTGTTTCCCAAAAACTTAGCACATACCTCTCGAAAAGCAATCCAAGCCTTTTTCTCAGTAGTATTTAACTTTGCTTCAAAAGTGAGGTCAATTAAATGTCAATAGCTCATAATTATAAATGAAACTATCGTTTGACTTGAATGTTTTAATACTTATCCAAAGTCGTTCAATACTTGCCTCTAATGCGTATACAAGTATTTACTATTCAGGGCTTCAATTTCAACTTTACTGTCCGTCGCTTAGTAGGGCAAAGATACACAGGGACTCGGCGGCATAGGGACTGTCACTCTTCGTGGAATGTTTTAAAACTTATTCATAGTGGTTTACTATTTCCCAACAATGCGTAAAACTGTCATTCAGGACTTCAATTTCATCATTACTGTTTTCAACGTCGGTTTACAAGGCCCACCGATGTTTTTGGGTCCCATGTTTACAGGGATCCAACGTAATGTCATAGAGACTGTCATTCGTCGTTGAATGTATTAAAACTTGTCCAAAATGGTTTAATATTCGCCTCAGAAGCGTACATTTACCAGTTAGAGCTTGAATTTCATCATTACTGTTCATCGAATAATACGGCCTGGATATACAGGGATTCAACGTCATAGAGGCTGTCACTCGTCCTTTCGGGCCTTCGCCCAGTTAACTCTGCCGGCGATTTAACTCGGCTGATACCGGAGCTCGTGACGGGCGGGAGTCTTCAATAACTGATCGCTCGTTATTCGGGACCGCAGTCTCTGCGGAAGGGTAATTCGGGACGTATCCACCGTCGACTGTCATTCTCGCGGTCGGCGGGGATTCCGCGGTGTCTATCACGAAATCGTTATTAGCCCCGACGGATTTCAAGGGAGCTTGTCAGGCGTCTACTTCCGCTCAAAACAAAGCGACGGGTGATGCAAATTAATTTCCGAATGATGCGCTAAACTTATAGACAGGGGAGGATCTAGTTGTCAGTGAAGTTGGATATTTTAACGTGGTTATGGACATCAATTTCAGATCAACGATATACGATGTGGTGACCGTTTTTGATCAACTTTTACTCAATAAACCGTAGATCTCAGCTGTTCGACGATTTTCAGCTCCACCAACTCCAGTTCAGATAAACTAACGATCAAATGTATGGCCCGATTTATGGTGCCAACATTTGCGTTTTTTCGTTTATTATTGTTTGTTTGTAACCTAGTGATGTCCGGCCGATAGCGTCGAGTTGTAGTGAATGTGGATACTGGAGTGATAGCCGATGTGAATACTTGTAGTGTAGTTAGTAGCCGATACACAGGTTGAAGCATTCTGATATGCATGAAACGCTGATAATATATAGGTAAATATTATTCAATATTATTACTGAGGTTTATTATTCAATATTATTACTGGGGTAAAATAAGTATTCTTTCACTGGGGTTTATTATTCAATTGGCTTGTGTTCATGATTTGAATCTTACTAAGCTTCGGAGTTTGCGTGTTTTACAGGTGATAGAGCGATTATTGAATTTCAGGAGATATGCATAGACCACGTAAATCGGTTCTCATCCAAAACACCTATTTGGATTGATCAGTTGATGATATTTGTGTGCCCCCTCTACATCTGTCTACCTTTGGCTACATCGTTTAAATTTGGATTTGGGCAAGTTCTAACGCAACATTAGTGCTAAAGGACTTGATAAATTATAGATGTTTTTATTGTGGGAGGGTATTGAGGTTCAATAAAAAAATGCTGCTAATTCTTTCACTGGGGTTTATCATTCAATTGGCTCGCGTTCATGATTTGAATTTCTACTAAGCTTTGGAGTCTGCGTGTTTCACAGGATAGGGCGATTATTGAATTTCAGGAGGCACACAAATATGATCAACTGATCAATCCAAATAGGTATTTTGATCGAGAACAGATTCACGTGCTCCATGTATATCTCCTGAAATTCAATAATCGCCCTATCCTGTGAAACATGCACACTCCAAAGCTTAGTAGAAATTCAAATCATGGACGCAAGCCAATTGAATAATAAACCCCAGTGAAAGAATTTGCAGCGTTTTTTACTGAGGATTATCGATTCCTAGTAGGTAGTAGTGTTATTCCAATGTAGGAATAACGAATCTTCGTAGAATAATTTGCTTCGCTTTTAACGCTTTGATCCGTTAACCAGCTCCTGCCAGAAATATCCAATTACCTGCCGATATCTTGAACGCCACATTCACGGGCGCCGTCACAGACCCAAGCTCGTGTTCCGGGCGAGATAATAACCAGAACAAAGAGCTCACCTCTCAACAAACCCCTTTATTAAAAAAACACCCACAAAAAAAATCAGTTCGAAGCATTAACGATCCACCCATGAAGAGCTTTTCGGTGGGAGGAAACGTGGGTTTATCGCCGTCCTTCAGAATCCTTCAACCCTCCAGCGCATTAATGTAGTTATCCATCTCTGACAGCTGGCCGGTTCGCCGCTCAACCTCCATCCCGACTTCACCCCTTTTGTTCCGGCCCTGCCCCAGTTTTTCGAATTTCCCAACCTCGTACCGACTGAAAAGGCCTTGTTTTTCTCAAAAACCCGGTCGCCCAGTACGCGAAATGTAAAAAGAACCGTTTGAAAATGCAAAAAAACGAACAAAAAAGCTATTCTCTTCTAATAATGAACACGAAACAACGGGAAAAATCCGATGAACTGTTGCTTTGAATTTAAAACAGTTCTTTTTGTTCTGCTCTTTTCCCCCATAAAAAACGGGCATTTGCGGGAAAATCGTTTGACGAAGAGCATCCGTGATCATCGAACCGAGTTAATTACATTGTACTGCTCGAACAATCAAGTTTTTTTTTTTTTTTAGGCAATATCGCCCCTTCCTGGAGAGAGGTGGACGCACCTATACATTTTAGGGGAGGTTCCGAGATTGTTTCGATTCAGCGGTGTTTTTTTTTATATTGGCTCTGGGTTATTAAGGGAGAGCGATAAAAACCGATGATTGGGGAGTTTGTAGGGCTAGAGCTCGACGGGACATAACGGATTTATACGCCCAATTTTTAGAGGCTCGCTAGTTGGCTGGTAGAACAATTTTGTATTCGTGTCGTTACTTATGATGTGTTGAATTATGATAACATTACCTAACTGGACTCTAAATGAAAGGACAAAGTCAACTTTGATGGATTTATCTCCTGAAACTTTAATTTAATCATTCATCAAAAACGGAAATGCTCAATTACAAAGAACAATATAGAAAAAAAGCTGCGAATTCGTTGACTTCTTTATTATTCAATTTCATGCATTTGGCTTGCATTCATAATTGGAATTTCTACTAAGCATTGGAGTGTGCGTGTTTCACTGGTGATAGAGCGATTATTGAATTTCAGGAGGCACACAAATATGATCAACTGATCAATCCAAATAGGTATTTTGGTTGAGAACCGATTTACGTGCTCTATGCATATCTCCTGAAATTCAATAATCGCTCTATCACCTGTGAAACACGCACACTCCAAAACTTAGTAGAAATTCAAATTATGAACGCAAGCCAAATGAATGAAATTGAATAATAAACCTCAGTGAGAGAATTTGCAGCTTTTTTATGGTTTCATGATTTTATGGCACTAGTGACACGTACATACAGCGTTTTGTTTTGTCTTGGGCCTAGGTGTGTCTGCAAGGCAAAACGTTTCTCTTGTGTCCAAGTGTATATACCATATGCATATGGGGCAAAAATTCTCCTGCAACCTGTGGTTGTGAGTCCCGCTCGAAACCCTTGCGCTACGGGTTTGTTTTACTTAGTTTATTTATAAAATTGAATAATAAACTCCAGTGAATGAATTTGCAGTTCGAGCTACTGGGGAGGGGCTCATTCGATTCCTCATGGAAAGTTCTTAAAAAAAGTCCATGTTTTAGGTCCGCCTTGGTTTGGCGGACGGACGGAAAAAATTGTATTGCAGATATGGATTCTACACCCTTTGAAATGTAAACCATGAAATTTTTAGGGGGGGGGGGGGGGCTAGAAATTGTCTTTTCAAGAGTGATTATTGAATAATAAACCAAAAATTGATATGAGAGGCATTTTTGTTCGGAAATAAGTTGTAGAACACGTAGGAGTCGGATTGTGTATAACTCCTGGGACACCCTGTATAACTAAAAAAGACCTAATGATTGAAAATTGGGAAAGCTACGGAGGAGGCGTTGTGTTGGTCAGGGGCGAGGATATGCAATGACCCGCACGACCCTCCGGTCTTGAAGGAGGGGTTGCTTTGTGCGCCGTGTATTATCAACCCCAATCTAATTTGGCCGTAGTATTAGGTGTTGCAATGTTGATAATTTGTTGTTTCTGACCAAATTCAGTTTTCGTAAATTGTTTTTTGACTCACACATGTTATCCAGTTGTAGGACAGTGGTAAGATATTGGGGTTTAAATCGAGTTCATATAAAGAGTTAGAGTTTAAACAAGATTGTTGAGATATAAACAAAAAAATAAATATTTAAAAATGAAAAATGAAAATTAATTTAATGAATGAAAACGTTCGTTTGTGAACAGCGTCTACGGCATTCCTAAGCTGTCTAGCCAAAGTCAGGATAATCGAAGAGCCGAGAGACGGCTGTTGTTAGTGTTCATTTACGACTGATTGAGATGAGTTGCTTTCAGTTGAGTAGCTATACCACAAGTGAGTATGTAGACATGATTTTTGTGTACGGTTTCGCCAATGGTAATGCTACTGAAGCAGCAAGGGAATCACACTCCTCCTGTGTACAACTCACACCCTTGCGAACACGTCGGATAATATAAGGAAAAAAGGAAAAAAATGGTAGATAATATTTTTTATGTCACTGATCCTTTTTTTTTATCTAGTAAACTATCTTTTATTTAATATACTAATCCTTTTTTGTGACTAAGGTTTTGGTTATTACTAAAAAAAAAACTACTACACTGTTGGAAAGCTGACATTTCGGCGCACATATTACCAGGCCTGCACTGTTCTATGTCAAGCATTAATGGGGTTTCGAGGCGAGATGAAAAACAGGCGATTTCAAGATTTTGACAAAACTGTTATTTCGCGCAGCAATCGCACATCTTCAATGAAATAAAAAATGTTTTCTGACATCAAATAGATAGAAAATGTAACCCTCTTCCCAAAGGTGTCATCAAATTTGAGCAATCTCCAAAATTGAAGGAGTTATGACAGTTTTAATGAAATAAGATCGAAAACACGAAAAAAATCTTGAATTGCGAATAACTCGGAATCGAGGCCTCTGGCAAAAAATCGTTATGAGGCATTTTAGGTAGGAAATTAGTTGTGAAAAACGTAGGAGTCGGATTGTGCATAACTCCTGGAACACCCTGTATAAAACAAAATCATGTTTTATTAAAAAAGAAATAAACAAAAAATGAAAGTCTTAAAATTAAAAATCTTACTTGTAAAAAGTCTATAATTGATTTTTTTCAATAAAAATTACAGTTTTTTTGTGAAATACAAGTGGGTACTTGTAATAAATTTAAAAAAAAATGACATCGTGAAGTCATTTCCTTAATAACGGTGAAAAGGTTAGACACCTACCGCAGCTAAATTGGCCAAAAGTTGCTTCGGGAAAGCAATGGATATTAGAAGAAAAATATGCAAATATGACTGAATCAAACTCTAGTAATAAGAGTGTGCCGAAACGTGCAGCCTTTTCAACTACCTACACGAATACAAAGGTAGTAAAGAGTTCGTTTGGCAACTGCTGTAATAGACGTTAGCTATATCGAGCTTTTCCAGTTTTCACCGCGAAAACCGCCAATTTTTCCCCTACCGGAAAAATCAGATTATCATTATTGACTCTCCCCCTCTCCTCTCTCCCCCTTCTCAAAAACTGAAACAGAAAAAGTTCTCCAGCTGATGAGAAAAGTTGGTTTCGCTCTTTCCATTTAAATACTCCGAACATCGTATTGTTTACCGAGATACCGAGTTCGGGTTTTTATTAGTTACCCCCTCTCCCATACTCTCCCCTCCTCATACCCTCCCCTAATTCCGTCTCAACGTCCTGAAGGTATTGGTGGAAAGTTGAATGAGTTTCGAGGACTTCGAAGATTTGGTATTCGGTGGGTTTAGGGTCCTGCAAAAAAAAGTTAATTGATAAGGCGATCCTCTAATCAGAGAAACTGTAACGAGGGAATCCCTGGTCCCTCCCTCCTCCTGATTTCTAGAATAGATGGAAAGGTGGGTAGTAGTTTATTTTACAATATTTCCTTTCGCATGTTACATTCTTCAATTGACTAATATTCGACGACCGAGCTGGATACTGTAACCCGTGCCCCAAACCGAAGTTGGTTCTTACTTCTAATTTTTATACAATTGTACAATACTGCACCCAATAAACCCTTTTCCAGACCAAATGAAACTTGATGCTCCTGAATATCGACAAGTGTTCAGTAATTTCATTCACGCGCAGGGAGCATCCCTCGATTGTCGACTACTTCATCCAGGGCCGGGTCTTATCGAGGGCAACTGTCGTTCGGGATTTTAGAGTATCTTTGGACGTGTCTTTTACATTTGTCCCTCATATCGAGACAATTGTTGTCCGCGCCCATGGAATGCTTGGTATTGTGTGGAGGGTCATCCCGGAATTTCGACGACATCGACGATGAGAGGCTCCTCTACATTTCCCTGGTACGACCACTCCTCGAACGTGGCAAAGGCTTTTGACACTAAGTATATCAAAAGCAAAATTTGTTGAAAAACTGGAAACATCAGGGATTTGAGAATCAGCATTGGAAATTTTCAAAACATATAATAGTGATAGAGAACAAGCGAAACAGCTTTAATCCGGAAAGACGGCTGTTCGGAAGGCACTTCAATTTCCTCGATTGTTTTTTCGTTTTATGTGAATGAACTTGCTTCACAAAAATATTCTGGGAAAATTTACATGTTTGCTGATGATGTTGCTCTAGTAAACTCCGGGCAAGCATGGCAGGAGGTCCATCAAAATGCCGAGAAACATAGGACAATGGATGAACACCAACAAGCTTACCATCAATGCTGCGAAATCGGTTTTCATGGATGTAGCAAGAAAAACAGAACCACAATCAACATCGACTATTTTAGTAAATTTTACAGTGATGTGTGAATGTGATATGAGGAAGTACTTTCAAATACCTGATTGATAACATTTTTAAGACTTAAAAAAAATGACATTAAGGATATTGTGTTGACAATAAGCCATCCCACCGATACATTATTTCATGATTTGAATTTGTTAACTGTCCGTCGATTTTACACATTGAATATGCTCAAACTAATTCGTTAACATAAAATTATATATTTTGTTGATGTGAGACAGCGTCGGTCAAAAAAAATCATGCAGATTCTAGTCGCCGAGAATAAAAAATACATTTGCCCTAATGACGACAAAACACAGAGGCATGCAAATAGTGAGTAAAGATTTGGAAAAAATTAGAAATCTAATGAATATAAATAATGAACAGATATTAAAAAAACAGATATTGAAAAAAGAAACTTGTGAACTAATAAAAGATAGTGGGAGTTAATAAGTATTTTATAAGCGGAAATTAATTATTTTATAACATTAACAGCAATATAAATGAATTATCTATCAAGTAAATCATTCCATGGAAGTTGAATCTAAATTTTAATACTTAATGTATTGTAAATATAGTGTTATGGTATATTATATGTTACATACTTAATAAAAACTAGAAGTATGAACTCCGGGCTGGGCCGCAGTGTTAAAATTTAACATTCAACATTTAACGTAGCTTGTAAAATGATGTGAATAAAGTATCTATTCTACTAGGTAATTTATTTTGAAAACATGAATATCTGTGAAATTACTCTCCTGACGTATTGGAATTCTCAAGTTTGGAAGAACCATAGCAACCAATTCTCTCACCATGTGCCGATCTGACCTCTGATTTTACATGTTTTGTGCCCAAGGCAACAAATTCGTCAAACCTTCCAAGTCTCCCAGTACGAGAGCGCCGCAATTACTACAGGTTTTCCCCTTGAGGAAACTTGTACAGAAATAACTCTTAGCGCAAAACTTCAAACGGTAACTGCAAGGAAAAAAACAACATCCGACCGCAGTCTTGAAACGAATAAAACGTCGGTCAATTACAGTTGAAATATGAACCCGAGTTTCGTGAAGGAGCTCAACACGACACCGAGTCTAATAATTCACCCCCGAGAAACTGTCGCATTCGGCATCGCGAGTTCGTGTTAGCAGCTCATAGAACTTCCAGGCGTCACGGGATTTCAAGGATTCCAGGCCGCGATCTTGGACGAGTTTAAAGCTCCCGAGGAACGACGTTTTTACCGTTTTGCTTTCTCAAACGTAAATCCACAACTGTTTCATTACTTTTAACCGCTATCAGGGTTTTTTCCGTGTTTGACATAGATTAAGGAGCAGGCAGAAACCGCCTGGTGTTAATGAGCGTTACCCGTGGGTTTAACTTTATCTGATTTTTTTCCTTCCAGATTTGTATTTTCTTTGTGTTTTCAACTGATGGGAGACGTGATATGGTTTTGGCGAAATCACGAATGTTTACTAAGTCTTGTTTTTAAATGTACGTTTTACTCTTTGTTGACGTCATCTTGGGCGTTGGGCTTCAATTTAGCATGGAAGTTCATCATTATCGTTGATTTTATGATATCCATGGCTGCTACGTCGCTGCATACAACCGAGCGATCTAATCAGCATGTATGTATATCGGAACTTTAAAATTCTTTATTCAAGGAAGTATTAAACTTGGAAAAAGGAAAAGTTGAGTCCCACAGTTTTTTGTTATTCATAGATGTTCGATATGCCCACCACCGGAAGCATTAATCACATCGACACGATAACTCAGTTCATTTATTTATTTATATACTGCTGAGGGATTAAGCAGGTCAACGAATACATCCAGCGAGTCTTAATCAAGCTCATCCTGTGCAACGTGAAGTTTGTAGCCAACATATCTCAGGAACTGGCGATGAACTCTCTTGATCTGCCTGGTATAGCACTGGTAATACGGGTTCCAGACGACCGAAGCATACTACAGAATTGGAATCACCAGCGCCGTATAAATAGTCGTTGTAGCTGGTACATGGTTAAAATCTCTGGTATTCCGCTTAATAAATCCCAAGACCCGCATAGCATGGCTAGAGATAGCAGAAATATGGTCCGAAAACGATCATCCCACACTCTTGATAGCATGTCGGGGTCACACTCTCCACTGCGGCTACTTTGCGGGCATTGAGTTAAACTAAATTCCTGGCTAGAGGAGGTACAAAAACCGTGTCTTTTATGTATCCCCATAAGAAGAAATCGCTAGGCATCATATCAGGGGAACGAGGAGAACCAAATCTTCCGCAGAATTTCGACCTTCAGTGCGGGGGAAAGTCAATTAAAAACTCGCGTACCCGAAGACCACCAACGAGGTGTTCCTCATCTTGTTGGAATATCTAGTTTTCAAAGTTGCCCTATTCTTCCAATTGTGGTAATACCCATGTTTGCAGCGTGTTGAGATAGCTGTCCCCATTGATTGACAACCCATCAAAGAAGGACTTTTGGGGAATTCCGTTCATGTTCATGAACTTCACGAGGATTATCGGTACCCCACATCCGCACATTGTGACGATTAACTTTGCCTGAAACGTGAAACCTAGCTTCGTCACTGAAAATTAGGCGAGCTGAAAAGCTTCCATGGTTATTAATTGAGTCTTGGAAAGAATTACAGAAATTCATCTGCGCACTCTTATAATTGGGTTTAAGGGCCTGCAACAAGTCTGTTGGGTTCCATCAATAAACGACGCCTAAGAACTTTCTAAATTGTTTAGTGCGGCATCTGCTGTTCGTACGACGTATCAGATGGATAATTTAAACCGTGACGACGACGAAACTCCCGCTGAACAGGGATTACAGACTCACTTTTCGAGAACTCCAAAACACCAAACGCCTTTTATCGGGTGGCCGTGATTACTGATAGACCCATAACTACCGAGATCTAGCGGTTCCAGGCCAAACTATAGGTTTCCCGGTTTCATTCAAAATCAAGTTTACCTCGCCACCTTCAAACTACTAGATTGACAAATTTTCAAAATTTCCGATATTCTTTTGTAGACACCGAGTATTGCATAAAATTTGAAACATATTACCAGGTTGTTGCCAGTTCGGTCATGTTGCATCAGGTAAGGCCTTCAGAAGGAGACAAAAACGTTCGGGGGTTCGGTGAATTCGATTTCTGAGCCTGGAGATTGTTCTGCCGCAAAGAGACGCAGTAAGCTCGGCACGGATGAATCCTGCGGTTGCCGCTACAGACGTCAATATAACCGGAGAAGATGAACTGAGACCTGCTCGTATACGGAGTTACCGAGGAGCCGATACAGGGCGGAGGACTTGGCCCCGTTATATCTCCCCCAACTAATCAGGGCTTCGCCATCCTCCTGACAACTTGGTAGCTCGAGAGGGAAGTTGGAGTTGGGAGCTTTGATTAGGAGACGAGCGGCTTTCCGAAGCTGATGATCACATCATGATGATCCTTCCGAGTTTCCCCCACGAGCCCAAGTGGAAAGTTCCGTTGCGGGTGGGGAGAAACTGGCTGATTAGCGAGCTGCGACTCATTGAGGAATTCATACCAAATCCCTCCACATTCCCAAGACCTCCGAACTTTGTGTTTGACAATGACAGAGAACGCTAAGAAAACTGTATTTCCATAAATAACAATCTTGGAATACACAAAAGCCTGCAATACCACACGAAGGAATTTTTCACCATTATCATACCTAATACATTCACAATGCGCCCACGAATCCGTAACATGAACCACATAAAATTTATAGATTCAAAATATTTGGAATACAGAAGTGAAAATTTTACTGTAATAAAATTGTCAATTGACCATCTACAGCTCAAGATACGCATTCATTGAAGATTTTATAAAAACCTTGCAATTTGTTACACAGTTTCTTTGCTTCACTTTGCTGCAATAATAGGAATGTTCTTGCTGGGCAGATATGAATTTCAACTGTTGCAAAACAAAGTTTTCTGAAGTTCGGCAATAATTTCATCATCATCTTGTACAGTGGTCGATTTCTCAAACTTGCTATGGGTCAAACTTATATCCCTCTCTAGTTAAATTGGAGATCAACTTCTTGTGGGCGCTTTATAATACAGCAGGGTCTTTGGGCGATCTCTCAATTTTTGAATTTCAATTACCGAGGGGAGTTTCTCTTTCAAACACTCATACTTAGTTCAACAAAATAGGGCTAAAAAGTCAGTATTTCTCCAAAAGATAAAGAAGAAATTAACTTAGTAGGAATTTTAATTTATTGAATCATCAGTCTCGATAGAAACCTAAAACTGATTAGTTGATCATAGTAAATAATAGTCGAAATAAAACTTTTTCCTGTTGGAATAAATGTCACAGTAAGTTGTACGGTTCAGTTCTGGAAGACCGGTGATGTAGGAGGGTTATCTGATATAGAAATGATAAACCTTTGCGTAATAACTTGCTACACTCTTTATTCGTTGATCCAGAATCTAGCTCTTGCCCGGAAAATTACAATGTTTGGATACTCAGTGATCAGCTGAATGACCCTTGTGACAATTTTGGTCCTGATCGATTTGCCATACGATAGAAAAAAAGACTTACTTCTGGAAAAAAATTAAAACCGCTTGACTAGGATTGAAAACAAAAAAAAAAAAATAAAAAGAAAAACGTTAGATGAAATCGGTTGGCTGTATTGGGGCCCGTGGCCGTAATCTGTCGCGGAGACCGGATAACTCTTACGACAGATAACTCTTGGCCGGATAACGTCCTCCAAACGACCCGACGTGACTCCGCCGCGATGTCATCCGCGAAATCCGCAACAAGCCAATTCCGCGCAATCGGAAATTAGAGTTACGGGCGGCCTCCGACGCTCGGTGAGGGGGTTTGTCATTGAAACGGACCCATAAATCAGGCCCAGTGGTCGGTTTGATAGTCGCGTTTTCGTTTGTTCCGCCGTAACCCCTTCAGTCCGTAAACTCTGGGAGCCCGCACTCCGTAACGCCAACCCCTCCATCGCCCTCGGTCGAATTCCGAAAGGGAACCCCCTATCGTTTGCCGGCCGTCTGCCGGAAATTATTGCGTCCGTGCTGAACGGCATCTGTTATTCGGCGCGGGCCGTGCGACATCAATCAACGACAGGATCAACCGTCGCGGAACGTGTGAAGCCGATACAGGAAGTTTCGCTAGTTTTGACTGCAGCTCGTTCTCCTCTAATTCCGCTCTCTAAAACCTCAAATTACACTAGAAAAGTTAAATTAACAGAATATCGAACTTCCTATCAAACCTTTCTTTCATTAGTTAAAATCATTATTTACAGATTTTCAGATCCCAGCTGGTCCTATGGGGAAGTAGAACCAGTCTTGGGATGTTCTAGGACGGAGATCTGAATTGATCCCATATTGACTACACTCTCAATAAAATTGATAAATGCAATTACATATTCTATAACATTCTAGAATCACACAAGTACAAAATACGACAAAATGATCTGTACTCCGGTATGGCAAAATTGCTGTTGTGGTACATATCATCCCATATACAATTAACAAGTTCACCAGGAAGTGTGGCGTTTACAGGTCTGATAAGCTGCCACTCTAAGTGACGTGAACGTTCAGTTCTTCAGAAATGTTTTAGATAATCTCGAAACATGTACAATACAAGCGTGTAACAAGTCATACAACAATGCCTTCGAAAGGTTACTTGACATGTATTGCGGACCTGTCACACTAAGTCGATATAAGCCTTGTTTTGACTGCAGCTCGTTCCCTCTAATTCCGCTCTCCGAAACTTCAAATTACACCCAAAAAAGTTATATTAAACTGAATATCGAATTTCCTATCTAACATTTCAATATTCAAAGTCATTGCTTACAGATTTATCCATCATACTCCATACATGGAGACAGAATAACAGCTGTTCTCATGGCAAAGTAGAACGAGTAACAAAGCACAAGTATCTTGGGTTAGTTAGTGAAAATTGAGGTTATCTCTTGACCCCCGTTTTTTATTTTATTTTTCTATTCTACGTTAAATTTGGAATAGAAAATGCATCGTTTTTTTAAGACTTTGTTTTAGTGTTATTTCATTTCTTGCGAACAACAAAACTCGACAAATTATTTTAGAAAAACGCTGCAAATTCATTCTGGGGTTTATTATTCAATTCTTTCACTGGGGTTTATTATTCAATTGGCATGCGTTCATGATTTGAATTTATACTAAGCTTTGAGTGTTTCACAGGTGATAGAGCGATTATCCAATTTCAGGAGATATGCATGGAGCACGTAAATCTGTTCTCAACCAAAACACCTATTTGGATTAATCAGTTGATCATATTTGTGTGCCTCCTGAAATTCAATAATTGCTCTATCACCTGCGAAACACGCGCGCTCCAAAGCTTAGTATAAATTCAAATTATGAACGCAAGCCAATTGAATAATAAACCCCAGTGAATGAATTTGCAGCGTTTTTTATGGTTATCAGAACACTTCAACCCGTGTATCGGCTATAAACCCTTTTCGGAGTTCACTCCAGTATCCACGTTTACTACATCACAATGTTACTGTAATCAAAACAAAAACAATAATAAACCAAAATGAAGCAAATGTTGGCACCAAAAATCGGGCCATACATCGGGACTGGTTTGACCTACGGACCTGGGGAGGAGCTCATTCGATTCCTCGTGGAAAGTTCTTCAAAAAGAGTCGAAATTTAGGCCGCCTGACTTTTTTTGAGGTTTTTAGGGACTTTACAAAACATTGACAACCCCGAAACAAGCCCAAAGGGCACTTTAAATCAAGTGAGAGAGCTGGCTCAAGAATTGGGGCGTCATCGGACCAACATGGATTTTTCCTGAAAATGTCCGCTATTTTGCTTCAGCCGTTTGGGAGAAATCGTGCGTACGGCGGACGGACGAAAAAATTTTTATTGCAGATTCAGATTCTACACCCTTTGAAAAGTAGACCATGAAATTTTCAGGGGGGGGGGGGGGGTGTTAGAAATTTTTTTTTCAAGAGCGATTAAGTACAATGGTTCATTATTGAATATATAAATAAACCATAATAAATATAAATAAACCAAAATTGTCAACGATGCATTTTCTCTTCTAAATTCAACGTGGAATCGAAAAGTAAAATAAAAAATAGGGGTAAAGAAGTGACCTCAAGTTTCAATCGAAGATTTGAGGCACTAAAATCGAAAAATGAAAATGGGTTCCACCACCTTCTAGCAGAGTGAAAATACCATAGAAAAGGTCCGGTGCAATTTTTCGATAGCTCACACCGTATGGCTGTAGTTCATTAATGGGACGCCCTGTAAAATTCTTGATTATTGTTATTGATAATTCTTAATCAAATAAGTATTAATGGCTAAGACGTTTACATTTGAATAATTCTCTTTCAGTAATATTGATTCCCGGCAAAATAAATTACTATTGAGTTGCCTTCATGGGAGCTCAGTTCATACTCCCACACTACTTCAACACACTCATCGTTAGCGCAATGCTAAACATAGTTCAGTCCCGTCAAATCTAGTTTTACGGTGGATGAGATCACCATTACCAACGACTCTTACAATCAAATCACGATTCATGACAATCATTGCGCGTTTCGTTTTCCTCGAAAGCCGTTCAAACAACTGGGAGATTTATAGTCACTTGTTAAGTATTTCAGGCTTAGCTAGATAATCTGCACTGTCAATACAACACAATTTTTTGAAGTTTACTTCAACAATATTATATTGAAAATGCAGCAGGATAAATATACTCAAAACTAAGATACATCACCAGTTTTGTCCTTTCAACTGATGGTTCTTCCCTCGAGGACCACAAATATCAAGAAAACATAATTTTACACTTGGTCAAATTAAATGGACAGCGTCCTAGTTGAACATCTCCAGGTGTAAAGATAATTAGAATACTTCATCAAAAGTTTATCAACTGGCAGTTGAAGGGGTTCACAAAAACTGTCTTCGAAATAATGCAGCAGCCAGTACATTTTCCTGGCACTTAGTCAATCTGAATCTGTCAAAACATTAGTGTAAGGAATATTTTAGATAAACCGGTCATAGTCAATTTTTTCTAACGTGGCGATTTATTTTCATTAATTCTGATTCTCCATTTCGCATCTACATATCCAGGTGTCAAGTAGAATACTAAGTTTATCAACTGGCAGTTGATGGGGTTGGAGCTGTAATAATGCAGCAGGCACTTAGTCAATTCATAAAACATTGGTCATCTAGACGTTTCAACTCTCTACTCTATTATCACACCCCCAGCCACTTCATCAAGCTCATCCTTAGCGCAATGCTAAACTCGGTTTAGCGTCGATAAACCTACTTTTACGGTGAATGAGATCACCATTACGACTTAAACAATCACATCACGATTCATGACAATCAGAGCTCGATTCGTTTTCCTCGAAACCCGTTCAAACAACCGGGGGGAATCGATTTCGTTAATTCCGCGAGGCCTCCGAACCCTCCCACCCCTGCAACCTCCTCGATAAAAACCATATAATGAGACGAGTCTAACGAAGTTTTCGGCTTTTATTCCCAAATCAACTTCAACTCCCCCGCGCCGCCCCTTCCTTTTTTTTCAATTATTCCATTAATTAAAGCAATTTCCATTATCTCCGACCGCCCTGCGTTTCGAGAGATCCTCATTTCTCCTCCGCTAACAAAACGGGAATTCTCCCCTCCTGACTTTGGCAGGTGTTGCTCAATCTGTGAACATTCAAGTCCTTCAAAAACTCACCCAGCGATTTTTTTTTCATCTTTACTTTTTTTTCATCAATTTTTGCAGAAACGAGGAATCAAGAGGGGGAACAGAATGTTTGGAATTAGTTCTAACTTCTTTCCTTTTTTTTCGTTCGTTTTCCCGGCTTCGCAAACTTTTTTTTTCTTCTGCACTCCGATCCTAATAATTTCCCCGCGGCGGTCTCCGGTTTTAGACTTTTCATCGAACCATTTGAAGGGCTGTCTCTCAATTTCGAGCTTCGGGAAAACTGAACTCATTTAAGCGACTTTCGTTCTTAGAAGCGATTGAAGATGGTTCGTAGTAAATTAATCTCAGTAATGAATTCTCTGTTGATTATGATTATTCTTTAATTAAAGACCTTGCAGCGACTGCCGAGTAAACTCCAATTCCTAGAATTTTGGGAAAAAGAAAGAAAAAAGTTTGGGGGCTTTTTTATGTCTAAGTGCTTCCTTGTTCCCCATAATTATCATTCATCACTAAACAATGATTTTGGGAAGAATAAACATCATAATTGTTATATATATATAACAATTAAATGAATTAACAGTCATGAGTTGATAATGAGCTATGCCATAAACAGCACTTTGAATTAAGTGAGAGTGCTGGCTAAAGAATTGAGGCGTTGTCGGACCAACATTGATTTTTCCTGAAAATTTCAGATTTTTTGCTCCAGCCGTTTGGGAGAAATCGTGCGTACGGCGTACGGCGGACGGACGGTAAAATTATTATTGCAGATTTGGATTCTACACCCTTTGAAACGTAAATCATGAAATTTTCAGGGGGGTTACAATTTCTTTTTTCAAGAGCGATTACAGTGGTTTATTATTGAATAATAAACCAAAAACAAGGATTTTGAACTCCAGTCATGCCAAGGCCAGGTCAAAGTGATTCGTCCCAGTTACGCGGCTATGTTAAGAAATTTGATGATGTGGTCATTTCAAATGGGTGAAAATTGCTCTGCCCTTATTGTGATAACGGAATCGCATTTGATAAAAGGTCTCAGGTAACACGGTACCTGCAAGCCGGTAAGCATTTGAAAAATGTTTACGCCAAGTCGAATTTTTAGTGCATATTTCGAGTTTTTGAGGGCACATTTTAGGCGCATGAACAGGGTTTTTAGTGATCAACACTCACACTCTACTTATCACATTGGGGAAACATCGCCGAGGCTGATAATGTGCTCGATAGCATGAATTCAAAATTAGGCATTGAAAGGCGTTGATTGCAATAAATAATTTCAATTATGCTGAATACTGGACTTTGAAAAATGACTATATCATTCAGATGCTGCAATCTCCAAACGAACTGTGATGCGTTTGTGTGTACCGATTCCACCGCAACAAGGGTCCTGTCATTTAAAAGTGAACACAAACGAACCTGAAGCTGACCGCGATATCAAGCGTAAAGAAGTGAGGTGTGGGGTAAAAAAATAGAGGAAGAGGATTTATTTTCCAAATTTTTCTTTAGGAATTATTTAAAATTCCTTAAAAAAAGCTTAGAATGGTCAAATAGGGTGGGCTCATTCCATTCATTGAATTGGTTGCTATCAATGACAAAAAAAATGAATTAAAATAAGATCCATATTCCAAACAATTTATAAATCTTGATTACTTGGTATATTACCCTTTAATTTCACTCTTTAGGGTTGAACCAAATGCCATAATGTTTTAGCAATGCTTCAGAACTGATTTAAATTGATGAAATTTTGAAAAACTTATTCTTCATTGCAGTAGCTTCATATTTCTACAATAATTCGTCGAACGGCTCCAATTTTTCTCGTAAAAGGCGTTATCTGCGCTCCGTTAAGGTGAAACTTTCATCAGAGGGCTAATGATTTGAAAGCTCCCGAAAATATCGGACGCATCAAGATGATTTATGTGGTTCGGCGATGTTTGATGGTGGTTTTGCTGTGTATTACCGAGATAAAAAATTGTCGTGGAGAAAGAAAAAAAAAATTAACCAGAGCTAATAATATCGAAGACGGTCATCAATAAAAGGAAACTTGATCGGCCGTATTCTTTCATATTTCCCCGTTATCGGCTCGCCAGTAAGGAAAAATTGACGAGGTTTTGAACGGAGCTCAAACCCCCTCCCGGATGAGAAATTGCCGTTTTCCTGGGACGCTTCCTTTTTCGAAAAAGGAAAATCGAAAAACAATGGTCGAAGAGGGTAGAAAGGATGATTGATGAAGCTGACGAGAGCGAATACATTATAGAGGGCTCTAGTATCGGCGGGAGATCAAAGTCCATTAGTGAAACTAAAGGTTATGGGCCCTGTCGGGGCGTCGATAAATCAGAGGCATCGATGGGCTCTCAACGTCTGCGAGAGGGATTACCGTAGGCTCGTCCTCCGCCTTCAAAACGTCCACTTGACGTTTCTTAAAACCCCTTTCAAACTTAAAAGGAAAGGAGTTGTCAACACGACTGCGAATCGCAAAGGAGTTTTCTGCCTCGGTTGAAAGATGACTGAACCAATTTTTGAAAGCTGCACAGAACTGAAAATATCGTATCCCCCAATCACTAGCGCTGAACTCACAGATACATAACAGGGAATTGTATTTTCGTATAGTTGTGATTTTGGACTCATCAAGTCTCCGCTCATGAAATTGTGAACAGCGAGAGAGTTCAATATGACTGGGAATAGCAAAACTTATGGGCCATCGTAAAAATTCTTGTCCATTGGTGATTCAGCTTTACAGACAAGCCAAAGTTGGGATTAGGTTGATCAATAAGTCAGGAAATTATCTTTTAATCATTCTCATTGAGTTTAATGCCAGGGTGTACACGGGCGGGCATAATTAGGAGATAAATTACATAATAAAACTCGGAAGTGAGAGATTGATCGATGGGATGAAAGAATCGCATATACGGTATTTCCACAATGGTCAATACTGACAAAAATTGATAATGAACAAATAAAATTTTAAATGGATACAGGCAGCGAAGTCAATGTCTTACCATTGAGAATTTGAAAATTGGTTGAATACAAAAATTCTAAACTAGGAAATTGTAACGTAAATTTAACTGGATATAATGGCGAAAAGCTGGATATAGTTGGGAAACTCAGCATAATGACCATTTTTAAGCACAAGAACGGTGAAAGACAAGCCTATCCTAGATTTACCCACATGCCAAAAATTTAAATTAGAATCAAAATTGGAAGCTACAACGAGCTAAAGAGAAATATTTAAGTCTGAAGAAGAAGCAACAAAAACTATAAAACTTTAGTTAACGGTTCAGGGGCACTTCCTGGTGCTTGATACAGAATTGAGCAGGAACGGGATGCAATACTCCGCTAGCTATTTGGGAAAAGCCACACAAATCACGTTGCACACCTATGGCTTGACCCAAGAGAACCAAATAGTTCTCCTCTGAATAGCAGTTCTTAGCATGCCGTTATGAATCTGAGTCAATTGTACAAGAGCTTTGGATACAAGATTTACTAGAAGAGGTTTTGTGATTCCATCAAATCCAGCAGTCATGTTTGAGGGAAATTTTTCCAAGCTTTGTACACAACTTTCTACATGGTTATCAAAGTGTTGGTCGATAGATTGATTTATGGATGGAGAAAATTGCTCGTTTAATGCCTCTGCAAATGCTTCAGCCTTCTCAATTGTTGAGCAGAGCCAATTGTTGCCTTGTTTGAGACCTGGGATCTAGTTTTTTCTATGGTGATGGCTTTTGTTTGGATCTTTCCTTGATTAATGCCATTTTTAATTCTTCCGTGGCTCTGTTGTTGGTCCTCTGTCGTAGAGCCCGTTTGTGATCTGGAAAGGCTATATCACGCCACAAGGCTCTATCCTGGCATTTAATAGATGGAGTAGCTGCAAATATTTGAGGTTAGCCATTCCAGGTTGAACTGTTATGGTGGACGAGATGTAACGGCTCGGGTCGTTACGTACGGTTATATCCGTCGTTCCATCTCTGGACCAGGTT
This sequence comes from Creontiades dilutus, assembly GCA_031894815.1. Taxonomy (NCBI): domain Eukaryota; kingdom Metazoa; phylum Arthropoda; class Insecta; order Hemiptera; family Miridae; genus Creontiades; species Creontiades dilutus. The sequence goes on from JAVIWC010004352.1 coordinate 476,663, forward strand.
CCACGGTCCAGCTGGAGACTCACCTCTACAGGGCCCGTTGCTAACGTAAATTTGGGTCCGTCTGAGTGACGTTAATGGCTTCCAAAAACTGTCAATTACCAACTTGGTTTCTTTGAAAAATGCTGTCAAAATCAGCTCAATTTAAGCTAATCACGCCTCTTTTTCACCAAGGACCCTCTTTCACGAACCGAATCAAACTGAATAGAGAAATAATTCATTTAATTAGCCCTAGTTATTTGAAGTCTACCATCCACCCCTTTCATCCCTTAACACAACACTTGACCGCCTGTCCGGCCCTCCCTTATAACTCACCCCTTCCCGCTCTGCCCACCTTTCCAAGGGCTCAAAAGCTTCGGCGAGAAGAGCAAAAGTGAGTATCGAACAGGCCGGCGGACTTGAACAGCCTCTCATTTGAATAATGTCGTCGCCAACTTCATTTCCATAATTAAATCCGAGAAGCCGAAAAGGCGAAAATTCAATTAATAACCAGAAATGAAAAGCCGTTTCTCATCTCCGGCTCCTCGGTGGTTTTTTTCCGGGTTTTGGAGAAAATCTCCGTGGCGGTAATGCTGTAATGACCGGCTAACTGATGGCTTTTTTCGAGTTGCCAGATGAACAAGTCATGCGGGTGATTATACCGTGATTTATAATTGACCCATTTGCAGGCGATAGTGTGCCCGGGATATTCTCTCTATTTTAGCGGTATGCGAAGGCTTGGAATATTTTACGAACGCTTTATACGCCATGAACCTCGAAACATTAACGATGAATGTTTAATGTGTAATGTTCAAGTGAAGGGTTCGTTATGTTATGAATAACCTATAGAAAGATATTTCGATAGAGAGGTAGGTTACATGTATTACACAGGTAAAAGCTCTTTATTTCACTCCCCTCAAAATCGAATCAAATCAATTTTTTTCTTCTACGTTTCAATACGCAAAAAATTCGAAAATCGAGTAAAAACGCTGCCAAGTCCAATACAGAGGTTTGTTCATGGACTTTTAGGTTCATAAATAACGGACATTTTGCTATGGGTGAATTTCTTAACATCTGAAAACAATCGCATTCGTTTTTTTGTCCAACATTACCCCTCACAACGAATTCGTTTCCCTGCGATCATCTCGGAATACAATTATAGGTAACGTTATTTTTGTCTTTCCCTTATTTGCGCACACGCCTGGAGCAAGGTTGAGAGATGAGCATCAAGAATCTTTGAAGAAAAAACTCAAATTTCAAATGGCAGCTCAACATGTTACCGAAGAATTTGATGATATTGATATCAAACTTGAGCTGGAAGAGGTGCATTCTCCAGGCCAATCCGCAAGGGGAATTTGAGCAGGAAGAAGACCAGAGATCACATCTTCCAGCAGTGCAGATATAGCAGAGTGAGTGGATCGATCATTCTCGCGTTACTTTCCAAGTGGATCGATCATTTGTAAAGGTTTAGTGTTTATAAAGTTATAGTTTTGATAATATCGTCCCATCATTTCTGGTAAACATGGTGTTTCACTTGAGGGTGGACATCAGGCTAGGGAAGGATTCTAAAACTACAATAATTTGTGACAAAAATTGCCTCCTGGAAATATTGCTGTAGGGGCATCGTTTCAGCGTTATTAACGGTTTAACCGTAGGAGGTCACACTGTGGTCAGGTCTGACCCCAGTGATTTGATTTTGCTGAGCAACTACTTGAAAAACATTTTCCCGCCAAAATGAAGCCCGTCTTGAGTTAGCTGAGTTTTCTGTCAGTGGTGCTCGAGGTTTCGAAAGATTTGATTTTTCTGCTAGTTTCTAGCTTCTTTAGGTGAGAACTATTTTGAAATTGGTTGCCCGATGCTAATGTTTTTCCTGTTTAGTGGGTGAATGTAGTGAATACATGAAAAATGCTGAAAAGGGCTCACTGCTCCTTCTGCCCAAGGACGGCTGACAAAAAGACCAACCAAAAAATGCAGTGACGAGCCGCGCACGATACCATGCATCGCTGTCTGAATCGATGGTGTTGGAGGATATCGTATCAGGAACGTTGCAACCTGTTGGACTGGATACATGACTAGTGGATGGACCTGGGAGAATCACAGGCAAAACATCCGTGCCTATTGGGGTATGTAGATCGCCGCTGAATACGACTTCAGTAGCAGTGAGAGGCTGTCTCCCTGGGAAATAACGAATGTCCCCTTCTTCTTCGTCTCCAGACTCTTCATCGGTGACCACAGGAGGCACCATGTGGTGCGATCCGTACCCCTCGGATCCAATACAAACTGCGACCCCGCCGATTCCCGTCCGCAGATCGAAGTGCGACCCGAGGATCTTGAGCATTATAGGCAAAGTGCGAACGGTTACTTCACTCGCCTTCTGTCACCGGTCGCACTTTGCCTACGAGTTATCACAAAGATAAGGAGCTCGGAAATTCCTTGCTTCTATTAGTTATCTTCTCCATATCAACCCGTCAAATGACTGTGTATACAATGAAATCGGTTGGCCTATCTAAATCCATCAGCGATCGGTAAGGTAAGGAATTGTACGTGTTGGAAGGATTCAAGTACTGATTCCATAAAAGGTTGTCCAATGTTTGCGCACGAGAAAGTCGTGTAAGGCTTTTTCGAAACTTGACCCGACACAAGTCGATCATAGAAGGAAATGACGACCACAGTCATCATACGTTGAGAAATTCACTAAAGAGCCTAACTAAAGAGCTATAACTACGTAACCGAGCAAATTTTTAGCCCAGGAATTAAAAGAAATGTGGGGAACAACGAAGAGCAGGAATACCTTCGAGAGAAGACGTCATCCCTGACCAGCGGAGAAATTAGGAAGATGGAATTTGTTAAGAGCGTCTCCTTTAAATTTTTGCCGAATCCGAAATTGAAGGGTAAACATTGAAGACGACGATTGACGATGAAAACGACGATTGAGCGAAACTGAAATGTTAAGCGTGGAAACTGCAACTTATGGGGCCTCCTCATTGGATCGCCCTGGGTAACGATAAACGAACTGGAACAGTGACATTTAGAACGGGTCGCACTTTGTGGAAGGGTGGAAATTTAGGTGGTTCGCAATTTGTACAAATGGGTCGCAGTTTGGCAATTCCGCCATGTAGACCATGTCGGGGCCTGAAAACCCCCATACCCTGTGAGTCCTGTTGATCCCATATGGCACAAGTTTGCAAATCGGTGGTGTGTAAGTATACGATATGAATGAAATATCGATGAAACGTTATACATCAATGCCTGCACATGTCAGCTACTCGATAAAATATAAATTACGAAATCAGTGAACGTAATGAGGTACTTGAGCCAATAAAGCTTGAAGGCGAGTGACATCAATAAATGGCTCCAAGATTTATGGCTCGTGTGACGGGCTGCAATTGAAATGAGAGCGCCTGCGCATTGTCTCAAGAGAAGATTAACATTCCAGGAATATGATAAAACATGAACGATCACGATTGGACATGAGAAACGAAAGCCAGGAATTCATTAACGAACCTGAATTCGCTGTGCCGCATGGCATCCCCGGGACATAACGGGTTAATGCTACGGTGGGTTATTCAACGGGCTTGGTTATCGGGTTAAAAATGAGGGTCATTTCTGTTGCCGCAATATTGATTTTACGTCGAGGTGCTTGTACCTTCTCATTATCGGCCGCAGCAATATTCGAAGTAAATAACCGAGCGTTAATCACTTGTTTACATTTACCGTCGAGTATTTCGTAATTACGTGATACGGTTATTATTAAAATGATAAATCTTACAACCACCACGCCACAATCGTGGAATCATGATATAATTTGTAACCCTTATAAGGGCGTAACGAATCTGTAATAAATGAGTAGGTATTTTACATTTTATATTTGATGAAAGGGGATTGGTTCAACAGATTTAAGATTTGAGCACTCTGTTATATCTTTTTTTCTTTATTGACAGCACAATTATACAAAGAATTCCTCTAAAATTATGCAAAATAAAATTTTACAAAATTGAAATTTCTTAGGTACTGAAAATTAAACTAATTGTTTCTCATTTCTTAACTGAATGTATATCATTGTCCTCGTTGTTTCACAAATGAATGCCGGCACTGCTCACAAAATTCAAAATATTTCGTAAAAGGGTTATATCTGCTATTGATCGTTTGTCTAGTTGTTCGATAATTGTTTTGGTTACAATTTGAAACATTCATTTATCGAACAAAAATAACACGGCACGAAATACAACAATTGTGCAGTTATTGTCCATCTACAATGGATATCCACCTCAGGAAAAAAAATTGGATCAAATCAAGTAGCCTTATCAGCCCATTATTTCAGTGTCACACGGTTTTTCCTCACTCCCTACAATGTTTTGAAAAGTAGCCCCCAACAGGCAGGAAAGGGTGTTTACACCCTTCTGTTTTGTTGACATCCCTTATTCAAGATGGTCCCAACGCTGGTGGTTGGATTTTGCCTAGACCTACCTAGTCAGTTTTACCGGAAAAACCATCCCTGGAGGCAGCAGCAGTGTAGGTTTTTTAAATATCACTCCCTACTCCAGTAACAATCTGACTGTGGCAAGTGAAACTTGATCGCACTTGTTGACAATTAGTGTAGTTGTTGGAAGTTCGTTGACAACATTTTGGTTCAACCAGTTTCAATTGATTTTTGGCCTGTAAAGGCGGTGAAAGGCTATAACCTCACTCCCTACAATATCCAGCCAATAGCCCCTTAAATTGTAGGAAGTGAGATCTGCTTGTAGCAAGTGAGATTTTGGCAAGGAAACCTTAATATTTACTGTAGCCAAAATTAAGCTAATTCGTGCTGTTCCACTCACCTAATTTGAAAGACTTGAGCGGCGATTCTCATGGAGGTTGGAGTCTCAAGAGGGGAAAAAATAGTAGTATATACCTCACTCCCTACAAAAGTTTTTTTTTTTTTTTCAAAATGGCGTATCGGCAGTACGGTTCAAGATTATGTGTGCTCACTTGGGTAATATGCAGAGAGAACCGCAGTGATTGATTAAAAACAAGAAAATTGATCAAGTTTCAACTTTTTTTTTTTTTTAGAAAAGTCGATACCCAAATGTGACCGAAATTTTGAAATGACCCATATAACGAGAATCAACCTAGTAGGTTGATAAGACATAGCATCACCGCTTATTTTGCTGTTTACTCCCTATCACACAAAAGTTTTGTTATCCCCAGATGGAATCCAAAAACCACAATATTCATATTCTGGGGAATCATCTTCCTCGCCGCATGGACTTGCGCTATGAACATGGGAGCTAGGAGGCTAGATGAGCTAGATTGACTTCTATCCTGTCCCCTGTATCCACTCCAACCTCCACCGACAGCCTCTAGGCATCCTCGTTCTGTTAGCACCGTTAGGGGATTGTCCAGCCCTTATGGACATCCGAGTCCTGCATAGGCCAATGGTAGGTTGACCTCCTATCTTTGCTACACAGGATCAAATCCTTGCAAACGAACCTTACGACTAATTACTACTGTGATATCTCCAGTCTATGATATATGTATTTTCTTCTTGAATCGAGTCATTAATTCTTTTAGTCATATTGTGAGCCTATTGACTCAATATCTACAGGCCAGTGATATTCATAGAAGGGCTATCTAGTATAGGAATATGACATGGGACTCCTTCCCCCTTGAGCGCTCGATTAAAATACTTCCCTCACTACTGTAAACTGCCGAAGATAACAGTTCTTCAAATCTCGGATGGATTGCAGCATTCTAGCTTTCTGTTTTCAATATTTTTCTAAGACAAACTTGCAATGACATTCCGAATGCGTACAGTTCTCTATTAAAGCGATTTCATTTTCACCGGTTTTTCCACTTTTCACACTTTTTTTATTTATTTATCATATTTTCTTTTTATATTTTTGTCCGATTTAGTAGGGAATGTATTTGACTTTCTTTGTCTTCCTTTGGGGAGGAAGTTTTTTATTGTTCATGTTTTCATTACAACTCATCATTTCCTTTCAATAATTTCAATTCTTCAGTTCCCTTTTCTATCAGGATATTTTTGGTTTTTTTTTCCTGGTTACATACCAGGTGGTAGCAGAGCTAAGGATCTGTGTAGCATATTCGTGTAACAATAAAACTCACAAATAATACACCTTTGGGTAATAATGAGCTCCCCTTGTTCATTTCCTGTCGTACAACTGTCCATAATTTGTCAGCTAACAATAATCAACTTTAACGAATCGTTCTGCTCTCCCAATGTGCGAGTCTAAAATACCTGCCCGTGTAGAACATTGGCGCAGTCATTCTATTGTCAAACATGATTAAGTGCCCTTCATCGACAGCGGCCGCTTCTCGCTAATGAACCGACAGCCGACCAGGCATCAAAGCGCAAAACCCGCCCGAATGCCTTTGTGGCGCTCTCGGGGGGCCATAATTAGAGGTTTTTAAATCCCTCGATCAAAACCCTCCCGATGGCCAGGGAGGAGAACGCTATCCGAAAATTCTGTTTTCAAACGAACGCGCTTCGCGCGCTAACAAACTTTCCGGGCGGTCGGACATTTTGTCGTAATTGGAGGAAGATCAAGGCAATCGTTGGGAAACCTCCGACTGCGGTTGTCCTTTCATCGTGCCTGTTTTCGGTAAAATTCAAAGCGTATCTCGAAACGCCTGTAATTATCGCGCGGAATTAGCAAGATGTAAAATCTATTGCAACGATCCACGTTTTTTCAGCATTAATTATCCTCTCCACTTCCTCTCTTCCGCCGTTAAATTCGAAATTTCCTAAGCTTGATGCACGACTAGAGTCAAATTGGGATCAAACCGAAAAGTGATCATGAAATTAGGAAAAATTTCAAGTAAGATCAATAAGTAATTTCATAAGTAGATGTATGTACGTAAGTACATAGTTATTGACAGTAGATTTATAGACAGACAGATTTATGAGTAGTTATGACTGAATCTCATCAAACCTTCAGAAGCTACTTCTGAAAAACTATAAATCTTGATCAATCCACTTACGAATATACTGTACTGAGTGCCCCCCCCCCCCCTCCATCCTAAAATCGTCCAATGGGTGTTATCAACAAAAATTTTTTTTTTAATCTTCATATTTTTTTGGGAAGATCTCAAATATCATATTTGCGCATCCCGCGCAACTGTGCAACAATGCGCAAGTGACACTAACTTTCTTATTTTAAACAGGAAACCCAATTTTTTATAGCAGATTCTTATTCTACCCAAAATTTTATGAAGATTTGATCCCTCAACCAATTTTTTTTAATGCGCGCAACCGGTTCAGCGAGCACGCATATTTGCGCAACCCCAAAATTGTCAATTGTGTTGTGGATGATGGATTTTAACGCTGATTTACGTGATGATATCCGTCCCTTGATTCGACCTAATTTTTGCGGAATAATGAACGAATTTTGTTTATTTCGCGTGAAAAATCATCATTTATGCCGGATTTAAGATGATTTTTCACTTGATCACTGAATAAGTTTTCAATCTCCTATTCTTAAATTTTTCAACCATACCTCGACAATTAATTCCTGTAAAAATCTGAAAACAGGCGCCTTAAATAGAAAAACGGACACGAAATAGACGAATTTCGTCATTACAATGTTCGACTTATTCGTATGTATGTAGATAATATTCAAACGCTAGACAGCTGTATCGTTGACTCACTGATCGGAGTTGATCAGTTGATCGAATTGAACTCTCCCAGGTCTCTTAGAGGTAACCCTGTGTATTTATCCGCACTAAATTGATCCCGCTGGGTTCAGAAGAAACGTCAAATTTTAATTTGCAATCTTTTGCGTGGAAATAAGCCAAAATGAGCTCCAAACTCAAAATCGTCGGACTCAAATTCAAGATTTCCATAATCAAACTCAATATTTCACACTGCAATTTAACTATAATACAATATACAACAACCTGTTGTATTATTCCGAGATTACTGGGCTTCTAACATTCAAAACCCTGTTCCACCGCCATGGCTTGTTTACCTTCCATGTCTCATCGGATATTTATGAAACATTGTTCAATTTTCAATTCAACTTGACTATTCAAACTACTCGGTGATACATGGAGTTCATCTTGCATAATACAGAAAGTTAATTATATTTTCCTTTTATGCATGCGTTGCTTGAGTTATTCATATGTATAGAGGTATGTAAATAGGTTGTATTCAAACGCTATGCAAGTGCATGGTCGGCTCAATAATCGAGATTATTGGACGGTGTCTGGCTTCTTGGAGAAAAACCTGTGTATTTATTCTCACCAAATTGAGCCTGCTCGGTTCAAAAAACTCCCCGAATTTGGATGTTGAACATTCCATTGTGTGGAGATATCCCAAAAGAAGCTGCAAATCCAAAATTTCAAATTCAATATTTCTACAGTTCAATTAACATACATCAAGTCAAATTGACCATTTCGCAACCCAAACTCAACATTTCTCCAGCAAAAATGAACCATTCATATGTGCGATTGAACTTCCCCCTACTCAAATACAACATGTTCCAAGTCAAGCTAAACATTTTTTCAGTCAAATGTATAACATTCCGAGACAAATCCAACATTACGCAACATTTTTCAAGTTAAACTGAAACTCGGCATTTTCAAATTCAAACGACTTTTTAAATATCTAAATACCGATCTGTTATCGAGCTATAAAAATACGTGGTGGAGCTGACAATAGGTCACGTTTTGTTGCAAAATTATTTTAGAACCGAATCCTAAAGCAGAGCTGTTACCGGTCACCCTGCGCATAAAGCTTCAACTTTGAAGGGAATTTCGGAAAAACTCGAAGAACCTACTCGCGCGGAGAGGAAGCCTGACAAATGAGGTTACGTGACTGCAGAAATGAGAAAGAGGGGAAAAATAAGATGAGACTCCTGTCATCCTAGTTGCTTCGACGATTCTTCCGCTGGGTGGAATTGAGGTGGTGACCCCTCACGTTCCCACGTGGAATACACGTGGCAATCCATTTACAACCGTATCGACTCGAGGTGGGGATTTTGTCCCAGGCCGAACCAATCGTGATATTTCAGGTGGTGCGCTACTGATTGCAACTTGTTCAAAGGTTTCACACATTTCCTGTTTGTTCAAATGTCGATCAATTTTAGAAAACTGAGTTCATTTCTGTATATTATGTTCAATTTCAAACCTTTGTAAAGAACCAAGAAAAATTATGCCATTCGGGCCTCGCCACTGGACCCTGCTTCTTGCTTCGAGCATGGATCCAAGATTCAGAAAACACTGAACACGCTTTAGCCGTTCGCTATTTATCCAGTTAGTGGAATTATCTGAATAACTGGAATCATCTAGATAAGTGGAATCACCTGGACAACTGATTCACCCTTGATAACTGGTTTAACCTGGATAAATGATACAATCTGGATTAGTCAAATCAAGCGGATAATTGGTTCAACTTTGATAAGTAGTATAACTGGGATAATTGGAATCACCTGGATAAACGGTAGAAGCTAGATAAGTCGTTCAACCTAATAACTGGTTCAACCTGGATTAGTGGAATTACCTAGATGAGTGGTTCATTATGGATGATAGAGATGTGCGATCACGTGACTTACAAATATCGGTGACTTCGGTTCAAGTGACAAGGAAATATCGGTGAAATATCGGTGACAGAGAGTGGAAATGAATGAAATGTGGTGCTGTCACCGTTTTGGTTTATTATTCAATAATAAACCATTGTAATCGCTATTGAAAAAAAAAAAAATCTAACCCCCCCCCCCCCCCACCCACCGAAAATTTCATCGTCGCATGATTTCTCCCCAACGGCTGTAGCAAAATATCTAAAATTTTCAGGAAAAATCAATATTTTGGTCCGACAACGCCCCAATTCTTGAGCCAGCTCTCTCAATTAATTTAAAGTGCCCTTTAAGAGTTGTCAAAGTTTTGTAAAATCCCTAAAAACCTCAAAAAAAGTCAAGGCGGCCTAAATGTGGACTTTTTTTGAAGAACTTTCCATGAGGAATCGAATGAGCCCTTGCCCAGGTCCGTAGCTCAAACCATTTTCGATATACGGCCCGATTTATGGTGCCAACATTTGCGTTTTTTTGGTTTATTATTGTTTATGTTTTCATCGCAGTAACCTAGTGATGTAGTGATGTTGTAATGTGGATACTGGAGTGAACTCCTAAAAGGCTTTGTAGCCGATACACGGGTTGAAGCATTCTGATACGCATGAAACGCTGCAAATTCTTTCACTGGGGTTTATTATTCAATTGGCTTGCGTTCATGATTTGAATTCCTACTAAGCTTTGGAGTGTGCGTGTTTGACGAGGTGATAGAGCGATTATTGAATTTCAGGAGGCACACAAATATAATCAACTGATCAATCCAAATAGGTATTTTGGTTGAGAACAGATTTACGTGCTCTATGCATATCTCCTGAAATTCAATAATCGCTCTGTCACCTGTGAAACACGCACACTCCAAAGCTTAGTATAAATTCAAATCATGAACGCAAGCCAATTGAATAATAAACCCCAGTGAAATAATTTGCAGCGTTTTATAGAGTTTTTTCATTATTGTAAAGTATCTATCAATATTTACCTTACGTTTTTTAAATTAATATTTAAAGTAATGATATTGAGGTGAGTTGGTGATATGTTTTTTGTGAGATGGTGATAAGATTGGGGGGGGGGGGGAGGAAGAAATAGTGCAGGGGGGAGGGTGGCGGCAAATATTCTCGGGCTGGGAGCGTTAGTTTGCTAAATCCGGCCCTGCATTTGATCCAAGGATAGGAGAGTTCTGATGTAAGGTCTGACTAGGTAACGTAGAGCTAAAACTTTCGTACTAACCTTAAAATGTATAGAAACTGAGTGGTTAGCAAATTGATCGAGATAAATCCCAAATCCGATTAGTTGTACTTCAAGCAGGTTGGACGGTACAGTAAAATTATATCGTGCTTTTCCTGGGAATCGCATTCCAACGACCTCGCTCCGAATAATTGTTTTTCCCACCATTTTTCATTCCGCGGAGCCCTCGCAGAAAACAAAAGGTCAAAACGTAACAGGGTAGCTCTTGGGAATTAATTCATCAATCTACCGCCAGAGTGAATTGGGGAGGCGGCGGTCGCTCTAATCTCTCTTGCCCGCTCTGGTTGTTCCGCGATTTTCCGGGCCTGTGCTCGTTGTAGTGGCTGAAGGGGGAACAGCGTCCTCTCTCCTGTCTAAAAGTCCGAAATCCCGAAACCGATAAGTTCGCCGTTTTAGTCGTTGCACTGAACTCAGTTAGGTGTGGGGGTTTTTCGTCGTTCGATAAATACCTGGTTTGAATTTACTGTGACGGCTCATATGAGGATTCACCAGGGTTAAATGAGAGAAGGTCGTCAACGTATCATGGGTCAAATCTCTACTTCATATGACACGTGAATGTAAACCACTCAAACTAGAACCATCAGATGAAATACTTGCTATTAAATTTTGTCTAGAGAGTTGATTTTGAAACCGAGTTTTTCAAGTGTAATGTAATATAACTTCGGCACAGGAAAGGCGTAGGTTTAATTGTTATACTACATCACTGAATTTCAATTGTTCTGATGACGTTTTAACGGCAGCATGATTATTTGATGTAAATTGAAGGCTTTCTAACGTAGCAAAATGAAATGTAAAATGGTCTGGATTGGAGAGCTTCGTGAGCTATAGGTTTTAATTAGCTTCTTTTTTGTACGAAGATCATAGTAAAGGTTGCTATTCACGGATTTATTTTAATACGAATTCATCCAAAAGTCTTTGAACATTTAGAAGTAAATTACAGGGTAAGGTGATCAGTGGTCAGCTGAAGGTCCTTGTGGCTAATTTTGTTCCTAATCGGCCTAACACGCTGAAATATAGATGGATCTCTTTCTATGGTATCTAGAGAGGACAAGACAAGACATGGAGGATCGAAGCGCCAAGTCTAGATCGTGTACTTATTTTTCTATAAACTTGTACTATTTGTACTATAAACTATTTGCACTATAAACGTTTGTGTAATGATTAGCTGCATTTATTTCGATTTTGAGTCGCTAAAATGGCTGCTTCTCCTTTAAACTACTCAAATTACTAATAAAATCAATTTGAGGACACCGTTGGAAAGAGCGTTAAATCTCCAGTCTCCTTAAGGCTAAACAAGACATTTTCAACGTGAGCGTGACAATTTAGCTTAAAGATCAAATTTCAAGAATTCATGGAAACACGACTTTTTTCCATGTTTTCTCTTGTTGATAATAAACTTTTTTTTTATTAGTCCCACTTCCCAGTAAAAACTTCCCCTCAATCTCAACTTTCCAACGGTTACAAAAAAACATTTTTCCATTAAAATTTTCGAAGAAAATTACTTTTTAATTAAGTACGTTTGAAAAACTTGATTTTATACCGCGAATTGACGCTTTTTACCTAAAATCGACTTGTTAAAAAGGTTTAGTTTGACATCGATTTCTTTTTGTGCTGATTGAATGTTGACTCTCTTCGAAACCTCGGAAAATATCTTCATGAAATTTTTCGACGAAAATTACGTTTAAAAAAACGTGATTTTACACCGTGAAATCGACTTTTTTCAGCTAAAATCGATTTGCTACAAAAAAACTGAGTTTGTCACCGATTTTTCTGTATTTTTGTGCTAATTGAATGCTGACTCCCTTGGGTTTCTAGCTCAATCAATACACTTACGGGTATGAAACCCTTGAAACGAATTGGGATGTATTTTCAAGCGATTGATTGATCACTTATTTGTAAGAAAAAAACATTTTTTCATGAAAATTTTCGTCAAAAATTAAGTTGAAAAAACCGCGACGTTTTTCACCTAAAATCGACTTGCTACAAAAAAATCAGTTTGGCAGTTAGGCTTCTCGCTCAATAAATACAAGATCGTAAAGGGCTGAGTCACTGGCCACTCAAGTTCCAAGCAAATACTATTTTATTAATTTTATGTTTTTAAGTGATTGATAGCTCCTTTGATAGCTCCATTCAATTCAGCCAAAAAAAAATCGATACCAAACTCACTTTTTTTGTAGCAAGTCGATTTCGGGTGGAAAACGTAGGTTTTACTGTATAAATATTTGTTTAATATACCGTTGAAAATTTGAGAAAAAGTTTTTCTTGGAAAATAAGAGTTTCAAAACCTACTTATTATGAGCAAGAGAAACATAGGAAAAAGTTCATAGTCATTTCCAGAATTCTCGAAATTGTATACCTATTCGAATTAATCTGTCGCGCTCTAATTCATATTGAAAATGTTTTGTTTTTCTCGCAGGAGATTGAAAATTTAACAATCTTTAATACGGTGTTCTGAAATTTGATTTTAAGCAGTAGTTTATGAGGGTTGTGGTCATTTTAGTGACTTAAGGTCGGAAAAACGAGGAAAAAAATGTTGAAAGTGAAATAGCTCGGATGGTGTTATATTACCCGTTATCTAAAACGTCATTTGAGAGCGGCTCGGCCGGGAGAAGGACGCTCGTGTTAAACCACACACTAATCCCACTTAACGGGCTCCACAGCTGGAATTGAGCTTAAAACCCCCGCGAGCTCCGATTGTTTGAGTTGAAGCTTGCATCCTATAATAATCTTGTATGCATAACGCTAACGTGGACCCGGGGGGTGACTGGGAGGGTTAAATGTGTTCCATCCGGGAATTATTGTTACCCACTTCTGGTCTTAACAGGCGCCCGTTCTCGCGGTCATATATCTCTCCATAATTTATTCAAGGATAACTCGCCCAGAGCTCGTAAAGGGGAAGTTGGAAATCCTACTGAATCAGAGGAGCGGCGGAGTCCGAACAGATCGATTGGTTGGCTCTCATATTTCCGAGGGCCGATCATTTTCAATCGGTTTTACGGAACCGCCGAAAGCCACAGCTTTTTTAATGCTTCAAAAACCAAATTATTGAATCTACAAAGTACGATAGAATGTTGAAAGTAAATTGTAAGTAGCGGAACAGGCAACAATTATAGTGTGAACAGGAACCCTACTTGCGTGGCTGAACCAGCAGATTTCCAAAAACATATCAATAACGGGTGAATGGTATTGCCATTATAGTTGTACCTGTCTCAGTTCTTTGGATAGTTGCATAGGTACTCGTCCTGTATGTAATACAGCATATGTCTCGGGCAATTTATTTTGCGTATGTAATGTATAAAATTAATTGTCTAACTCCAGGAATCGTTTACGAAGGCCTCAAACAGATTTCATTCCGTATAAGTGCGTATACTTATATCAAAGAAAGTATGGAAAATTGTATTTTTGAGATTGTTGGAGCAGTAGAAATAACTTCATCTGCTCTCGATATTCAATAAAACATTGCCGCTGTTCTTTCTCTATTTATTTTGCATATGATGGGAGAAGTTTCGTCATGGTATGAACACAAAGAGGTGATAGATATGAGGTAGTAGCCCCTTCGAAGGGCTGAGGTGATTGATGCACGCAACACCGAGAGAGTATCGCCTGCGCTAGAAGGAGTCAGGTTATGGTCAGAGGCGACGGCTTCAAAAATTTGGAAAGGAAAACTATGCGTATCTATCACATTCCCTGTCTCTTCAAAAAGCTAAGTGTGTACTTTTTAGTTTTTTCCCTTGTTTTTATCCATCTTTGGTTGGCTGAGTGAGTACAGCCAGCCCACTCTAGGGCACTGATGGGCTCTCACATGGGAGTCTCTCTATTCTGCACGTCCGTAATGTGCACGGCCTCACTCAGGCGAAAGTAGTGATGTTACAATGCATTTAAAAATTCTTTGCCCTTAGGCCTACAACCCATTCAGGCGGCTTGGAGGATCCTCAGGTTACCAGCACACCAATGGCATCTTCTGCCACAGTGCGGAAGAAGTTCCCCCCTCGTTGAAGTTGGATTCGTGGTGACAGTGGTCGAGAATACCCCAGCCCATGGGATTTGCCCAAGGCACGAGAGGACAGACTGAATCACTGGTGACTTTTAACCAGCTGAAAGGGTCAGCTTAGCCTGCAGCATTCTGTCGAGAAGGTACCTTGTAAGGAAATTTCTAAAGAAGGTCTCCTGAATGGTGAGCCATACCATCCCTCACACCCACGGTGGGCCTGATTAGTTATTACATCTGCTTGCAGGAATTCGGAGAAGTGCAGTACATCATGGATAATCTCTCCTGAACAAATCAACTGTCTTTTGAAAAAGGGAATCATCGATAAATGCCCCTCCCAACTGCTGAGGCGAATAATACCTCCAAACACCCAGAGTGTACCATTTACGCTAGAAGGCGTCAGGTTATGCTCAAAGGCGAGGAATTCAAAAATCGAGCTGGTAGAACTATCCATACCTATCATAATGGTCAATTTGGAGAGGTATACAGGTAGAACATTCATAAGAAATCGAAGTAATCGACTCACATTTCTTCGAACTCTTTGGGCGTGATGTTGGAGACCCTGTCGATGCTGTGGACGTCTCGGCACATGCTGCAGTCCACTGGCGGTCGAAGCGCCCTCGTCACAATGTCTGGCATCCAGACCGTGCACTGTGAAACATCAAAATCAATAATCATATATTGAAAGAAGTATTGCTTTTACAGTACGTATTTATACATGTGAGAACTAGATTCGATGGATTAGCTTCACTTTGTATTACATCCCCTACCTATATGATTATAGGTACTACTTAAATTGTCCACCTTAAAACGTTCTATTGTTCTGCCAGTAGTGTCTTAATTTTCTTTATGGGCCATATCGATTCTGGTGAGCAAAACGAATAAAACAACTTACCATTACTTGTAATGAATAGAAATGGTGATCCATGATTATGACTGAACAAATCACGTAAGTTCTGTAATACAAATTGAATTAAGTCAGGCAGTTATACGGTAAGATTGGTTATGGTCAACAATCTACGTAGTAAAAGCAACATCTGAAGACATCGGTTCGATCCTCGCCCGGTGCATTAGTCTTGGCAGTATTAGGTTTCTGAGGAGGAAGTCAGTGGTACAGCTCACCATTGAGGAGCTCCTCTTGCCTGAATTTATCCGTGTGGCGTGGAATGAGTCAAAATGATTCCGCATGTCTGTTCACGCTTTTCTTGCAGTTTGTCTACCTGATGCGACCCTTAGTACGGCAATGTTGCGCTGTTTGAACTTGTCACTCTCTCAATTAACCCATAGGGTAGTAGTGTGTTTGTCTCCTCTATGACCAGCCAACGAAGATTGTCGAAATTTAGTTTAGAAAACATCGTTTTCCCGTTATTTTCCAAATCAACAGAAAGCACTGGTTTCTTTGATGGCTACGATGTTCCGTAAACCCCCAAAAACCGCCCAACAACCCAACAAGCTACCGCCCCATAAGTCTACGCTCTATCTTTTTAAAAATATTCGAGAGGCTTATGCTACCAAAGCTGCTACCGTATTTCACTCCTGTAATACCGAACTTCCAGTTCGGGTTTCGTGTACTCCACTGAAGCCAGCAACAGCTTCACAGGGTTGTGGAAGAGATACTACTAGACATTCGAGAACCAAGAAATGTGTCAAGGCGTTTTCTTAGACACGGACAAAGCTTTTGACAGGGTTTTGCATCCGGGTCTGCTGTATAAAGTGAAACCATTACTCCCAGACACTTACTACAGACTTGTACAGTCGTTCGTGTCGAATAGCTCGTTTCATGTAGAATGCGAGACAGCACGATCTCCGAGCAAGGGAATGAACGCGTCAGTGCCACAAGGAAGCGTGTGGGCGACATTCCAGTGTCACAGAATAGCACCTCAGCCATGTTTTCCGACCATCATGCCATCCTTTCGCCCAATAAGTCCGGTATTGTGGCATCGGATAAAGTTCACACCATCTCGATCAAATCCAACATTGGACTAAGGAATGGCGAATATCGATCAATGAAACAAAATCATGTGCCGTCATTTTTACCCTCAAAACCGACTTTCACTCAACCCCAAACACGCTTAATGGCACCCCTATACCAAAAGTGGATGCAGTTCGATACCTGGGTATCTACCTACAACAACGACTAACGTATAACCATCATACATGAGAGCTCGTCAAAAGACTCCGTTCAAACCCCTGCTTGGTCGTGATTCACCTCTGTCACTCGATAACAAACGATTACTGTACCTAACTCTAGTACGTCCGATCTGGCTGTATGGCTGCTCTATCTGGGGTCCGGCTAGCAGCACCCAAATGAAGAAGGTCCAGACTCAACAGAATAGAGCGCTTCGCCTCATCAGAAATGCCGATCTTCACAAAGACCTCGACATCTCCGAAGTGGAAGAGCAATAAAAACGACCATCACCCACCTCCACGTCTCTATTTCAAGCCATCCTACTCATATTTTTGATAATTCACTGTTACTATGGGAGAGGCATCAACCAAGACGCCTTAAACGAAAAAGAGCTGATGACCTAGTAAACTAAAGTGCATCTCTACTGTTTAATCGGAACATTACTGAACCTTTATCTCAGTTACTCTTATTAATCACTCTTTAGAAACATTGGTACTACAGTTGAAGTGGGCCTGTCGCTGGGCAGAAACCCCAACACCTGTGCCATTGTACGTCCTATACTTAACATAATACTTAAAATAAGCAAAACATATAGTATGTGCTACTGAAAGTTTAAATAAAGTTTTAAAAAACCCCAATGAGAGGTACTTTCAGAGCGAACAACAAATCAAGGGCCTCAAACCCCTTACCAATCTCCTTGATTAAATGCAAAACTCTCAGGTAAGTACAATAAGACAACAGGCTTCCGTGCTGGGGGCCCCCTAACCCCCGCCCTGACAGTTTTAGTCCACATCTACTTCAACATGTATTATATGAAATTAATTAATCCCTTTTGAGAGTAAAAATTAATTATTAAAACAGTTTTTTTTACATCACGCTCGGTCATAACCATCCGCTGTAGAAAAGATGAATTTCCTTGTTAATTGGTTTTAAATGAAATCCTTTCTAGTTCTTGGGATTCAACAACTTGAGAAATCATCCAACAAAGGACTACTAATTTAATAAAATGGAAAAGGGCTCGATCTCTATTCGCCCTACAACTTCACTGCAGAGGTAATGACTGGTGCATTTCAATATGAAGTAATTCGAGTGAAAATACGTAGTTTATTATGTTTTAATGAGAAGGAAAGATTAATTGGCTTAATAATGAACAGAAGGGGAGAGGATGAAACTTTTGAAAGAGGGTATCCTTTCTCACCAGCGCATTCTGACGTGGAAAATTTAAATGGACGAGAAAGGGCTTAGAGGGGAAACGCTTTTAGATTGCATTTCAATTAAATGACCGAAGCGCAAGATCCGCCTATTCCACGAATACGAGCTTTCTGAAGCAGCTGGAGTGGCAGGGAGCTTCCGTCCTCGGCTCTCCCATCTTCTGTCTACGTCGCAGAGACAATTATTCGTTTTAATCCAACTCTTGAGCCCTTCGGAGCGGCAGAAGAGAGGCACTTTGGTTGGAGGGAATGACGGGTGTTTTTACCGCGGGGAAAAAGTGGGATTGGCCAGGGAGATACAGGCTGTGGAGTAATTATCGGAGGGAAGGACCACTTTTTCACTGAGTGCCTACAGAGTCGCAGGAGTGATTACTTTTAGAGGAGACTGTACCAGGTGATTTGTCTCGCCGGGCCTGGATTACCTTCTTTGGCGTGAGTTCATGGTTTCAGATTGCGAGTGATTTTTCATTTGGCGGGAGGCCAACATAAAATAAAATATACCGCTGTGTAGCTCTCATTCCAACTTCCTCTTGGAAGATTAATCGTTGTACCCTTTCTGATTACGAGTAGGTATATAAAAGGTAGCCATTTTAAAAGTGATTGCGACAGATACAGCAAATATAATCCCTTTTAACGCCGAATCCGTCAACTCTGTCTAACAAGTGCTATGACAAAAAGACAATTGTCGTACATTGAACACATTGCAGTGGGAGTACGTTAACTGGCGCAGTTATGTCACCTAAAACAAAAGTCTGAAAACAGTGGCCGAGTGCAGTGGTACCTACCATATCAGAAGAGCTAGGTGCGCCTATCCTTCTTTCAACCTCTTCCCTTCTTCCTTGTGATCCATTAGCGTAACCCATGGGACACCAATAGGAGGTTGCTCAATGCCCCCAAATATTTGTGGACCACCAACATAAGTATGAATATCATAACTATTTAAATAAGTTAATCAGTCATCAATCCTCTTGCTCAATGTTTTGTCAATTCTTCTTTTTGTGGTATAAGAGCCCTCTCAGAAATTCATTTATGCCTATAAGTACTGCGTTTTTAATATGTGTAGTGCTGTCATTCGCCGATCTGGATTGAATTTCGTGTCCTTTTGGGAATTCCAACACTATTTAGGACGTCGTGAATGTCTACATACACGTCTTCTATTATCTGCACAAATGTCTCGAATCTTTTTGGATCGAGAATTGAAATTATTTTTGAAATGGGCTGCAAACGATTTGCATGTATTGGTAGTTCTTTCTGGACCTACTTGTAGGCGTGCTCGAACGTTGGTGGAAATTTGAGTGTTTCGAAAATATGAGTTTTGTTTATTCATTTATTTAATATAATACCAGCAAAACCCAATACAGAAATTTCAAATAGTCGGGACGGAATAATTGTATAAAAGAAGGAAGCAAAATAATATTAAGTCAGCAAAAATAAATTAGTCAACTAATTCTGTATTAGTCAAGTAATCAACGAATTTCCACACCCGTTTTTCGCCAGTTTACTTGGCATGTAAAAAAAGCCATGATGACATCAGAAGGACCTGGATACGGAAGACTGAAAATCAAACGTATCCACACGCCAATCCGAGAATTATGATTTCGGTACTAAATGCTCGGACCAAACTTGCAAATATTTCTATACCAAGACCAAGGGGAAACTGCACCCGACTACCTTGCATTTTTTGCTGCATGATGATTCAATTTCAAAATCAACAACAGTTGTTTGTGGAGTGTATGTTTTTCCAGTGACGTTCATGCTAATTGTTGAGAATTTTGGAAATGCATTTTCATAAATAACTTTTTTTTCTCGAAACATTTCTTTATTAGAAACATGACATAACAACTGAGCAAAGCCCATCAAGTTAATAGCCCATACACGTAACTGTAAGTAACAGCATATTGTATGAATAGAAAACAAGTCGTTAGCTTAGAATAACCAAATACCTATTCTTCATCTAAATTTAACTCCCCGTTCAAGATTCACATGACCAAAATTTCGCAACTCCAAGCCAAATTTTCATTCGTTCAAATTTGATGTCCCCTTAAATTTACAACAGAAGGACTAGAAAATCCTTCAACAATTCAATCAATTGCAATTTCATTCAATAATAATAAATAATCCGATCAATAATTCGATCTGCTAATACTGCTGATTCTCTATTTCCTTTCTTGCTCGATTAAGAATTTTGATCTAGTTTTGAAACATATTCCGGAACTTTCAAAATAATACTAAGGCTTACTCCGCCTGATGAATCATTACATTTTGATTTATTATTCAATAATAAACCATTGTAATCGCTCTGGAAAAAAAAATGCTAACCCCCCCCCCCCCCCCTGAAAATTTCATGGTTTACGTTTCAAAGGTTGTAGAATCCGAATCTGCAATAAAAAAATTTCAACCGTCTGACTTGCAAAATTTTCCATTCCTGAAAATTCAATGGTTAAACCTTTTATTGAACAACGAAAAATAAATCATGGAATTAAAAACAAATACATTTAATTAGGTACTAAAAACTAATTGTTCCTATATTAGGCCTAATTTGAATTTGTCAAACTCGTCTAGGAGTGCTTTAAAACACTATTTTCAATTGTCTAATTTTTAAAATTTTCCGGCGGAAGCCCCCGTCCCCCCTTCGCTGGGGGTCTAGCCCCCCAGACCCCCCTGTTGGCCCGCCCCACCACCTCCACATTATGATATGGCCCTTGGGGTAAATAGTTTGGAGACCCCTGCCTTATGCCAACAGCCCCGCTCTCTCCTGTTTTCGATAAATCAATCGGTGCAATCTAGATAATCAAGTTCAATAAAGAACGTAGTTTTCCATGGCTTAATGTAGTACTTCTGGGTTTTTATACCATTTTGTCCGATGTATTTGAGAAGGTGGCTAGCTACCTACCTACCAGTTTAATAAAAGGGTGGAAATAATATCAAGACCCCCACCTCGACCAGTGGAATCTCACAATCAGATTGTGAAGTTTCGTAAGACACGACAGACAATGGATGGCAACCATTTCAGGTGCCTGTTGAAAAGAAGTGAGAACCATCGCACCAGTCGTGTCGTCTTCCTTTATTTCTTTTTATCTTTATTACTGTCGAGATAAGTCATCGACGGAGAACGGGGGTTCGGGTCTCCTAGCAACCTCAAAACAGTTTGATCAACAGGTGGGCAGGAGTGCGTCGCCCGAATCGTAATAACCTTGGCCTTTCACTTCCAACTGAAACCTCAATTATGACTTGAGCCGTACGGATCTCTTAATAGTCTATAATGAAGAACACGCCATATTTCATTTTCGACTCACATTTCACGCCTTTATTGAAAAATTGTTCCAGCTCAAGGTCTGTTAACAAGGCCTCTTTAGCTCAGTGGTTAGAGCACTGGTCTCGTAAACCAGGGGTCGTGAGTTCGACTCTCACTGTGGGCACGACATATTTTTATCCAGCAGAGGGATTGTCGACAGGACACAATCGAGAACATTCAGGATCTTGGTTTTCCTTCGCTAGTACTTCAATGTGGCTGAAGGTTTCTGATAATTTTGTTATGAGAGAAAACGATATATACTTGTATTTTATTTATCCATAATCAAACGTCTCATTAGTTTAAATCTCCATGACCCCTACACATCTATCTGTCTGCGGGTACAATAATTATGAGTAAGTAAAGTAAATAAAGTAAACAAGGAATTTCAACTTGGATTTTCGTCCGACTCCCCGGAGGTGTCGCGGACGTCGCCAGCCGTCCTCCAGAGAGGATCGGAACTAGATCTGACGATTTCGCTCGTGGCTTCCCATTGCCTCACGCCCCTGGGTTGGCAGCGTTTTGGATTCACGCGATATCGAGATCAGAGGTGAACTGTCTAACGACAGGACAGGTATACAACACTTAATAGGATTTTGGCTCTAATCATTTGTGCCAGCCGGATTCGAACCGGGGCAATCAGTACTCCCACTGAAAGTAAACAGCTAGAGGACTGACGCCCCAGCTCGCTCGGACAACCTGTCCCCTTACAATAATTATGATAACGCGCTCAAATAGGTCAACTTACTGCCCAATCTAAATTTCCAAGGACTGCTCTGATTGGACTTTTATAGCATCCTTCTAATATCATTATCCTGTAGTCGAATCAAATCTGATCAAATGTAGTCTTTGCGCGTGGGCCAACGTGGAATTCCTAATTCGTGCGTAATTTCTACTGTTTTTATCCGATTTCGCTGAGATTTCAAGGGATTGTATTGATATCCTTGCTGAAGAACTTAGTTTTTACGGAATGGAATCGCTAAAACCCTCTGTGCCTGTGCTAACTTAAAATTCCTTTGACAACAGTAAATTTCGTGGGATTCACTCGTGTTCCTATGTAACTTTGAATATTCTGACGTGTTTCATTATGATATCTAAGCTAAAAAAATGAAACCATGTCATTAACCTCTACATTGTGTGGTATACAGTGCAATACAGATTACAGTTATGAAAATGTAATGTGCTACAAGGCTGTATACCACAGCCAATTGCTCAAGTAGGTACCATTTTATTGTAAGTAGGTACCTTCATAAAAAACCTTCGGGTTCAATACGTTTCGAAGAATCTGGAAGAGGGTTTGATGGTTATGAACGTATATCTCTATCTGCAGCCAAGCCTATACATTCCCCGAAAATGTACTGAAAATCGGATGATTAGGCTTGTTACAAAAGGGCCTGTGGACACACGGACAGACAGACACGATGTTGTCTGTTTATGTTGTTCAGAATGGTCTGAACCGTAAAACACGAGTGGAAATTCGTAGCGTAATGTAAATTAGACAGGAGAAATGCTTTCCATCTTACTTGGTGAACTTTTGACATCAAATTCGCCCAAAGCGGTCATCTTGTAAAATTGATTGCAAAGCTCCCGCTGCATCACCCATTTGCCTTTTTCGACTGTTTTATATTTCAAGTGATGACCCCAATCCGCTAGCCTCTCTTCCAACGTAAATAATACAACATTCAAAGGGCGAAGCGAATCCGGTGTTAATGTCACCGGCACCCCTAGTCCGACTTGGGGACACGTTCATTTATTCCTGAGCGTTCTTGAAACGGGCACTAGGGAAATGATGGGTCGTTAGTGTAATTAAGAATTGTTGGACGTTTTTTGAAGCTAGGGTTCATCAGTGAAGGGATGCCTATGGGAATAGAATCAGGGGGTGTGGCACAACAGAAACATCAGAAAGAAAACGAATCCGTGATAACTAACGATAGGTGTAGATCAGAGATGGGCATCCCTGATTAACGAATACTTTTACGATTACATTTCCGATTACAAAAGTATTCGTAAAAGTAATCGAATAACGAGAGTAATCGATTACTTTTGTATTCGCGCGAAACGATTACTTTCAACGATTACATTTGTAATCGCAAGAGTATTCGTTAATCGATTAACGCCCATCTCTGGTGTAGATGTGTGCGATAAGTTCAGTCGATGATATCCAGGCTGCAATGCCTTCTTTGTTTGATCCAATTTTTACTCCAACTGTGTGCAGCCGTCAGTTACGATGGTTATTTTCAGCCATCATATAAGAAGTTAGCGAAGCGTTGAGCGAACTTCGTTTAATTTCCAATTATGCTTCCCCGCAGTTTTTCTATCCCCGTCTCTTATCTATCCCCAATCTTCAGTATGCATCAAACTCCTATCGCCGCTTGATCTTACTTGTCGCTCCGCCTATTGGAATCGGGAGTTAATTTGGAGTTACCTACCATCTATCTTGTTCTTTGATTGAGTTGGCGATCTATATTTTATTCTTCATCTATTCTGTCTCTACAAATCAAATCACCCAATTTAGTACTCATTTATTTATTTATTGAACGGGACAAGCCCAATTACATGTTGTGTTACAAAAGAGAAAAAAAAATAATGAAAGATAGTGACAAAGAAATGATTTACAGGGTGGTAGGCAGAGATAAGATGTGAGATTTGAGTATGGAGGCGGAATCGTTGAAAAAGTCATATTTTGGGGAATAACTCCAGGTAGCGGTTCGCTGTTCGTGGGAGGCGGTGAAGTGGCGCATTCGTTAGATAGTTCGTTGGCGTATGCTGATTACTGAAGAAAAGAGGTGCATGGCAGGAGATGCGGGGAACCTGGAGACCCGATCTGGAGAGCGGGTCCGGACAGGATAATTTGTTGTTGAGCAGCTTCCACATAAGGGTGAGGTCCTAGATAGATCGTCGTCCTTCCAAGGAGAAAAGGCGACAACCCTCCAGTAGGACCTCATAGTTCACCTCATCCGAAGGTGTCCCCTGCTTGAAGTCGATGTAACGCAGGAACCTTCTCCGGAATCTTTCCAGGACATATCTGTGGGCTGAGTACCTAGGAGACCAAATGGGAGAAGCGTACTCTAGGATGGGCAATACAAGCGATTTATAAAGTAGAGTGATTGCTTGCGTATTGTGGAACTCCCGGGTGCTGCGTTTTATGAATCCGAGACGTTGTAAGGCTTTTTTGGCGACATTATCGATGTGACCAGAAAACGAAAGCTTGGAGTCAAGGGACACTCCCAGGTCATGCATTTCACTGACTCTTAGAAGCTGGGTGCCGCACAGGTGGTAGTCATATGTAACAGGTTGCCGCATGCAATGAAAAGAGGTGATGGAGCACTTGGACGGATTTAGAAAGAGAGCGTTGGTCGAGCACCAAGACTCCAAACCAACAAGTGTCTGCTGCAGGGACTCGCAATCAGACACCTTTCAGACATCCATCCTTCCTTCATTGTTCCCTGAAAAAGGCTGGGATCTTCATCTTTGCGCTTTATTTTTCTCAGATTTAGGGCACCGTGAAGCAGTAAAACGCCGAACTGTCTTCTCTTTTACGCTGTGGACGACTACTTTGGGTAAACAGTCAGTGAAAGCCCGCTTTAATTGCGTCTATTTTGTTGAAAATATCACTTATTACCTATCTATATATTATGTTCCGTGCATCAACGACCCAGAACCAATCTCCTCCTTCCAGGAGCCACCAATGTTCTGAAAAAGTGATGGACTCTGGCAGCAATATGAACAGGACGGAGTCTTGCTGAATTACCCGGGCGGAATCAGTAGGCGGTATTATAAGAATAATGATGACGACGTGGTTTAAAGATGCATCCCATTGAAAATCCATCCTGAGGACTGGCCGGAGAATGCAGTAAATTTCCGCTTGTTGAGCTTTTTTTTCATTCCCCCAAACTTTGCGTATCCGTGCTACGGTGTTTCCCCAAATCGGTCGTGTGGTTCGTCGAATTTCCCCGAAGTAGGATTGCTAAAAACAGTCCTATTTTGGAAGCCCCATCCACTGGCTTTATGGTAAGCTGTACCTACTAGCCGCAATTACTTGACTAAGAACGTGCTCTTCTCGGTTGCCTGAAGGTTGGTGATTTTCCATTACGGGTCTCTGTGGAGTCATTTCCCAAAAGCCATGTTTGGTTTATTTCAAGCATTATAAACTGAGTTTAGATACGGTTTTAGTACTACAAATTCATTAATTCCCACTGCGATTCTTCTGCCTACTCACGGAGATCAGTATTAGATAAAATTAACTCCTAATATTTAACTAACTAAAAGGTTTAGTTTGAGGTTCCAACCTCAGAGTAAAACACTGTGCAACAAACTCCAGAAATTTTGATTTACACGACGGATGAGAGAAATCGGAGGGGGTAGGGTACGAGTATGGCTAGCTCTGAAACTGTTCGATATTCACACGCATTTTCGGACGCTCCTCTCCGTTGGACTGTTACCATTCTTTTGCGGTAAAAGGCTACTTTTAAGGCGTCTGTCCACATCTCCCCACTATACAACGGAATAGATTGGACAACGTTCAACACTAGACGACGCTTGCATGGTCTCGGCCCATTCATGTTTCGCATTAGGTGGCTATGAGTTTAGACCTCTTACAGTCAATTATGTGGAGGGAGGGGGGGGGGGGGGTTACGAGGGTGTGTCAACAATACTTCAATATAAAAATAATTCAACTATATCTTGGGTTATTACGCTCATATTCGTGTTGTTGGTAGTGGGCTAAATTAGAGATGTTTGAACATTGATTTGACAGAGTTGAACGTTTGGTCCAGCGCATTGGTGTTTTTCAGTGCTGATCATTTCGCAGTACATACCGGAAAATAATCAACACGGAGCAAGAACTGAATCCCAACTACTGCTCGTTCGAACATCAGGAACAAAGCGTTCCGGGTGAATATGCACTCGGAAGGGTAAAGCCCTTTGTTACCCTTCGATATGAAATGAACCCACAATAACGAGATCGTTTCCCTGTCCCCGGAATCTCTCGATGGTTCTATTGAATAGATGGGCTTTTAACCGGTGGAACAATAGACTAACCATCCCGCGGCCCTATTTATCGGAACCTGTTTGTGTAATACAATAAGCTCTTTCTGTTCTGTTCCTAGTACCCTCATAAGGGCGTCTCGAGTAGACTCGAGGGTTGTCGTACCCATTAAGCTAAATCCCGCCACATGTGCGGTTTCTGCCTTCGATTCACCTGAACTCTGGTCACTGTTGCGTTGCACAATTGTGTTCCGCGAAACCCTCTCGCGCGTAGGACCAGATGTGTTCTTTATGGTCAGCATGCAAGACTTCATCCGCATTCGGTACCTGCTCTTAATGAACTTAACATAATCATGCCGAAGCCAGATGTAATTATTGTTCGTGGGAATGAGGCTTAGTTGTTGAACTTCGACTGTCACAATTCATGTAAGAGATTCATGTAAGAGATGCCCCAACTGTGGTTTTTTCTCCTACAACATTTTTCTCCCAAATTTCAAATCTTTGAGGTTTATGGCACAAGAGTTAAACCAAATTGGGAACTAAAAGAAAACAGAAAAGCAACGGTTGAGCATAATGAGGACCCTTTCACTGAGCTATCTTCTTCCAGTAATACCAAAATGTCAATGTTCGATCAGTGATTTTGGATTGATTATTTTCAATGATTTTCGATTACAACTAACTTTTTTAATTTACTACGAAAAAAAAAAGGTTAACATCCTCCCCTCTCCAAAGTTATTTATTTATAATTGAAACAAATAAAAATAAAATTGCTGCCTCTATAGAAAAAACGCTGCAAATTCTTTCACTGGGGTTTATTATTCAATTGGCTTGCCTTCATGATTTGAATTTCTACTAAGCTTTGGAGTGTGCGTGTTTCACATGTGATAGAGCGATTATTGAATTTCAGGAGGCACACAAATATGACCAACTGATCAATCGAAATAGGTATTTTGGTTGAGAACAGATTTACGTGCTCTATGCATATCTCCTGAAACCTTGCGTTTTATGGTTATCAGAATGCTTCAACCCGTGTATCGGCTACAAAGCCTTTTAGGAGTACACTCCAGTATCCACATTACAACATCACTACATCCAGTGTGTATGTGATTTGGACCATGTTTCCCACTGCACTCTTCCTTTCGGGCAACTGTAAGCTCCCGTTGTAATCTGGTTCACCCTCCTTTCCTCGACAAACTTCACCCGATCTGTACTGTACACTTAATTGTAATGTCTACCTAATTTGTAACATATATCTATCCTTGAATCAAAATTCCCCATAACCGCACAGGATTTTCCTATTATTACGTGGTACATTCCTTATATCTGTTTTACGTTCATGTTGTTTTCCGGAATAAAATATTCAATAAATTGAAATTTCAACAACATCTGATGTAAGAGGTTAGTTTTTGTTGGATTAGGATAGAAATTAGTTCCCTGAATCGAATGAGACCACTCGGGTTGTTGTACATTAACATTCATATAAAACACTAGTTTAAAGGCCCTGCTTCGCAAGTTAAAAAGAAATAGGTGAATAACACAATGAGGGAGTATAAAAACAATACGCAAAGTAAAAAAATCGTATATTCCAAGTACCCGAGGAGGGGAGCACGTCGGTTGCCCTGGGAGACGCTCCGCCCCGCTGGGGCCCTCTCCCCTTCACTGGCGTGGTTTGGGGGGTTCTGGGGGGTGAATTCCATCCGCCCAGCGTCCAACCATCCCCTGGATGAAAAACGGATATAACTACTCTGACACTCTCATCTTTATATATACGATTCCTGAAAAACATCTTCGGGTAATGAAAATCGGCTGTCTACGGTCAGGTACACGGTCGAGCAGGAGAACCTGGCTGGAGAGCCCGTTCAACCGGAGTTCTGAGCTAAACCGCGTGGCTTTCGGTCGCTCAAGTATTTTCATCATGAATGTAAGATGTGGAGGCGCGAAGTGTCGAGATAATGTACTATACATCACGTCTGATGTGCCCAGATAAGTGATTTACGTAGAAGGGCTATCTAATACAGAAAAAATAAAACTCCCCTGTAATCATTTTCAAATACTCACTTCTAGATAGTGGCTCCCTCTCCCAGACCTCTCTTTCACCATGTGAAGCGTAATATGACGGCGACCCAATCTAACAGCCTTTGGCAAACTTCCCAGAAATCTGAAAATCCACTCCATACAGAGGCAACGATCGCCCAGTAGTTTTTTCTCCTCTCTCCCGCTCGACGGAGAGAAGTTCTCTCGCTATAAAATGGGAAAATTCGAAATACACTGAAGAAATGGCGTTTTGCCAATCAGTCGCGAAGAGAATTCGTTGAGCCCCTTTCTCCGCCTCTGCCACCTCCGCCAGTAAATGAACCTTATCCGGCTTCACCTTTTTGTTCCGGATTTTTTTTTTCTTCCGGTGTTATCCGACGAATGAACGTGTAAACAACTTTATCAAATTGCCTGTGTCGATGTACGTCCCATTTAACGGGTTCGGGAACAACGAACCATCGTATTTCATGAAGAGCCAAACAACGCGATTGTGTCCGTTGAAAGTGAAGTGATTTATAGATTTGTAATAAAATGTACAATCGTTCTTGCGGTTTTATTTCTTTGTTATGCCTTCCGCAATTTTGCCTCGTCTGGCCCCAATAAATGGAATTTATTATATACGTTCCAAAATAATAGTCAACTCTCGTCCCGACCAAGAGACAGAAATGCACCCACAATTGTTGGATTGCTTTTCAAGCTACGTAAACTCCGAAGATCGAATTAAAAATAGAAAACCAGCTGCCAGCAATCCATTTTTTTTAAATTTTACTGAATTCCTGATGAATGTCAATAGCTCCCTCTTCCATTTATTGGTTCAGGGGATATTTTCCAGGTGTTTTCCAGATCTAGTGTTATAAATAGCGACAAAGTAGAATTGAGGTAGAGCTGTGTGACGATCCTCCTTCGAATGGTGCTTTCCTTTATTTGCTAATTGTGTGCTGTGTACGGAGACCGTCATGGACTCCTTATTGTATGTGCACACAATAGCGATTCACTTCAAATATGTTTTGAAGAGCTCAAGTATGATGGTGCCTGAAAGGTGCTTGAGCCTCGGTGTCGTCTTTTGGGTGAGGGATTGGGAACATTTGAGAGAAACCATATTTCGGGATCGAGTTGAAATAGAAAAGTGCGGTTGGCGGCGTTTGGCTTCATTTTTGATTTAGTTTTATACAAAAAACTTCTCACCCCTCTCTCTCTCTCTCTCTCTCTCTCTCTCTCTCTCTCTCTCTCTCTCTCTCTCTCTCTCTCTCTCTCTCTCTCTCTCTCTCTCTCTCTCTCTCTCTCTCTCTCTCTCTCTCTCTCTCTCTCTCTCTCTCTCTCTCTCTCTCTCTCTCCCTCACTCTCTCTCTTTTCTTAATGCGACGAAGATATGCCTCAAACCCAACATGATGGACGTATTTTAATTGAAAGGATCCGTAGAAATTCCAACACGGTTCCTTCATCAACGAGGCTGTTTCCTATGATAGGATGGAAGTTGGCAAATATCAGGAAGCTCATCTCTAATAAGAAGGCCCATAAGCTTGAAAGTGTCGGCTTCGCGAGCTATAATTTCAAGATCCGCCATTTTCACGGGAGGAGTTTGCCGTTCTTAGCTTTCAATATGCAAAAGGCAAAACGACAAACATCCTCTCCACCCTTATCCAGAAGGTATGAGGCTAAGACAAAGTTTGAAACCCTCTACCTCACGCAAGGAAAACGCCGGAGCGCAATTACAACTGGGTAATTACTCACATCAAAGGGCCCGGCGACGAGAGAGCGAGCGCAGCGCTCTATTACCTCTGGGAAATGGTGGCGGACGGAGGAAACACATTTCTGCGGTTCTAGGAAAGCTCAGGGGGGTTTTCATAATGAAGCCTTTCAACTTGACGTTAGGCAGACGGGTTTATAAGTAGATCTTCATGGAAATATACCTACTGAACATGATATATGTGTTGATGGAGTTGCATGATTATACCACGAATTTGCAACAGAATAACTAAAACGGTGATTAATTCTTATTAAGTAATGAGGGTTATCTGTCAATCGTGGTATGTCATCAATTTCCAAGAAGGATGCATTCTTGGAGGTGAAGGCGGCTCAATAGTAATATGCTAAGAAAGCAACTTGGGTAGATAAGTTTTGAGCACTTTGTGGCGGATATGGATAGTTTCTTTACTCTCTGGACAGTAGGTATTTTGGTTGAGAACCGATTTTCGTGCTCTACGCATATATCCTGAAATTCAATAATTACTCTATCACCTGTGAAACACGCACACTCCAAAGCTTTGTAGAAATTCAAATCATGAACGCAAGCCAATTGAATAATAAACCCCAGTGAAAGAATTTGCAGCGTTTTTCTCAGGTCCTTCAGAAAAATTCCATATACTACTAATGTATATCTATTATGATATTTTTGTTTGCAATTTGTTGCATCGGTTCCATGGCCAGTTTCGAGTTCTTCTATTATGTAAATTGGTTTTTCTGATTCATGAGTATTACACTTGATTCTGGAAGTGGGATGGTAGCCTGTAGTCCGTATAAGCTCTCAATCTGGTCATCTATGCTGTTATGTTAGTGATATTGCTAATTACATTTCGCCCTATATTGTGGCTTCCCTTTTCCGTGGCAGTTACAGAACCATTTTAAAGAGCCAAATTTGTGGATGTAACTTGAAAAATATTTCAATTTTTAAAACATGCAATTTCCATTATTACAAATGTATCGTATGATTGAAAACGGAAGATTCAGAGGTACTTAATTATAACTAAAATCAAATTTAATCGCCCTTTACTTCCCAAAACCACACCATTCATTTTCCTCACTTTACCTTAGTTTGAGTAGAAAGATGTTGAAAAGTTGAAAGAAAAGGCTTTCTAGTTTGTGACATCTTATCACAGACACGACCAAGTCTGCAAGTTTTTGGTTCAAGAAACCAAACAACAGATTACTACTGATTTTCAACGTGCTCTCAAGGGGAAAAGGATTTTAAACTCGAATTTCGGATTAAAGCCCGGAGATAGCGTAAGATTCGAACTTGCAGTCTTTTCCACTTTATCAATGTGTCATTCAAAGTAGATAATCAGGGCGAGAGTTGGCAAGAAACAAGCCCCATACCGAACTTTTCTTCCAATAAATTCCCAGTTAATCTCGCCCTTCCTTACCCAACTTTCCTCTTACAACGGCGAAACAAAAAGAATTGTTACATCTAAAGATGTAAAAATCGAGGGTTAACACGTTTTGGATGAACGCTTCCGATTTGCATATCGCGCCTAACGGCGGAGTTTTTTTTCGGTACAAAGAAGATAGGGTTAAAGGAGAAAACGGTAATTTGAATGTAAAGTGCTATTAAAGATGAAAAGTTTTTCGGAATAAAAGGAAAAAACAAATGAAATAGATACAAAAGAAGGTCGACGAAACTCCAGGTTTTTTCGGGGAGGAGGAACAAGCCGTTAAAGCAAATGAAGCCGTTAACGGCGGCTGTTATTTTAACTGTACGCGAAGGCTTAGCGAGATTATGGAAGAGGCAACATAAATTGTCCAACTCAACAGTACTTAATTCACCCGTTCATTTTCGCCGTTAATAACGATCATTTGCCTTTAACTTGAAAAAACATGTACCTAATAATGATGTTAAAATTCAGGATCATGAATATGGAATTGTAATGTCATTCGTACCTTCTTTTTAAATTAGTAATTTATTTGCTTCCTCGATAAGTAGGTTCTTAATTACGCACTAAGTCATTGGTGACGAAATTTTTGACCCATGTTAAGAAAACCATAGAAATTTTTAGAAGAAAACGTCGTCTTTTTCCACAAAAATCAATAAGCGTTACAGCGTTAAATCGATTTCGACGGTTAGGTAACAAAGGTCAGTAACAAAACAACAAGAGTTATCGTTTTGTCACTGATGTTGCTATTCGGGGTTTTATAGACATCTCTCCTATTCGTTCGTATAATGTTCACGAACTTACACGTGTGTATAAGTTCTTAGGTTCCTTCTATAAGGGCGGTACAAGTGATCATTTAAAGAAAGCAGCTTTTTACTTTGCATGGAGTTCTGTATAATACGTAGAGAGAATTGCCAAAAAATTGTAAGAGAAAAGTAATATTCAAATCTATATCTTCAAAACCCTGCTGGTTCCAACCAAACTCCCACTCCCCGCCACTATTCAAGCCTATCACGGTCTCCAACATTGAGCACATACAATTTGTCACATGGTTAATATAATAAACTGACCAGCAAGGTATAAAAAAAAACACATCTATACAGTTTGTTGAACTGAAGTCCCTGTCACAGGCCTAACAACTAATTTTCAACACAAGTTGCATCGTAATATTTTTTTGTTTATTATTCAATAATAAACCATTGTAATCGCTCTGGGAAAAAAAAAAATTCTAAACCCCCCTGAAAATTTCATGGTTTACGTTTCAAAGGGTGTAGAATCCGAATCTGCAATAAAAAATTTTCCTTCCGTCCGCCGTACGGATTTCTCCCAAACGGCTGGAGCAAAGAATCTGAAATTTTCAGGAAAAATCCATTTTGGTCCGACGACGCCCCAATTCTTGAGCCAGCTCTCTCACTCAATTTAAAGTGTCCTTTAAAAATGTAAATCCCTAAAAACCTCAAAACAAGTCAAGGCAACCTAAATATTTTCCTATTTTCAAGAAAATACCATGAGAAATCGAATGAGCCCTTCCCCACGTCCCTAGGTCAAACCATTCCCGATGTATGGCCCGATTTTTGGTGCCAACATTTGCGTTTTTTGGTTTATTATTGTTCGTTTGTAACCTAGTGATGTCCGGCCGATAGCGTCGAGTTGTAGTGAATGTGGATACTGGAGTGATAGCCGATGTGGATACTTGTAGTTTATAACCGACACACGGGTTGAAGCATTCTGATATGAATGAAACGCTGATAGTATATTGGTAAATATTATTCCAATATTCCAGTATATCCAATATTATTCCATATTATTACTGGGATAAATAAGTATTCTTTCACTGGGGTTTATTATTCCATTGGCTTGCTTTCATGATTTGAATCTGTACTAAGCTTTGGAGTGAGCGTGTTTCACAGGATAGAGCGATTATTGATTTTCAGGAGGCACACAAATATGATCAACTGATCAATCCAAATAGGTATTTTGGTCGAGAACAGATTCACGTGCTCCATGCTCCATGTATATCTCCTGAAATTCAATTATCGCTCTATCCTGTGGCACACGCACACTCTAAAGCTTAGTAGAAATTCAAATCATGAACGCAAGCCAATTGAACAATAAACTGCAGTGATAGAATTCGCAGCGTTCCCCCCCCACAATAACAACATCTATAATTTATCAAGTCCTTTAGCACCCGTATTGCGTTAAAACTTCCAAAATCGAAATTTAAAAGATGCAATCAATAGTAGACTGATGTAGAGGAGGTACACAAATATGATCAACTGTTCATTCCAAATAGGTGTTTTGGTTGAGAACCGATTTACGTGGTCTAGGCATATCTCCTGAAATTCGATAATCGCTCTATCACCTGTGAAACACGCACACTCCGAAGCTTAGTACAGATTCAAATCATGAACGCAACCCAATGGAATATTAAACCCGAGTGAAAGACTACTTATTTACCCCAGTTATAATATTGAATAATATTTACCTATATATTATCAGCGTTTCATGCAAATCAGAATACTTCAACCCGTATATCGGCTACTAACTACACTACAAGTATCCACATCGGCTATCACTCCAGTATCCACATTCACTACAACTCGACGCTATCGGCCGTACATCACTAGGTTACAAACAAACGATAATAAACCAAAA
Organism: Creontiades dilutus; assembly: GCA_031894815.1. Classification (NCBI taxonomy): domain Eukaryota; kingdom Metazoa; phylum Arthropoda; class Insecta; order Hemiptera; family Miridae; genus Creontiades; species Creontiades dilutus. The sequence goes on from JAVIWC010004352.1 coordinate 510,887, forward strand.
AACGCAAATGTTGGCACCAAAAATCGGGCCATACATCGGGAATGGTTTGACCTAGGGACGTGGGGAAGGGCTCATTCGATTTCTCATGGTATTTTCTTGAAAACAAGTTTACATTTAGGTTGCCTTGACTTGTTTTGAGGTTTTTAGGGATTTTACAAAACTTTGACAGCCCTTAAAGGGCACTTTAAATTGAGTGAGAGAGATGGCTCAAGAATTGGGGCGTCGTCGGACCAAGATGGATTTTTCCTGAAAAGTTCAGATTTTTTGCTCCAGCCGTTTCGGAGAAATCGTGCGTACGGCGTACGGCGGACGGACGGAAAAATTTTTATTGCAGATTCGGATTCTACACCCTTTGAAACGTAAATCGTGAAATTTTCAGGGGGGTTAGAATTTTTTTTTTTTTTTTTTTTTCTGAAAAGTAATATTCAGTTACGTACAAATCTATATCTCTAAAACCCTTCTGATTCCAACTCGAACGCCCACACTTCCCCCCTCCTCCTCACCACTATTCAAGCCTATCACGGTCTCCAAGATTGAGCACATACAATTTGTCTCATGTATAATATAATACGATAAACTAACCAGCAAGGTATAAAAAAAACGCATCTATACAGTTTGTTGAACTGAAGTCCCTGTCGCAGGCCAAACAACTAATTTTCGACACAAGTTGCATCGTAATATTTTTTTAAATCTCGCTCAGTTTCGGAGTTATGTCAGTTACAAAATTGATTTGTGTTTTCGACTTCAACTCACTAAAATGATGAAAACGCCAACGATTCAACTAAAGGAGTAACTTAAAATTTAAATATACCGCTGGAAAGTGTTAAGTTTCTACCACTAATGGAAAACCAAAGTTTTTCAAGTAGGATAAACAGATGAAAACACTGAAGATTCTTTCACTGGAGTTTATTATTCAATTTCATTCATTTGGCTTGCATACATGATTTGAATTCCTACTGAGCTTTGGAGTGTGCTTGTTTGATAGAGCGATTATTGAATTTCAAGAGGCACACAAATATGATCATCTGATCAATCCAAATAGGTATTTTGGTGAGAACCGATTTACTTGCTTATGCACATCTCCTGAAATTCAATAATCGCTCTACCACCTGTGAAACACGCACACTCCAAAGCTTAGTAAAATTCAAATTATGAACGCAAGCCAATTGAATAATAAACCTCAGTGAAAGAATTTGCTTCGTTTTTTCCATTGGGAGGTGTTTCATGATCGTTTATGATGTTAATAAATAGACTGGAATGATGGTGTACTATGTTCTAAGTTAGAAACATGAAGTTCCATCTGTCGTAAAGCGAACCATCCACGGAGCATCGTTTATTCAGGTTTTAGTTGTCCGATCTCATTTAATTGTTTATTGCAGTATGTGGAAAACAGCATAATAATCTGATTAATTTCAACATGATCGTATCAACATTCTTTGCACTGTAGAATTTGCGCTAAAGATCCGCAATAAATTTGAACAAATCTTTTGAAGGGGTTTTTTTTTTTTTTTTTTTTTTTTTTTGTGAAAATGATTTATTGCACCAAGTTACAACTTATTAGCAACACATTTTTGACATTTAAATATGGATTGGTTATAGTAAAGCTTAGGTACATAACTAAGTCTCTAATGGTTTCGAATGTTAGAAGTGTCATTTGTTGCACTTGAGATTCACTGAATTTCTTTTTTTACTGTGCGGATTTTGTTATCGCGAACACCTTAATTCACGTACACAGATCATGAGGCTTATTTCTCTTGAGTCGTCTGGATAGGTCGTCAACGTCGAGGAGCTGCACGGCTTCTTCATTGACGTGTAGTTGTAGCCGCTTGTGATGGGCTATAGCGTGCATTCTGATTACTTCATTTACTGTTGGTATACAAAGTTCTTTGTGAAGTCGAACATTTCGGGTGTACCGGTATGCATCAACAACACACCTAAGCACATTGTTTTGAAACCGCTGTATAATATCGCGATTGCTTTGAGCAGTACAGCCCCACAACTGCACTCCATAAGTCCAGACTGGTTTGAGGACTTGTTTGTACAAAGTTAATTTGTTTTGGATTGACATCTTTGAGTGCCGACCCATTAACCAGTACATTTTTCTGAACTTGAGAACCAGTTCTGCTTTTTTATTCTTGACATGCGTTTTCCATCGCAACTTAGCATCCAGGGTCATACCCAGATATTTGGCCTCATTGGCGTGAGGTATAGTCTTGCCATTGAGATAGACTGGAATGTAGTCAAGCTTGCGGTTGGTAAAGTCAACATGAACTGATTTTGTTTCATTCATCCTGATCCTCCACTTTGATGTCCAGTCTTGGATTTGCTTAATAGATCTTCTTAGTTTGGGAATTGTTGCATGATTCGTTTCACCGACTGCTAGGACAGCTGTATCATCTGCAAATGTCGCTAGTGTGTTCTCCCCTCTTTCTGGTAAATCACTGGTGAACAGGATGTACAAGAGTGGGCCAAGTACACTTCCCTGCGGAACACCTGCGTGTATTCTGTGAGCTTCTGAGTAGGCATCTTCATGCTTTACTCGGAAGTATCGATCTGATAGATAGGATTGTAATAATTCTGCATATTTTGCTGGTAACATTTTCCGGAGTTTGTAATTTAGCCCATCGTGCCAGACTTTGTCAAATGCCTGTGTTACATCGAGAAAGATGGCAGAACACACCTTCTTACCTTCCAATGCCTGCTCAATGACACTTGTAATCCGATGCACCTGGTCTATGGTAGAGTGCTTTTCACGGAAACCAAATTGATGAGAATTTTGAAGGCGTATCCCGGAATATATCCTGCGGTATTTCTGTATTGCGAATCCTTGTAAGTTAAATTCCACATCTTTCGAGATTATATAAAACGTGACAAAAGATCTATGAGTTATTGTTATCAAGGCGATGAAGCTATGTGCTAGAGCCAACTTGGCTGACGTTTTCTATATTAAATGTGATTCATTGTCATTGTAGAAAGTTTCATTGTTGGAAATAATAAATCCAAATGATGGTGAACTATGTTCCAAGTTTGAAACATGAAGTTCCGTCTGTCGATTCGATTTACCTCGCTACATCCACAGGCCACATCTCTTCCCAGACGGAAGTTTATGCCCCGGAAAAAGAGCGTTGGAAAACGGAGAGCATGACCCGCTAAGGCGTCTATTTGTATTCTTTTCCACGTTTGAAGTGGGTGGTGCCTCTTTCCTGCCTGTTCAGAAGGCAAATATACCTTCTTTTTTTTTTCAACGGGATGCCAGACTTTCCCGGAGGTGTTTCCACAGTTATTTTCCGTCTGTTTGGTTAGGATGAGCTCCGGAAACGCCGGCGAGGAGGATGATGGTGGAATTTTTGGCACCGACGGGGCACTAATTGACCGGGTTTGGTTGGCACTGTGCGGGAACTCCAGTTCTGCAAATGATGTTCTTCAATGAAGATTCATTTCAGTTATGAATGAGCATAGCG